>CM071956.1:3100000-3130000 GCA_036784905.1 Acrossocheilus fasciatus
ATGTCCTGTAACATGCAATATATATATAAAAAAAGTCTAATATAAATATCTTATGTTAATTCTAATAATGGCACCCTTCTTTCCTGAAGTGAGCGTGTTGAGTTTAAATGTCCATGTGGGGGCAGTACAGAGTGTTTAATATTTACGGCCTTCTCAATATGTGCTGCAAATGTTCCTCCCTGAGCGCAGAGCACTCAGTTTGATCTCGTTCAGTGTGGGTTGAGAAGCACTTTAGTCTCTGTTCTGTTTGCTGTCTGAAGTGTCCCGCTGGACTTTACACAGGAAGCAGAAACACGGCCTCAGATGATCTGTATTTGAGATGTGAGAGGTCACACAGGCTCTTCCTGTTTGCACAGTTTAGTTTGTGTACGAACCTCATCTAACAAACCAGAGAGCTCGTTCACAGATATTTCCCCTTCAGTGTTAAACTGATTCTGAATACAAATAGTCTTCAGGTCTGCATCCTAATTTGCATACGTCTGCAGTGCTCTTACCTGTACTTGACTCAGTGTTGGGATGAATACGGTCACTTTTTTTTTTTTTCTTGATGCTAGTTTGTGCATTTTGCATCTTTAAGCTTTTTTGGTGATTTTTGTGTTAAATCACGTGGAATGTCACAGAATTTGGCCATTTTTGGATCAATAAATCAAAAGTAGCTATATCTGTACTTAAAATCACGATGTGGAACAGTTTCTCTGAAATATTAAAGCTCATAAAGGCTATTGAAATATGCATATAATCGCATGTCTGCCAAAAATTAAATTACAAATTTGAAAGATTTAAGAAATTGTTGTTTCATGCCCTAAATTTATTACCAATACTGTACATATTATCAGTCATAAATCCAGAAAAAAAAACAAAAGGACCAGTTTAAAAAAAAAACAAAAAAACAATTGCTGTTAAAGTTATGAATTAAATTGATTAGACCTGTTTTTTTCCATCAATACAAATTAAACCATTATGGGAAGAAAAAAAAAAAAAAAAAAAAAAAACCTAATCTACAATCCCTGAAACTGGGAAAAAAATAAAACTGATTTCTTGGGGTCTTAGACTTACAAGTTGCTGTTAAACTGTACAGGTTTGATGATTTCAATTAGATGCATTCAATTTTAAATATTAAAACCAAATAACTAAATAAATACATAGAAATGCCAAAAAAAAAAATCTAATGGAATTAGTGAAAAAGTAAAACTGACTTCTTCGGTCCCGTTACAGAAGCAGAGCTTACACAGTAAGTGAAAACAGGGGCGCTTTATTGAACAGCAGAGAAATCAATGGTATATGTAGACTTGCAATGGCAACCACTTCAGAGATGAATCGGTAACGGAGGATATAATTGCCTTGCCAGGACCTCGTGGAACGGAGGTAGGCTCACACCTCGAGAGGAGACGGGTATATCCGCTGGAGATCGTTGAGGAAGACAGGGCACTGGAGACTGGAGGCAAGTATAGATTAGGTTACTATCAGGTAATTCATAGGAAAGGCTTGGGATGAGGAGACCAGACGTCAGGCTGTGGTGAGGTGTGAGCTTATACGGTGCGTGGTGATGAGGTGCTGATTGTGTACAGGTGCGTTAGGTCAGGCTGTGCGTTGTGATTGGCTGACCGATGCGTGGGAGCCTGACCGATCTGTGACAGGTCCCTATATTTGGTAACACTTTATTTTGATGGTCCCTTTTGAACATTCTGTTGACACTAAGTAATGTTGCAACTACATGTCAACAAACTCTCATAAGAGTATTAGTAGACTGTCTGCTTCATATCTACTAACTCCTTATTGTGTTGGTCTCCCAACAGATATTCTACTGACTGTAAGTAACTTTGCAAGAACGTGTCAACTTAATCAAACCCTAACCCTACCAGTCAACTAATACACTACTAACACTCTAATGAGTGTCAGGAGAAATGTAGGTGTAACATTACTTATAGTCAATAGAATGTGTTAAAGGGACCATCAAAATAAAGTGAAACCCTATATTTAAATCTCACTAAATTAACTAAACAATGTGCAATAAATAATCAAAATGAACAGACTGAAGGCACGTTCACACTGACAGTGATTAAATCATCAGTTTTATAACTGTATAGTTGCAAAGTTACATTTTCTTAACGTTTGTTGCAGCCAGCTGCGAGCATAATGCACTTACAAACTTCACTAAAACACGAGAAAACCTGCAACCGTATCAGACTTATTCCCACTGGACTGATGAAACAGTGCGCTGGCACACGCAGAGAGAGCGGCTGAAATGTGAAATGTTTATCAGAGCAGGATTAGAAAGCATCCAGACACGCTGATGCCTCGTTCCTGCGCTTCTGCTGTCAGCGCTCGGGCTTAAACTGTCTGTCTGAGCGTTCACATTGATTTATCATCACCGAGGCGCTTCTGCAGGACCAGCGCTGGCCTACACACCAAACACCTCAAAGCTCTCTTACCCGCTTACTGCAGTCTACAGACTAACTTCAAATAGCAATGCTACAATTACAGTTAAACTTGCTTGTATTAGTTAACTATATTATGAGTTAATTATGAGTTATGCGATGTGGTCATACAAATTCAGTTGCAGAATGCAGAATGTCATGGAATTTGCCAATTTTGGGATTTTTAGGTTTTATTTTGATGATATTTTCTGTATTCATTTTCATTTTAGTTTGTAATTTTGTTGTGTGCTTTTGTCTGTTTTATTTATTCATCTGTGCATCATTTATTCATATTCAGTAACACTGATTAATACTGAAGACTGTAAATAAATGAATTGCTCATTGTTAGTTTACGTCAGTTTGTGCATTAGTTAATATGAACAGATGGGACTTTACTGTTAACTGTTTCCAATAAACATAATATTCTCTGAAAATTGTAGCTGTAGTAGGTTATTAAATTTTGTTTGACAAGTCGGGGTTATTATAGTTAACTAAAACTGAAACTAAAAATAAAGTCATTAAAAAATGGTTGCTTGAAATAAAATAGCATTAACTGAAAAAAAAATTGCTATGAACAAAAACGACAAAAAAACGACAAACAAAATTACTAAAACTAAAATATATATAAAAAAATATTAAAATAATTAAAATAAAAATGCAAAATATTAATAAAAGCTGTAATAGTATCTCAGTGATGCTAAAATAAAACGGTCTCAAGTAAATGTGTTTGGATTCAAGGATGTTGATTTATTTATTTATTTATTTTTGGACAAAACAAGACAAAAACATTGGTGTAGAAACCAATTTCACTCAGACATTACTAATAAATTTCACAAACAATTACAAAGAAACTGCAATTAACACACTGAATTAAGCATGAAATCTTCAAGTAGAAACACTGACATCTGAACTTTGAAAAATCATTTTTACAGTGTAGTAATATATATTTAAAATAGCTGAGTGCTATAAAGTTGGCCACTTGTTAAAGCAGCTCCGAGTGTGTTGTATGTTTGTGATCTCAGTGAATATGACAGCAGTGATGTCCTGAAGTCGTGGGAGTTAGTTTTGTCGTCTGTGCAGCTCATGAATTGTGTGTTCAGTGATGCAGCATCTGTGTTTGCAGATATATCAGATTCCCCTGATAAACAGTGCGGCGCTGCTGAAATCTGCTGTCTGTGTGAAATCTGATCGTCATAACTACACCTGCTTTCTTTATCTCACGCTTTGTTGTCTGCTGCCAATCTGTGCTTCACTACAGGAGAGGTATCTCAGACAGACTGAGATTCTTGCTTTGGCAGCAGTGATGTTCTGTCATAACGCAGATGAAGAGACGCGGGGGGCATTTTTAATGAGCTTCTGAGTGCTGACTGGATATTGTCAAACACAATATTACTCTTGTGCAGACACACACTAAAAAATGATTGATTGAATTTACTTTTTTTTGTTTGTTTGTTTAAGGTAAGTGCTTGCAAGCTATTTATTTTAGCTACATTTAACCCTTGTGCGGTCTTTGGCCATTTTAGGTTTTATTTTTATATTTTCTGTATTCATTTTCATTTTAGTTTGTAATTTTGTTGTGTGATTTTAGTTTGTAATTTTGTTGTGTGATTTTGTCTGTATTTTATTTATTCATGCATCATTTATTCATATTTAGATCAATAGTTTTTATTAAGTTTTAAGTTTTATTTTTAGTTTATTGTAATAATTTAACTTAAACTAAATGAAAATCAGAAAGTTGCCTTCAAAAACTATTTTAATTTTAGTTAGTAATTTTGTTGTGCATTTCTCTTTATTATTTATTCATTTATTAAACTTAAGAAAATGTCTATATAGTTTTTTATTAAGTTTTAGGTTTTATTTTTAGCTGTTATTATAGTACACATCAACTAAAACTAAATGAAAATCTGAAATATTGCCTTGACAACTAGATATTTTATATTTTTTAGTTTAAATTTTCTCTTCATTTTAAGTTTGATTAGTTTTGTTGTTTTTGTCTTTTTATTTAATTTTTTGAATTGTCTGTTGTTTAGTTAGTCTTATGTTCTCTATTCATTTTATTTTTAGTTAATTTTATTGTGTTTTTGTGTTATTTAAATAAAAAATGTCTATATAGTTTATATATATATATGTTTATTTGTTATTTTAGTAAAATAATGGACCGAACAGAACTAGCTATGGGTGGAAATGTGTCACAACTGCAGCATCTGTACATTTGTCTGACAGTGTTTAATGTGTTTGTAACATTTAAATGATGGACTACTGGAACTAATCTGATGTCTTATTAAAGGGGTCATCGGATGCCCATTTTCCACAAACTGATATGATTCTTTGGGGTCTTAATGAAAAGTCTATAACATATTTTGGTTAAAATTTCTCAATGGTAGTGTAAAAACACCTTCTTTACCCTGTCAAAATCAGCTCTGTTTTCAGCACGCTGTTCTAGTCCATGTTGCTTTAAATGCTAATGAGCTCTGCTGACCCCGCCCCTCTCTTCCGTGGGGTGTCCAGCAGTACTGTTTACTTTAGCCACGAAACTTGCTAACTAGCACATTATTAGGAAAGGCCATTTGCAAAGATTCATAAAAACCCTTATACTCACACTTCTTCTGTAGGTGAAGCTGGATCATGAATGATTCGCGCGAGCAGAGACGCATTTATGTAGATCGGGGTTCGGTGCATTCACTTCAAAACTAAAGTAACGTTAATCCTCTGTGTCTTCAGCAGCTCAGATGTCGGAGTAAATGACGACTGCTATATTCATTATTACATCGGAGTCGGACAGCTCTCAGCTCACTGAAGGCGGGTCTAAGGTAAGACGGTCTTGTCAATCAACTCTGTGCAGAACTACGTCATTCTGACAGGAAGCTCAGAACAGCCTGATTTGAGAAAGGGGATTTTTAAAAATAACACTTGGTGGATTTTTTGCATTATAGGATGGATGTGTACACACACTTCCAACACACATTGATGTTCAAACAACTTTTGCATTTTGCATTCGATGACCCCGTTAAAAACACACCTCAATATGCTCCACATTCAGTTGCGTTCTGCAGAGTCTTATTTATCATAGTGGTTTCTGAATGCAAGAATATGCATGTGCATATGCAGCTTCTCGCGTGCTGACCAAAAACACACCGCTTTAAATGTGCTTGAGTTTCCTTGAACAGGATTTGGCTTCCGGTTCGGCTTCATTGACAAACACAGACATCCTCTCTCAGACGCCTGATTAAGAGTGATGGATTGAGCTGGAGATGAGATCTGTGTGAAGCTGATGTCTCTCACAAACACTTTACTGATGTGTGTCGTCCAAACAGCATTGATTTCACATCGCTCCATTCACACGTTACTCAAAGAGCCCTTCTCCTTATTCATGATTTATGGCCTGCTGTTGATCAGCACTCACAACCGTTGCATTTCAGTGTGTTTCAGTATATTCAGCATTGCATGCATGCATCTGTCCTGGCATTGATGTGATGGCGATATTTTTTTTTAATACAAAATTTGAATTACAGGATTTTAAAAAGATGAAATCAAATGAAAAGGAAAGTTATTTTAATGAACGATTACTAAGACAAACTTATTTAATTTAATCTTTTTTTTTTTTTAGATTTTATTATTATTATTTTCTTTAAAATATTGATTTGATTTTTTATTGTTTATTTGCTTATACAATGTCTTTGTGGGAATAATGTTAACGTCGTTATCCAAAGCAATATGTGACCCTGGAGCACAGAAGCAGTCTTAAGTCGCTGGGGTATATTTGTAGCAATAGCCAAAAATACACTGTATGGGTCAAAATTATCAATTTTTTTTTATGCCCAAAATCATTAGGATATTAAGTAAAGATCATGTTCCATGAAGATATTTTGTAGATTTCCTACCATAAATATATCAAAACTGATTTTTTGATTAGTAATATGCATTGCTAAGAACTTCATTTGGACAACTTTAAAGGCGATTTTCTAAATATTTAGATGTTTTTGCACCCTCAGATTCCAGATTTTCAAATAGTTGCATCTCATCTAAATATTGTCCTATTTATTAAATATAGCTTATTTATTCAGCTTTCAGATGATGTATAAATCTCAATTTCACAAAATTGACCCTTATGACTGGTTTTGTGCTTCAGGCTCACATATTTATTTCTGTAAAATTTGTCTCTGAAATGATTAATATATTAAATATAGATATATTTAGTATTCTATAGAATAAGTAAATGCATTTTTATAATATACATTTGATAAATATATTTTATATTTTAATTCCATTTTGAAGCAAGCACTGTATTTGCATATAAGTTTTTGTTTGCCCAAAAGCAATTTTAATTTTACATTTGTATTGCTTATTTGTTTAATATCCTTGTGTGAATAATTTGTAATATTATCCAAAGAAGTATTATTTGTTATCTTGCATCGAAATAACTTTCTTCACCTCTGAAACTAGTAATATATCAAATATATACATTAAATGTATTTTATAAAATGTTATAATAAATATTTTTATAAATTATATAATTATAATATTTTAACAATAAATGTATTTTATAATAAATATTTTAATTCCATTTTAAAGGAAGCATGTTTATTAGACCCCTCCTCGTTATGCATATTCATACCTCTATTTGCATATTTCACCAGTTTTGCCTTTGAAAATGTTTGGATTAATTGATTTGAGCGTCGTCCTCAGTAAATCTGCATTATCGTGCATCAGAAGCCTCCTGCAGAGCTGGTGTTTATACAGTAAACTGATGTTTAGAGCGCTGCGGTGACTCCTCTAATGCGGTTCAGACGGTGGTGTCGTTTCTGGTTTGGTTTTGTGCCGGGCTGTAGCTCACGACCCTCCAACACACGCTGGCATTTCCATCTGAGCGCTGTGCTTCGTCCCGGACAGGCCTTTTGACATGCAGACTTTGTTCGGCCGTCTGTTGTCTGAGAGGACGCGTGTGGAATCAGAAACGAGCGGAGCGTGAACACCAGCGTCTGATTATCTGTGTCTTCTGCATGAAGTAAATATGTTTCCTTCAGGATTACTCGGGCATTTATTGTCTAAATTGTGTGGGAAACAGATTTATTTCTTTTCAGCATTAAAGCCTGGCATACAAAAGATTATTCTGGACGCGATTCATCCACTTAAACAGGAAGAAACCATCTGAGCAACATTATGACAGGATTATTATAGTTAACTAAAACTAAAACTAAAACCAGAAAAACTTGAAATAACAATTTTATTTAATCTAGTTGCAAAAGGCAGCATTTCTCATTTATTTTATTTTATTTGAATTTAATTTATTTTAACTTGACATTCTAATATAATTAAAACTAAAACTGAAATAAAAAATTAGATATAAGTAAAAAAAAAAAAACAAATACTAATAAAAATCAGAAAAAAAAATTAAATGAACAAAAGTTAAAATGAAAACAGAAAATATATTTAAAAAATACTAATTCAAAATATTATTAAAACTATAATATACATGTTAATACTTAAATAAATAAAAAATAAAGGAACTACAGACATTAGAAAAAAATATTTATAAATTAGGAAAAATATCCCATTTAAATTAACAAATGTTCAAATGAAGAAAAAAAAAACTAATTCAAAATATTAATAATTATAATACTCAATGATACTTAAACTAAAATAAGAATTGGTTAAATATAGACATTCAAAAAATGTAAGAACATTTTAGTGTATTTAGTTTTTATTTAAAATGTTTAAAAAATTGCTCATTTACTTTATTTAAATTTAATTTATTTTAACTTGAGATTCTAATATAAAAATGTAGATAAGTGAAAAGAACAAAAACAAATACAAATAAAAATTTGGAAAAACAAATAAATGAACAAAAGTTAACAGAAATATATAAAAAATAAATACCAATTCAAAATATTATTAAAACTATAATACACAATGATACTTAACTAAAATAAAAATAAATGAATTGTAGACAGAAAAAAAAAATTAAAACAATTAGGAAAAATATCCCATTTAAATTAACAATGAAAAAAAAAACAAATTCAAAATATTAATAACTATACTCGATACTTGAACTAAAATAAAAATTGGTTAAATATAGACATTCAAAAAAAGTAAGAACATTTTAGTGTATTTAGTTGAAGTTTTTATTTAAAATTGTTAATTTACATTTTTTTATTTTTTTATTTTAAAGCTAAAAATAAAAAAATTAATGAACTATTTAATGAAATATTTATTTTTATTTATTTATTTATTATTTTTCAGGTAATGTTTGTCTCAGGTAATGGACATGTTTCTTTTAAGGTTTCAGTTTTATTTGGGTTAACGATAATAATCCTGAATCTGTTGATGAATCTGATTGCTCAGACTTTAACTCTCACAGGTCTGTTTCCGGGTCAGTCTGTCAGAGACGCCCGTCGTATATATGTACAGTACTAGATCAGTGAATCCCAAACCGTCAGATGTAACCCTGAAAGCTAAAATATTTACTTGAAGTCACCTTGAGATTTGAGCTTAATATTTTAGTGATTTGGCAACCCATCTGCATGTTCACAGTGCTCTGATGTCAGTTAAAGGGTTAGTTCACCCCAAAATGAATCTTATCCCATGTTTTGCTCACCCTCATATATATACATATATTTACTAATTGTTTTATATGGTTGTTTTACTTTAAAATTATTATTTTTTTTTTTGCATTTTTATGATTTATCTTAATATTGTGTCTGCTGATTATTTTCCTGCTTTTCCTGTAGTTCAAACAGTACATTATGGTGCCTGCAACACCAGGTCATGGGTTTGATTCTCAGGGAGTGCATGAACTAATAAGATACTCTGTCAATGCGATGTAAGTCTCTTCGGATAAAACCGTCTGCCAGATGCATACATGCAAATTCTCCTTCAACAGTTTCATCTTTCTGTTCATGTCAGGAATTATGGGTAATATTTGAAGCTGTTTAGATGGGATTGTTTGCGTTACATTTGCACATTTAATGCGTTTATTTGTTGAAGCTTGAATGTTTGTTCACTAGTTATCTCAGGTGTTGTTTGTTTGTGCTTCATGTGTGTTACGGTTGAGTGTGTGTGTGTGGGGATTGTGAATGGCGGGAATCTGAATCCGAGCATTTGTTCAGAGAAAAAGGTGTGTGTGTTTAGAGGCGTGCGGTGTGTCAGGACCCCATCACTCTTGATTTGTGTGTTTGTCTGACACGGCCCTCAGTGTTGTGAGTAGCTCAATTACCCAGAACCCCCGGCACAGCGGTTTATTAGGAGTGATGGAGGGATGGCACACATCGGACAGCACGTCTGTGCCATTTCCCACAAGGCTGTTCACTTGCCTCTCCATCATATAATTCACCATCTGGAGCGGTGGAGATGGACACGAGCGAAGCGGAGGGATGAGAATGAGCCACAGCTGAGAAAAGAACAAGAAAGAAGCATTTAATGAGGTGATGGAGGAAGTGACATGCTTTTATTTACATTTACATTTACATTTACATTCAGTCATTTAGCACGTACACATGAGGACAATGGAAGCAATCAAAATCAACAAAAGAGCAATGATACGCAAGTGCTGTAACAAGTCTCAGTTAGCTTAACGCAGTACAAGTGTGTTTTTTATAAATTATTTAATATATAAAAAGAAAACAGATAGAATAGAAAAAGCTAGTGTTATTTATTTATTTATTTTTTTTTTAAAGAAAACAAGCAGTTAGTAAATTGGCAAACATCAATGCCTTGAGTTTTATGCGAGCAGTTATTGGTAGCCAGTGCAGATTGATAAACAGAGGTGTGACGTGCGTTCTCCTCGGCTCATTAAAAATTAATGGTGCTGCAGCGTTCTGGATTAATTGTAGAGGTTTGATGGAACTGAAGACCTGCCAAGAGAGCATTGCAATATTTGCTATAAATGGAGCACTTGGTGCATAATTATAAGAATATTTGGATTGTTTGGTGTGTATATTGTGATTTCTTTTCATTTCAGGTATGAGAGCTCTTCAGCTTGAGCTACATGATTGTGTTTCTTCATCCTCCTCCTCCTCCTCCTCAGATCAGAATAAAGCTGCAGATTCACAAACACGCCAAGAATGGAAGGTCAACAGTTCTCACTAAAAGTGAGGTTTAACTAAAACGTATTTGCTTTTAGAATTAATTCATTATTTTAGTTTATAATGTCTTTTGAAAAAAAGATTTATGTTTTTTTTAATTATATTTAATTATATCTTAATATTTTCTAAAACATTCTTCATACACACTACCGTTCAAGTTTTATTTTTACATTTTTTAAATGTTTTTGAAAGAAGTCTGTTCTGCTCACCAAGGCTGCATTTATTTGAGCAAAATACAGTAAAATCAGTTATATTGTGAAATATTATTGTGATTTTAAATGCTGTTTTCTATGTGAATATATGTTCAAATGTAATTTATTTCTGTGATGCGCAGCTGAATTTTCAGCATCATTACTGCAGTCTTCAGAGTCACATGATCTTCAGAAATCATAATAATATACTGATTTGCTGCTCAACAAACATTTCTGATTATTACCAATGTTGAAAACAGTTATATTTTTGTGGAAACTGTGATGCATTTTATTTTTAGGATTCACAGATGAATAGAAAGTTCAAAAGAACAAAATATATTTAAAAATATAACAAATATATTTATCTGAGAGTGTTGGTTTTGGGTTTGGAGGTCATTAACCTGACAGAAAAACAATGAAAGTCTGAGAAGAGCTCTCTGATGTAGTCTGTGTGTGATTTGTTGTGTTAGTTGTTTACTGTAATATGAGCATAAGAGATAATTGCAGATTTCATATCAGACCCCATTATGCCGTTTAACCGTATTAATTTTTGATGAGCATCTGATTACCTCCTTCCCCAGAAAACGATCGGCCCTGTGGCTCCGGGTGAATGAAGATCTGCTGGAGATGCAGGGGCTTCTGGGAATGATTTCTCATATGTTCACGTGTGTTTGACGTTTAGCCACGCGGTGAGTGTTTTTGTGTGTTATTCTGATTTATTCAGGCTCTGGTATAAAACACAAGTCTAGATGTGTCCTGCTGACGCTGATGATGGGGATATTACTGATGAAGTTTCCATAGATCAAATCTTGAGTCTTAGATCTATCAGATCATGAGGATTGCTAAAATGAATGTATGATTTCTTAGCACCAACAAAACATAGTAAATGCAAACAAACAATCTTGAGCATCAGTACATGTTTTCACCTTTTGTAGTAGTTATGCATGAGTCCCTAAATTGCCCTCAGTGTTAAAAGATGGATTTCAAAATCATACAATCAGCATTGGAAAGGGTTCAAATATGCAGAAGATGCTGGAAAACCAAAGGATGTGCAGAATCTGGGGGATTTTTCTGAAGAACAGCAGGCAGTTGAACTACTCAGGACCAAGACTCATGAACAGCTATCACAAAATACAAAAACAGTCGTGGATCATCCAGGAAATGACTCAAGGGTGTGTAAACTTTTGAACGGGGTCATTTTTATAAATTCAGTTATTATCTTGTCTTGTGGAGTATATGTAAACATCTGTTATTTGAAATAGTTTATTCAGGACCGTACTAAATAAAAAAAATAATGTGCAATTTTCAAGATCCCTCTTATTTTGTTTCAATTATTAACATTTTGCACAGTTTGCAAGGGGTATGCAAACTTATGAGCACAACTATATATATATATATATATATATATATATGCATTGATATATAGGTAATATAAATTAAATAGATTTTTATTTTAAATGTGCATTTTAATATAATATAGTTGGGTATAATGCAACATTTATTTTCCGCCCACAGCCCTAAAGCAAGTGATTTTTGACTCTTCACAGTTAAAAGGTTTATCTCTGCATGAGGATATTCTAGACGGTGTCCCGCTTAATCACAGCACTTCAGAACATGTACAGTAGTCTAGAAGTTTGTTGTCTTTGTATAGAGACATGACTCAATCTGTGACGTAAAGATCTTCACTGTAGGTCAGCACTCACCAAACTTCGGTACCAGTGTTTCACTGATATACTGTTGAAGTTTTTGTTAGTATTTTGAATTAATTTTATTTTTATATTTTCTGTTTTCACTTTAATTTTAGTTTTTCATTTTAGTCTGTCATTTTATAATTTTTGTATTTATTAGTTTTATTTTATTTTAGTTGCACTTAAAATGAAACCACATAAAACTGAGGAATGTTACCCCTGAAACTAGATGAAATAAAATAAGCTGCCTTTTTTATTTCAGCTAATGTTTTTATTTATTATTTTTTTTTATTATTATTATTTATGATTATTTTAGTTATTTTTACATTTAGTTTAGTTTTTTAATGGTTTTATTTGGAGTTAATTGTAATAACCCTGTTTGGTATGCAATGAAAGATGAAATTCTTCACATGTGTTCATGTTTCCGCTCGTCCGCGTTCACACGCACATGACTGGAAGTGAATGGAGTTTAACTGCAGCTTTAGTCCAACAGGGAAATGAAACACACCTGGAGTTAAACAGCACCTGATTTGTTGATAGTCTCATGGGAAACACACACACACACACACACACACACACACACACTCGGTTGTGTTGAAGTACAGAGACACAGAGGAGGAGAGATGGATCCGTTCTGCTCTATTTCCATCAGGTCTCCTCTCTTTTTCACTGTCATATCTGACTGCATCTCAGACAAGCTGTGTGTGTGTGTGTGTGTGTGTGTGTGTGTGTGTGTGTGTGTTACAGCTCCACATGCTTCTGCTTTTGTCTCCATGCGCACATACAGTATGTAAATGCCACTGTTCTCCAATACAATATAAAATTTGGCCTGAATAAAGTACTGTTTCTGTTCAATAAATGCAGTGAATGTAGATGCTTAACCTTCATTTGATCGTCCTAAATATTACATGAGATTTTGTTTTGTATTCACCTTAAGTGTGCCACCTTTGAATTGAAATAAAAATATTTGCTTGGAATTGAAAGATTTAACATTGTTAACAGCGGAATTCATAGTTTTGTTTTTTAAAAGTTAAAATAAGCTAATATTTAATCTAACTTATTTGATAGTTCTCCGCACGGGAACATGGGGAACATGGGGAACATGGGGGGGGGGGGCATTCTTTTAGGAACTGTTTACTGAGGAGTTCTTTGGGAAACCAGTCCCCAGCTTTATTTTCAAGAGCGTAGAAATGTTTGTCTTTGTATTTCGGGTTTTTGAGGAGGATTAAACAAAGTGTTTGTCTTTGTCTCTCTGTATTGATCATATTGACGAACGCTCACAGAAGAAGCTCCACTGTTTTTCTGCCATCAAAAATCCATAAACCAAACCAGACCCTGCGGTGGAGAACATCCACACAAATCAAGATCATCTCAAGACGTTTGCACTGAGGTGAGTGTTTCAGAGCTCATCGCTTTATTAAGGTGATGCAACTTTAATTTGCTTTAATAAAGCAAGCACAGTTCATTGAAAGGCTCTTTGAAGAACACTGGAGGTGTCTATATGCACTGACTTCTGTCCATCCAAATGAGTCCAATCCAATTTTTGTTATATACTGTTATAGTACTTATTATTTAGCTTTCATTTTCATTTTAGTTTGTTTTACTAATTTTATGTGCTATTGTCTTTTTTTATTAGTTTTAGTTTTTTTGCATTTCTATTTAGCATTGTTTATTTCAGTTAGTTTTAATTTTGAATTTACTTTTATTTTTACATTTTTTCAGATTTCATTTTGAGTTTAGTGTAGGTTTTAGCAATTTTACGTACTTTTGTTATTTTCATTAGTTTTAGTATTTTTTTTTTCAATTTAGCTTTATGTTTATTATAATCTTATATTTTATATTTATACAATCTGATTCAACAACCTAGTTGTTAGTTTCAGCTTTTTTATATTTATTTTCGGTGTAGTTTTATTAATTTTAGTACTTAACCATATTTTTTCAGTAAGTTGCTGAGACAACATTTCTAATTTACATATTTCAATTTTGTCACGTTTATTAGTTCTACATTTTTTCTAGTTAGCTTTCTTTCAGTTTTAATTCGAGTAATTATTCACCCGGTTTCACAGACAAATCCCAGACTAAAATGTAAGTCTAAGCCGTTTCAACTGAAAGAAACTTGATATATCTTAAAATATATCGTTGCCTTTGTTTCGTCTCAAGATGCACACCAGTAATGTTTTCTTTACTAAGGCACATTTATAAAAAAAAAAGTTTAATAATCCTGGTTTAGTCTAAGCCCTGTCTGAGACACCAGGCCTTAATATATCAACTTAAATATATATATATATATATATATATATATATATATATATATATATATATATATATATATATATATATATATATATATATATATATAATTTTTTTCTTTGTCTAATTTTCATTTAAGTTTTTGACTTATATTTTATCTTTATTCCAGCTGTATCTCAGCTAACAAAACCTATTTTAATAGTTAATAGGCTTTTCAATATTATTTGACAGATTATGAGGTTGCATGCATAAATGTAGCCAGTGTCTGCTAAACAACTGCATGCAAAAGTAAAATGCACAAAAATTCTACACACAGCCAGTGTTTAATTGACACTTCTGCCCTGCAGTTTCATTTATCACCAGTAGAGGGACCAAACCCCTTCTCTCTCTCTCTCTCTCTCTCTCTCTCTCTCTCTCTCTCTCTCTCTCTCTCCCTCTCCCTCTCTCTCTCTCTCCCTCTCCCTCTCTCTCTCTCTCTCCCTCTCCCTCTCTCTCTCTCTCTCTCTCCATCTCCCTCTCTCTCTCTCTCTCCCCCTCTCTCTCTCTCTCTCTCTCCAGCCGAGCCCCTGAGCAGAGACGCTGTTATTGGAGCAGAAAGCACACGGATCACGGACACTCCTCTTCTCTCCTCCTCTGACAGACGGAGCACATGCTCTCTCGTTCGCACGGACCCCGGACCTCCACCTCTCTTCTCCTCGTCGCTCCGCGTCTGTGCTGGATTACAGTGTTGGAGTATCTCAGCGGAGGAAGGGAGAGCATCCTCATCCTCCTCGCACTCATCCGTCAGGGACTCAGACTGCAGCTTCATGGGAAAGACGCTGGAGCAGCATCAGATGTTCCCACACTACACCTGCTACTACCAACCCTGCGCTCACAGCAAGGTAACGAGACGCTGCTTCTCTCTTTGTTCTCTCTTCTGCTCAGTCTCTCTCTGACTGTAGCTATGTTTCCATCCAAAGTTATGATTTAAACTTACGCGCAGAATTGGAATATCGCATAAAACATTATCGAGAGAGAGAGAGAGAGAGAGAGAGAAGGGGTTTGGTCCCTCTACTGGAGAACGTGCATGAAATGCGGTCATGTTATCTTATTTTCGGAGAACTCAGTTCTTGGAGTTAATTATAACAAAGCACTTTGACGAGACTTTGCTCAAGCATAAAACAATGACAAAACTAGCATTTCAGATGCTGTGCAATGAGATCGGTCCATTGGTCGGTCCTGTTTTATGCTGTCCCATCGCAAAGTCACGTGTCTTTTTTTGATGCGCATTAAGGAGTTTCTTCAGTAAAAGTGTTTCCATCGTAGTTTATGCGCGTGTTTTCTTACCGGACAAGAAATTTATCCTATTCCATAATTTTAATTTTTTTTTTATGCAAAATCCCAAAATGCACATAAAAATAGGTGCATGGAAACATAGCTAGTGACAGATTGATTGACTGACCTGACACTGACCGGACAAGTTGACAGTGGTCAAGTCACATTTACAGTATTTATACTGTGCTTTTACTTCTATGGTGTTTTATACAATGCAGATACAAAACAGGAAAATAACAATGCTAATGTTACAAAATTCATCAATTATGAAACAAATTCAATTATAAAGCATCTCTACCGAAGATAACAGTCATTATTTAGCTTAATTTAGATCGATGCTGATTCAGTTCAGTGTAAATGTTGCAAAATTCATCAATTATAAAACAAGTTCAGTTTTAATGTTGCTCTACAGAAGAGAGAATAGTCTCATTCAGTTCAATTTAGTTCAGCGTTGACTGACTGTCACTGTTGCAAAATTCAATTATGGATCAGTTTAATTTCAGCTGTAAAGCAGTTCAGTTCAAGGTTGATTCAATTCGGTTCAAGAACTGTCACTGTTGCAAAATTCAATTAGGAAACAAATTCAGTTCCTGTGAGCTGAATTACAGCACGGTTGTAGAGCTGCTAGTTTAATGATGATTTAATTCAGTTCAGTGACGGTGTTAATGTAGCAATGGTCTTCAATTATAAAACAAATGCAAAATAAACTATAAAGCAGCTTTAAAAAGGGCAATAGTGTCATAATTCAACTAAATTTAGTTGAAAAATCATTGTTTATTCAATTTAGTTTGATAAGTGTTAATGCTGCAAAGTTAATCACTTATGAAACTATTTTAATTTACTTTAAAACACCTATAGATGACAATAGTGTAATTTTTAAATGTATTTGTGTTGATCCACTTTACTTCAATATCTGTCAATGATTTAAAATTCAATTTTGAAATGAATTCAGTTGCAGCTCTACAGAAGAAAATCAGAAACTCAGTTTAATGTTAATTCAGTTCAGTGACAGTGTCGATATTGCATGAAATTCAATTCAAACTGTAAATCAGACAATTGTATCATCATTCAGCTCAATGTAATGTCGATTCAGTTAATTCAATAACTCTCAGAGTTGTAAAACAATTATGAATCTAATTAAACTATGAACCAGCTTTAAAGATAATAGTTTAATTATTTAAATAGTTTCATTATGTTATGGTAGAAATTGATTTTTATTTGTTTTTATTCTTATCGACGTTCATGTTCAAGGTTATTTTACAGAAAATGATACTTATCTTTTATAAGTTTATTTCTAAATTGTGATCTGCTGGTTAATGTTAACCATCTACAGTAGTTACACACATTTATCGTACACGGTAATTTAATGCTGGCTACTGACGTTAAGTGTAGTTTCATGTAGACTTCAATGCTTGTTTATTAATTCAGTTTTTTTATTTTATGTTTTTACTTTATTGTGTGTGTGTGTGTATGTGAGGTCATCCGTGTGATTTACGGTGTTATACATCTGTGCTGGTGGCATATGGCATCTCTCTCTCTCTCACACACACACACACACACACACACACACACACACACACACACACACACACACACACACACACACACACACACACTCATAACTCTTGTATAGCAAGACCGTGTCAGGATCACTAGAGCGTCACACATTTATGTAGCTCTCTAAATGTGGACATTGCAGAGACTTCTACTGTTTTATACACAGCTAGTTAAAAACACTGTAACCTAACTCTAACAGAAAAAAAACAAAAACTATACTGTTTTACAAAAGAGGATCATCCCAAAAGGGTTCATAAATATATTCATTTATTTATAAATATTTACTTTTTTCTATGTGTTTACAAATGAAGATAACCATAAAATGTTTTATAAAATATATAAATGTATTTGTAAATATAATTTTATTTACTTAGTGTTTCACATGTGAGGACATCCCCAAAAGGAGTTTTATAAAATGTATAAATGTAATTATAATTTTATATATTTATTTACTTTTTATACTGTTTTACAAATGAGGACATCCAGAAAGGTTTTGTAAAATATATATTTATTTATAAATATATATTTACATACAGATATATATTTACATACATTTTGTTTTGTTTTTTGATATTTTTACAAATGTGGATGTCCCCAAAAGATATATCTTTATCTTTTTATATTATCTTTTCATAATATAAATATAAATAAATATTTCAATTCAATTATAAATATATATTTACTTTATTTTTGTACTGTTTACCTTTGAAGAGATCCCCAAAAGGAGGCTTTCTAATATATCTAAATGTGTTTATAAAAATTTATTTACATTTTATACTGTTTTTACAAATGAGGACGTCCCTACATGGAGGTTTTGTCAGGTTTACCTCATTTTACTGTACAAATTTGTACACAAAACATGGTTCGGTAGTCACACACACACACACACACACACACACACACACACACACACACACACACACACACTCACACTCACTGTCTCTCTCTCTCTGCATGCGTCTTCATGCTCTGAATATCTTTGTGTGTCTGGAGGGTGAGTGTGTGTGTGTGTGTGTGTGTGTGTGTGTGTGTGTGTGTGTGTGTGTGTGTGTGTGTGTGAGTGAGTGAGTGAGTGAGTTTTTGCTGAAGAGGTTTTAATGATGCACATATGAAATACTGCACATCTGTGTGCTGTTAAACACGGCCTATAAACACACAGCAGATGTTACGAGATGACGTTTGTCAGCTGATCAAGGGAAAGTCACATGATCTTTTCTCTACACAAGTACCATGGTCTTACTATAGTACTTTGATATATCCCATAGTAATTAATGATTGACGTTCATATAGTAAGGTAATCGCATGATATCGTGCAGGAGTCTGTAAATCATACAAACTTTCTGATTCTTCTTGTCTATTCTGTTTGTGTGTTTATGATTGTTATAAATTCATCCGGCGTCTCTGAACATTCAGTCAAACGCAGAAACTGTGGCACTAAACACTGACCTTTAATATCTGATCAATAGAGGACAGCAGCGCTGCGAACGTTAGCTGTGATTTCCCATGATTCTCCTCTGAGCCCAAACTCAAATCACACAATAACACATCTTTGACATTATAAATCTGAGTTTGGGCAGTGATCTCTGACAGCCACACACACACACACTTGTTTTTCATACACACTTATTTTTAATATGAACCTTTTTATATACACTACATTTCAGAGGGTTGGGGTTGGTACTATTTTTATAACTTTACTGTTACTTTTGATCAATTTAATGCATCTTTGCTGAATAAATTATATTACTGACCCCAAACTTTTACTTCATAAAATCACAGTAACAGGGATGAGATTAAAAGTGCTATAAAATGAGACATTTACTGCCCTTCTAATGTCATGTATTAATGTCCTGATACAGCGAGGAGACGTCGGTCGTTGGGCTGGGGTCCGGCTAAAATATTCCTGTAATAAAACATTCTAGTAAAAGATGGCATCAGTTATTAAGTCATATATGCATATGCTAATGAGGGACACACAGGACGACCTTCATCCTCAGCCAATCAGATTGTGTCTCATTCTTCAGGAAGTTACAGTCACACTCCAGACAAACAGGACAAAAACAAGCCACTAAATATAGTGTCACATCCCTTCTGAGAGAGAACAGATTAGATCCAGTGTTATTTTAGTACGGTTTATATGTTATTATAGTATACATGTATTGTATACATTTATAAATTGTATTTTATTAATATTTTGAATTGGCTTTTATTTTTATATTTTCACTTTTCATTTTTTTGTTTAATTACTAATTTTATGCACTTTTGCTATTTTACTAGTTTTTTTTTTTCAGTTTAAGTTTGGTTTTCAGTTTGTAATTTTAGTGCTTCAGATTAAATTTATTTCAGTTAGTTGCCAAAAATATTATATTAATTTATATTATATTATTATTTATATAAAATATTAATATTTGATAAAAACCTACTGTAAACCAAATTGATATTAGATATGTTGCCACGTTTCTAGTTGCCTTTTGGGTTCAGTTTTTCATCCATTATTTATATTTTAGGTTTATTTCAATTAAAAAAATAAATAAAATAAAAAACGTTTTTGTTACATAGTTTGTTTTATTTTGATTTATCTTTTCAGTCAGCAATTTTACTGCTTCTCCTTAAACTTGCTCCAGTTATTTGCAATAAAATCTTATTTTTATTTCTATTATAATTTATATAAAATTTAAATATTAGATGAAAAACTTACTAAATGGATTTGGGTAAATTTTTTCATTTAATATTTGTATTTTAATTTCTATTTCTTTTATAACAACACTGATGAGATCCATTGAGAAGAGAAGAAAACTAAAGAAAAACCAGAATCATTCACAGAGAAACACACATACAGTATTACTGTGTGTGTGTGTGTGTGTGTGTGTGTGTGTGTGTGTGTGTGTGTGTGTGTGTGTGTGTGTGTGTGTGTGTGTGTGTTTGGCCGTGTTTAATGATCTCTGGTTACTCTTGTGTATCTTGGCTGTATATTTGTAGAGTTCCAGTAAGAGCTTGTCTAATTTGTGTGGTTTTCTATCAGAATAGGTTCATCTGTGAGCTGAGGATCAAACATATAACACACACACACACACACACACACACACACACACACACACACACACACACACACACACACACACACACACACAGCTATGGCTCTGATTGCTATGATAACAGCAGGAACACTAACAGATGTGTACATTCACCATTCATGAGAGAGAGTGACGTCACATCTGAACATCTTGTTTAATTATTAAATTACTATTTAATTGTTCAATTTCAATCACATCGTATTTTAACTCAACTCAAAATTCACCTTTAAAAATACTGTCAAATTACATTTCTGTTGATGATAAACTAATCATCAAAATATGACCGACCGCAGAAAACATTTCACCAGACATAGAAACATTTCAGATTGATTGATTGTTTGGAAGATTGTTGTGTTTCCGTCTGAAATGAGCCATCATTTCTCGTAGTCCAGAGGCAGTTAATGATGATATAGAGCGTGTGTGTGTGTGTGTGTGTGTGTGTGTGTGTGTGTGTGTGTGTGTGTGTGTGTGTGTGTGTGTGTTCGCTGCTGTTGCCTTGACCTGCACAGATTGAGGAGTGACCCAGACCTCCGCAGTGAAGATGCAGAGAAAACAATCCAATCTTGTGTGTGTGTGTGTGTGTGTGGAGCTCGGAGCTCAAATGAATGTGTCAACATGTATAGATTCAGTCCAAGATCTCTCCATATTCAGAGTTGATCATAACTGATGATGCTGAATGAGTGTTGCATTCATATGCATTCTGTATGTATACTGTAATACTGTGTATTTAGCTGTAGTGTGTAGACAAAGTGAGCTAAATCTGATGAAATCTCCCTTTGGGGACATTTGAGGACGTGAGATATAAACTGCCAATTCATTTTTTTTTTTTTCGTTTCCTTCACAGAATAATAATAATAAAAAAGTTAATTATCACTTATTTAACAATTTGGACTTTTTTCTCAGGATTGTAAGGCCCTATGAAATGCAATGTTTTCCCAAATTCCATTTCATTTTTTTTTTCTCGCTTTAATTTTTCTGTATTCAATTTTTTCTCTGTTTTAATTTTTATTGAGTCTTAATAATGGTTAAATTAAATGTTGTTAATCAAAAAGCATGTCTAATTAATTGAAATCATGAAACATGAAACAATTTAACAGCAATTTATTAAAAGTGACAAATTACATTTTTAGGGCCCAATGAAATGCGTTTAATTTTTTCTGAAATTCTGTTTTATTATTACCACTGTGTTTTCCATTTAAATTTTTATGTATTCAATTTTAATGGTTTAATTACATTTTAATAATCAATCGCGTCTCTAATTAATTGATTTTATAAAAACAGCTTCATTAATTATTATTATTTTATTTATAGATATATATATATATATATATATATATATATATATATAATTTTAATATACTGTTGTGTGTATTTTAATTTTTATGGTAGATAAATGCAGGAATAAAACAATAAAAATCAAACAAACCTTTCTTTTTTTGGCACAACAGAAGTTTATGGGTAAAACAGAAGGGTAAAATTGTGTGATTATTCTTTGTTTTAATAATAATATTGTTATTATTAGCATTTAACTTCCAGTGATATCGTCAACTTGAATGCACAGATACTATTCGAACAGAACTGACGATTACGATGAACTGACTTTAACTGAAAATTGAGTGTTTACTGGTTTGCATTATTATTTTGTCCTATTGAATACTGTGAAGCTGCTTTGACGCTCTGTATTGTTAAAAGCGCTATATAAGTAAAGATGACTTGACTTGGTGCTATTATTGCATTGAGTAATGTATTTGTCACAATTTCTTCAAGTTAGACTGAACTTTTATTTTGATGGGTTGCTGTGAAGAACCTTAAGTTTCTGTGTGTATGTGTATGACGG
This sequence comes from Acrossocheilus fasciatus, assembly GCA_036784905.1. NCBI lineage: Eukaryota > Metazoa > Chordata > Actinopteri > Cypriniformes > Cyprinidae > Acrossocheilus > Acrossocheilus fasciatus. Next base: position 3,122,410 of record CM071956.1, read on the forward strand.
TAATCAGTTTTTACAGTATACAAGGTCATTTGCTGATTTTGTTTCTCTCAGTGGATCAGAGCAGATGCGTTTTAATGCATTCAGCTTATTTTTTTATATAAGTTCACCTGAAGTTCATTTGCAGTCCTACAAAAGCTGAGTTGCATCAAGAATTGTTTGGGAATCACATTGTGACTCTTTGAATCAAACTGAATTGAAACGTGAGGTTCTGACGGTGTTCGACTGGTTTGTGAGGTCTGAATGTCTGTCAGTTAAAGATAAATATCACTTCATTTCAGTCTCTGGAAACAGACACAGCAGCAGAAGCAGAAATGACACTGAAGCGTCTTCACTACAGCAGATGTTCATGTTCTGAGGGTCAGATTGTGCTTAGACTGGTTTCCATATCAGGTGTTGATGCAGCTTTAATATTTCAGGTTTGATGTGTCTCCGCATCTGTGACATGAATTATGAATGAAATGTTTAGTATTTTATTTGTGGCATTGTGTAACTCGTTTCAGAGGTTGGACTAGGTGGATGAACCTTAATATTGAACAGGATTTAATCATGAGCTGGGGTTTAATTCTGAGCTGTAGGTGAGAAAGTAACACGACTGATGGATTTTAAACATGAAAACACAAATACTGGTGTGTGTGTGTGTGTGTGTGTGTGTGTGTGTGTGTGTGTGTGTGTGTGTGTGTGTGTGCGTGTGTGCGTGTGTGCGTGTGTGCGTGTGTGTGTGTGTGTGTCGATGCTTCCTGTGAGAGTCATAAAAGACTCTTCAAGAATGCAGCCAATTAAACATGAACTGTCCCACAAGGACGGACACACACACACACACACACACACACACACACACACACATTTTCTCTCTCTCTCATCTGTCCTAATATATGATGCTGAGCGCTCTGGGTGACGCTGTTATTGTTTGAGTCTGTGTTTGTAATGAGAGCAGATGAAGGATGTGTGTTCAGAGTCTCTGTGACTCTTATTGGCCTGATGCAATTAACACAGTGTTGTTCAGCTACAGAAAGCTAGTGGTGAACTGAAGGGATGTTTAGTGATCATGCTGTGATTGGAGTTGGATGAATAAATTTTGAATTTTTATTGTTTTTATTTTATCTTGTAAATACAAATATTTTAAATAGTTATTTTTAGATACAATTTTGTGTATGTGTGTGTAATATCAAATATAATTATATCTTTTTCTCTTTTTTTATTGTTAGTTTTTGTTGTTCTTAAAGGGATAGTTCACCCAAAATTAAAATTCTGTCATTAATTACTCACCTTCATGTCGTTCCAAACCATAAGACCTTCATTCATCTTCGGAACTCAAATGAAGATATTTTTGATGAAATCCAAGAGCTCTCTGACCCTCCACAGACAGCAATGATATTACCACAATCAATGCACAGAAACCTAGCAAGGACATCGTTAAAATAGTCCACATGACCTCAGGGGTTCAACCGTGATTTTACGAAGCTGTGAGAATACTTTTTGTGCACAAAGTAAACAGTAATAACATAATTTATTCAATCATTTTTCTCCCCGAGTTACCGTCTTCCGCCATTTTGGAGAGAACCCCAGAACATAATCAACGTAATCAGCGTAGTTTACGTTCAGCATGCGCTTGCTTTCTACTGAACGTAGATAACGCTGATTGTGTTGATTACACTCATTACGTTGATTATGTTTAGAAGATGAACGAAGGTCTTACGGGTTTGGAACGACATGAGGGTGAGATGTTAATGACAGAATTTTTGGGTGAACTAACCCTTTAAATGTCTATATAGTTTTTATCAATATTTTAATATTAGAACATCAAGTTAAACTAAATGAAGAGAATTTGTCTTGTTAACTAGCTGAAGACCAGTCAACAATTTAAATTTTGTATTAATGAACACAGAAGTGCCATAAATAGAGCTGATAGTAAATCACCTGTTGCCCAACATTTTATATATATATATATATATATATAATTTATATAATATAATTAATTATTATTATTTTTTTTTTTTTTCAAAAATGGGAAAAAAAAAATATATATATATATATATAGATAGATAGATAGATAGATAGATAGATAGATAGATAGATAGATAGATAGATAGATAGATATGTATATGTGTATATATATATATATATGTTTTTTTTGTAATTTTTGAAAAAAATAAAAATAAATAAATAATTAATTATATTATATAAATTATATATATATATATATAATGTTGGGCAACAGGTGATTTACTATCAGCTCTATTTATGGCACTTCTGTGTTCATTAATACAAAATTTAAATTGTTGACTGGTCTTCCCCACATATTGAAGTGAATATATTACATTGGTTGAACGACAAGAAATGTCTAATTTCAAATTCCTGATTCCTAGAGTAACTCACTAATTTATTCACTTTTTTTTGTACAATGTACAATGTCTGCATGCAAAAAATTCCATTGGCCCTTTGATTCTATTATTGACTTGAAATTGTGTTACAATTGTGATCCTCCTTTTTTTCTAAGAACCTTTAATCCATTGTTTTTTTGTTTGTTTGTTTGTTTGTTTGTTTGTTAGACCTCTATTAATTCCAGTGTAAATAAATACATACATAAATACATGATATATAGTTTGTTTTATTTATTTAACTTTACGGCATTACTGCTGCTCGGTCTTCTTTGATCGTGTCTGAGCTTCTCTCCTCTCCAGAAGGACGTTTATCATCTGTCTTCATCTCTCAGCAGCATGTGGGTTGTTCGGTGTGTGTGTTCTGCGTCTGTTTTAGCGTGTGGAGAGTAAAGTGTGCGGTTTGATCCTTTCTGCCTCATTGTGTAAAACTCCTGACCTTTAAAACAAGGCTAATCACAGGGGTGGGACGTTCACATTCCTGCAGACAGACGGCGGCCAAGAGAGAGCAAAGGATCGTGGGAGAGGGACAGAGACTCGGGAATAGAGTGAAGAAATCTATTTCAGTCTTTCAGTAATTCATACTGCAGCTATAAAGATGTGTGATTCAGTGCTGTCTGATCCAGAAACGCTTCACAGTTTAACATTGTCGTACTATTGCCCACAACCCTGCTGCACCTGTGCTACTTTAGTATTATATATCAGTTATTTTAGTATCATTGAGAATTTATGTATATTGTTTAATGTTTGTTTAAAGTTTTAGTAATTATTTTGTGTTTTTTTGACATTTTTATTATTTTTATTATTTAAAGTTTCTTTAAAATATTTCTGTAGTTTCTATTTATTTATTGTATTTTTTTAGCTTATTTTAGTACATTAAGTTAAACTATATGAAAATATGTGTGTGTGTGTGTGTGTGTGTGTGTGTGTGTGTGTGTGTGTGTGTGTTTGTTTGTGTGTATACAGGTGCATCTCAATAAATTAGAAAGTCGTGGAAAAGTTCATTTATTTCAGTAATTCAACTCAAATTGTGAAACTCGTGTATTAAATAAATTCAATGCACACAGACTGAAGTAGTTTAAGTCTTTGGTTCTTTTAATTGTGATGATTTTGGCTCACATTTAACAAAAACCCACCAATTCACTATCAACAAATTAGAATACTTCATAAGACCAATAAAAACAACATTTTTAGTGAATTGTTGGCCTTCTGGAAAGTATGTTCATTTACTGTATATGTACTCAATACTTGGTAGGAGCTCCTTTTGCTTTAATTACTGCCTCGGTTCAGCGTGGCATGGAGGTGATCAGTCTGTGGCACTGCTGAGGTGTTATGAAGCCCAGGTTTCTTTGACAGTGGATTGTATTGTACATAGATTCTCTGTGGGGTTCAGGTCTGGTGAGTTTGCTGGCCAGTCAAGCACACAACACCATGGTCATTTAACCAACTTTTGGTGCTTTTGGCAGTGTGGGCAGGTGCCAAATCCTGCTGGAAAATGAAATCAGCATCTTTAAAAAGCTGGTCAGCAGAAGGAAGCATGAAGTGCTCCAAAATTTCTTGGTAAACGGGTGCAGTGACTTTGGTTTTCAAAAAGCACAATGGACCAACACCAGCAGATGACATTGCACCCCAAATCATCACAGACTGTGGAAACTTAACACTGGACTTCAAGCAACTTGGGCTATGAGCTTCTCCACCCTTCCTCCAGACTCTAGGACCTTGGTTTCCAAATGAAATACAAAACTTGCTCTCATCTGAAAAGAGGACTTTGGACCACTGAGCAACAGTCCGGTCCTTCTCCTTAGCTCAGGTAAGACGTCTCTGACGTTGTCTGTGGTTCAGGAGCGGCTTAACAAGAGTTCTCTCGGTTGGTTGTGCATCTTTTTCTTCCACACTTTTTCCTTCCGCTCAACTTTCTGTTAACATGCTTTGATACAGCACTCTGTAAACAGCCAGCTTCTTTGGCAATGAATGTTTGTGGCTTACCCTCCTTGTGAAGGGTGTCAATGATTGTCTTCTGGACAACTGTCAGATCAGCAGTCTTCCCCATGATTGTGTAGCCTAGTGAACTAAACTGAGAGACCATTTTGAAGGCTCAGGAAACCTTTTCAGGTGTTTTGAGTTGATCAGCTGATTGGCATGTCACCATATTCTAATTTGTTGAGAGTGAATTGGTGGGTTTTTGTTAAATGTGAGCCAAAATCATCACAATTAAAATAACCAAAGACTTAAACTACTTCAGTCTGTGTGCATTGAATTTATTTAATACACGAGTTTCACAATTTGAGTTGAATTACTGAAATAAATGAACTTTTCCACGACTTTCTAATTTATTGAGATGCACCTGTATATATACACACACATACACACACAAGTCAAGTCAAGTCACCTTTATTTATATAGCGCTTTTACCAATACAGATTGTGTCAAAGCACTTAACAGCATCAAATTGACACTCAGTAATATATAATGATAAGATTAAATACTCAATTTTCTCAATTTTCAGTTAAAGGCATTTCATTATTGAATTCAGAGATGTCATTGTCTAGCTCAGTTTAGTTTAAATAGTATCTGTGCAATCAAATCGGCAATAATCACTAGAAAACACACACACACACACACACACACACACACACACACACACACACACATATATATATATATATATATATATATATATATATATACAGTGCTGGGAAGTAACTGGCTACTAGTAACTTAGTTACTGTAATAATATTACTTTTTGCAGTAACTAGTAGTGTAACTAATTACTAATAAGATTTCAGTAATATTACAGTTACCATCCATAAAACAACTTAGTTATAGTTGATGACTCAACCCTGCTGATTTAAAATCCATTTCATATTTATTTCATAATTTTCACGACTCGCAAATGCATGTGATGTCCCCAGTGCAGCAGGCAAGCTTTGAATATGGAAAAGCTTACAATCAGCAGATAGAAACATTGCATTATAGAAGAAAAAGTAATGTAACTAGTAGTGTAACTAATTACTGTTGCCAGAAAGTAATAAGTAGAGTAACAATATTACTTTTGAAAGGAGTAACTAGTAATGAGTAATATATTACATTCTTTGAGTAACTAGCCCAACACTGTATATATGTGTATGTATGTGTGTGTGTGTGTGTGTGTGTGTGTGTGTATATATATATATATATATATATATATATATATATATATATATATTATATTTGTATTTATAGTTGTAATTTTATATTAGGTTGTGTTTTATATATAATTTGAATAATTTATTTTAATAAATTTTTTAGTTCAATGTAAGTTTTATTTCCGCTTATTTCTTAATTGTAGTGCCTTAATTTAAATGTATTTCAGTTATTTACCAGGGCAATAGTTCTATATATTTTATTTCTATATAATATTTTTATTACATTTTTCCATAAATATATATATATATTTTTTTTCAGATTTTCTTTAATTATCAAAAGTGTTTTTTAACAGTATTTATTTTAGTTATCAGTAATAACCCTGTGTTGCACAAAGTAACGGCTGAAAGTCTGCTAAATGTAAAGGTAAATTAATATAAAATGGCATTAAATGTATATTGGAGCTGTTTTTTTAAATTATTATTATTTTCTTAATGTCATACACTGATCAGTCTGCGCAGCGCCGCTTTAAATCGCACACACTTACATTCTTCAGAACCTTCAGGTTAATCACGCCCCTCTCTGTCTAACAGCCATATGCCCCGCCCCCTCATCCGATGGCCCCGCCCAGTCCAGGAAGCAGCAGCTGTAGTCAGAGTGCAGTGGAGCAGCTCAGCAAAACCAACCTGTACATACGAGGACTTCCACCTGGAACCACAGACCAGGACCTCATCAAACTCTGCCAACCGTGAGTACACACACACACACACACACACACACACACACACACACACACACACACTTTATATCTGACTTTATATCTCACAATTCTCACTTTTTTTCTTCCAATTATGACTTTACATCTTGCCATCCTGAATTTTATCGCAATTCAAATTATTTTTAATTTATCAGTTCTGAGTTTACATCTCACAATTCTGATTTTTTTTCTTGCAATTCAGATTTTTTTTCTTGCAATTCTGATTTTTTTCTTGCAATTCTGATTTTTTTTCTTGCCATTCTGATTTTTTTCTTGCAATTCTGATTTTTTTCTTGCAATTCTGATTTTTTTTCTTGCCATTCTGATTTTTTTCTTGCAATTCTGATTTTTTTTCTTGCAATTCAGATTTTTTTTCTTGCAATTCTGATTTTTTTCTTGCAATTCTGATTTTTTTTCTTGCCATTCTGATTTTTTTCTTGCAATTCTGATTTTTTTTTTCTTGCAATTCTGATTTTTTTCTTGCAATTCTGATTTTTTCCCCTCATAATTAAGTTCATTCTGTCATATTAAGTGCAATTCTGAAAATGTTCTTGTAAGTCTAAGTTTACATCTCACAATTCTGTCTTTTTTTTCTTCAAATTCTCTGTTTATATCTTGCAATTCTGACTTTTCTCGCAATTCTGACTTTTTTCTTGTAGTTCTGAGTTTACGTCTTACAATTCTATTTTTTTTTTCTCACATTTTTTAAATTTAAATCTCTAGATTCTAAATTTTGTCTCACAATTCTGAGTGAAAAATTCTGTGGCAGACACAGGCTTCCATAATATACAACCAGAGCACACTGTGTACTGTATCCCACAATGCAGTTTCCAGTGTGTCATCAAGCATGATTTCAAACATGATTTTAATTGAATCACAGGATGTGTTCAGTAATGCTGAGCGCTTCACCGCAGTTTCATTATGGTTCAGCGGTTTCAAAGGGTCTAATGTCATGCTTCGGTATTTTTAGATCATAGAAACAGGAAGTTCTGTATGTTATATTTGTGTAGGTAAAGTTATCTCTTCAACTTTTAATGAGACCAAGAGTGCTGATACTCAGATAAGACTGTCTCACTGTCCCCACAGAACACACACACACACACACACACACACACACACGGTTTCCCAGCGGACACAAACAGTATGTCTGTAATGAGATGTGCTTATGGCACACACACACACACACACACACACACACACACACACACACACACACACACACACACACACACACACACACACACACACACACACACACACACACACACACACACACACACACACACACACACACACACACACACACATCCCAAGAGGACAGGCTGTGTGTTTG
>CM071956.1:3132500-3155000 GCA_036784905.1 Acrossocheilus fasciatus
ATGATCGTCTGTAGCTCTCACTCGTGCAGATGTTTATGACTGATCATCTGTCAGTTGTGTTATTGAAGGGATGTTTTATCTGTTTCTTCAGCATCTCACAGCATGAATTTGGAGATTTTATGATGATGTGCTCTTGCTTGAATATGTTCTGTGTGAATCCGGGTTAAAAGTTGTAAATAAAATACAATTTAACTGAATATAAAATAAGAAACATTAAACTTTTTTTAATTTTATTTCAGCTACTTGCAAGGGCAACATTTCTCATTTTCAAATATTTATGAAGAAATTAAACATGGCATTTTGAAGTATAAAAGATTAAAAAGGTATTTTCTTGTACAACACACTCTAATAACTTTAGTGTTTTATTTTCTACTTTATTATAAAACAGTATGTGAAATAGCGTGCAGTATAGTGTGATAAACATTTAAATTGCAGATGTCGACGCATGCATTTTAATTAAGCAAGTGACTCTTATTTATTGTAGAGCAAATAAATACACTTTAGCAGTTTTATTCTGGATTGTGTGAAAAAAATCAGCATGTTTGGCAATAAAGAAATGCTGAATATAACCTTGCATTGCATTGATGAATACAGTATACAGTGTGCTCTATTTTTATTCTGCACATTTTGGCAAGTTCTGTCTGTACATACCGAAAATGTGCATATTGTGCACATTATACATACTGCATACTTTAGTATGCATGCCAATAATATACGTGACGTGCTTCACAATTCCAGCTAAGCCCGGTTTCTTATTAACTAGCCCTTCTACAAATCTTTTTCTCAAATGTTTCTCTCTTAAAACTTTCTGCTTGTATGATTTTTTTTCCCTAGTGTGTCCGTGAGGAAGGATTTGAGGATTTGATCTGTGAAGAGGGTCGTCTAACCTATTTTCTCTCTAATTAAACCTTCATCTCTCCTGGATAACAGGCCGCCGCTGACGGGCTTTAATCCAATGTGTGTGTGTGTGTGTGTGTGTGTACTCATTTAATCTGCCATGAAATTTTAATTAACACCGGTGTGACCCTTATCTGCTGATACAGCCCTGAGAATGAAGGTGTGACGGAAAATAAAGGACGAGTGAGGGATTGTGGGAAAGAGCGATCGCTCATAAATATCTCATAACTCATTAATCAGGTTTGCGGGTTTCCTCTCGGCTCTCACACTGATGGATGAGGTCAGGAAAAATGGGGAACGCTAAAAAGGAAAGTGAAGTCGAAGGGTTGTTGCCATGGAGACGAAGGGTTTAATGCAAGATTATTCCTGAGGGCCTTCAGGTGTTTCTCAAACGCTGGTGGTGTGATAATGAAAAACACATTTAGTTTATCTCATTTTCTTTTCCAATCTTTGAAAAGTGCAGTGGAGCAGATTCTGATGGGTCTTGGTCCTCCTGAATGTGGGTAACAAAGACTGACTGCATTTAGACATGATCCGCTCAAGGATTCTCCAAAGTCTTCTTAAGGCTAGACACAACAGGCAAAACCATTGTTTAAACTTAAAAATAAAGCTTCTTTATTGGCATCAGTGGTTCTATGAAGAACCTTGAACATCCATGGAAACTTTCAAATGGAGATAAAATTCTTTATAGTCAAAAAAGATGTTTCAAGATTTTTAAAATGTTCTTCAAAAAGCTTCTTTTAGGAACTGTTCACTGAAAGGTTTTTCTGTGGCATCACTGCAAAAACACCCTTCTGGAAGATTTATTTTTAAGAGTGTAGTCAATTTTTTTTCATCTTTAGATGAAAGAAAACAATCAAAATATACATTTAAGTGTGGTTTCGGATCTATTTGCGTTTATAGATTTCAATGTCAATCAATATTCAAATGTTTTTTTTTCTCCATCACTGTAAAAAGTCATAAGTTGACTTAACTTTAAAAAAATTACCTCTGTCATACCCATGTCGGTGAAAATAATAAGTTAAAAAAATAAGTTAAGTGAATTGTCTTTTTTTTTTTTTTTTTTTAATTATTATTTACTTAATAATTTTAAGGCAATGGGTTTCCACAATTTTTTTAAGTTAAGTCGACTTATCACTTTTTACATTGATTTAACAGCACACACTTGCACCAAAACTTAGATTTATTCCTATCTATATTCTGAAGGGTTGTACTGTAGGGTTTGTCAGTGTATCATTTGCTTGATTTTTAGCAATATTTTATTTTCTCTGGTTGTTGACAGTATTTTTGGATTTATGGAGTGATAAAAAGAGAAATCTAAAATCCCCTCAGTAAAAACCTTACATGTTTTTACATGTTTTAATCCAGCATGTCAAAAAAAAAAAAAAAAATTCTGAACCTGACTTTATCAAAAGTTCAGAATTAGTTTCTGGAAATGTAAGTATGTGCATATTTAATTAGTTAATTCAAAAAAAATGTTTGCAATTCTTAATGTAATCAATCAATTGGGAGAAGTATGGTGAAATCTGTTAGTTATTTATATTTACCTACAGGGTGTCTTGCCTTACAGAAATTAACAAATTTCTAAATATAAAGTCAAGTCAAGTCAAGTTGAGCTTTATTGTCGTTCCGCTACATGCGGGGGCATACAGTGGAACGAAATGTCGTGCCTCACAGGACCACAGTGCTATATAAATACAGGCATACAACAATGGAATAAAACAGTATAAACCTATACACAACTATCCTACTGATTTGTAGTTCATGAGGATTTAAACATATACATGTATTACTGAGTCTTTTGTGGGATTGTATACACACAGCAGTGTGTGTGTGAAAAGTGTCTAGTGTGCATAGAGGGGAGTGTGTTACTACAGGTGGTTTGTACAGGCCCACTCACCTCGAATTGCACAAAAGGGGGGGGGGTGATTTGAGTTCAGGGCTCTCACAGCCTGGGGGAAAAAGCTGTTGAGCAGTCTGGCAGAGCGGGCTCTGATGCTCCGGTACCGTCTTCCTGATGGTAGGAGCTGGAAGAGACTGTGGGAGGGGTGTGTGGAGTCCTTCACGATACTGTTGGCTTTGCTGGAGCATCGTGTGAGGAAAATGTCCAGGATGGAGGGGAGAGGGGCACGATGATACTTGCAGCTGTGTTCACTGTCCGCTGGAGGGTCTTGCGGTCTGCTGCAGTACAGTTCCCGTACCAGACAGTGATGCAGCTGGTCAGCACACTCTCAATGGTGCCCCTGTAGAAAGTGGTGAGGATGGGTGGAGGGAGACTTGCTCTTTTCAGCCGGCGGAGGAAGTGTAGGCGCTGTTGTGCCTTCTTGGAGAGTGACATGGTGTTGGTGGTCCAGGTGAGATCCTCTGTGATGTGCACCCCCAGGAATTTAGTGCTGCTGACTCTCTCCACAGTCGAGCTGTCGATGGTCAGTGGGGGGTGATCACCGGAGTTTCTCCTGAAGTCCATCACAACCTCCTTTGTCTTACTCACGTTGAGGGACAGGTTGTTAGTGCCACACGATTTCGCCAGCTGTGCCACTTCCTCTCTGTAGTGCGTTTCATCGTTGTTGCTGATGAGACCTACCACTGTTGTGTCGTCAGCAAACTTGATGATGTGGTTGGAGCTGGACTTGGCAGTGCAGTCGTGGGTCAGCAGCGTGAAGAGCAGCGGGCTGAGCACACAGACGTCACATTAATGTTGTGCCGTGTCTGTAGGTTACGGTTTCGTGGACTTTGACTGTCCGGCAGCAGCGCAGAAGGCCGTCTCGTCTCTGAAGGCCGCTGGTGTGCAGGCGCAGATGGCAAAGGTAAGACATCTTCATCCCTTCATCATCCTCACAGCTGTTTAAACTGCATATGACCCATATGAATATTTCAAGTTTGAGTCACTGAACGTGAGTCACTGATGAGTCAGAGTGAGTGTGCTTAAACTGCTCCTTTAGAGCAAGTGAATGTCTTTCATTATGTAAGAGATACATGAAGTCTCTTCTGCTCACCAAGGCTGCATTTATTTCATCAAAATACAGTAAAAATAGTGAAATATTACAATTTCAAATAGCTGTTTTCTATGTGAATGTGTTAAAATGTAATTTATTTCTGTGATGCGCATCATTACTCCAGTCTTCAGTGTCACATGATCTTCAGAAATCATTCTAATATTTGACTCTGGAGCACAAAACCAGTCATAAGCAGCACAGGTATATTTGTAGCAATAGCCAAAAATACATTGTATGGGTCAAAATTATCCATTTTTATTTTATGCCAAAAAACATTAGGATATTAAGTAAAGATCATGTTCCATGAAGATATTTAGTGAATTTCCTACCGTAAATATATCAAAGCTTAATTTTTGATCAGTAATATGAATAGCTAAGAACTTCATTTGGACAACTTTAAAGGTGATTTTCTCAATATTTAGATTTTTTTACACCCTCAGATTCCAGATTTTCAAATAGTTGTATCTCAGACAAATATTGTCCGATCCTAACAAACCATACATCAATGGAAAGATTATTTATTCAGCTTTCATATGATGTAGAAATCTCAATTTCGAAAAATTGACACTTATGACTGATTTTGTGGTCCAGGGTCACATACAATATGCTGATTTGCTGCTCAAGAAACATTTCTGATTATTATCTGATTGTTATTGTGCTACTGAATATTTTAATGGAAACTGTGATGCATTTTATTTTTTCAGGATTCTCTGATGAATAGAAAGTCCAAAAGAACAACATTTATTTGAAATAGAAGTATTTAGTAACATTATAAATGTCTTTACTTCCATTTTTGTTCATTTTATTGCATCCTTGCTGAGTAAAATATTACATATATTTACATAAGATTTCTTTCAAAAGGTTTTTACATTTCCTGGACCTTTCCATGAATATGATACAAGCTTTTAAACAGTCAACGAAACAGGCGCTTGAGCTTTAGAAAATGTTGAATGTCAATCTGCACTTTTGATGTGTTTGAAAACTGATATTTTTCATACAGCAGCGTCAGGATCATGGGTTTGCATGAACTGATATTATAAAGTATAACATGAATGCAGTGTCCCTGGATAAAAGATAGTTGTTCACCGTGCTATAGTGTCACTGAGATACTATTATAGTTTTTATAATTTTTTTTAATTAATTTTTAGTAATTTAGTTTTTTGTTTTGCCATTTTTATTATGATTTTTATATATTTTTTTCTTTTTTGTAGATCAAGTGAAACTAAATGAAAATTAGAAATGTTGTCTTGGCAACTAGTTGAAAGAATTAAGTATGCTTTTGTATTTAATTTTATTTCAGTTTATGCTTATTTCATGTAGCAAATTTTTTTGGTTTTATTTTTTGGTTGTTGAAAATTAGTATTTTTATAAATTTTTTTCTACTATAGCTCCCACGATGAAACCCATTAGATCAGTCCTCTAAAGCTTAAGTCACGGTTGTTCAATATTCATGTGAAGTGCCTCCACTGTGAGCGTAATAAACACTGCACTTCCTCTCTCTCTGTCTCTCGTTAGTGTTTGACAGGCGAGTCGGGTGTTAATTAGTTTGTCTGAGAGATTCCTGACACACAGTTGACGTGAGTCTCTAAACGCGTCTGAGGAGCTGAGCTCTGGTTCTCACGCTGTCTCTTCACACGCAGAGCTTTAGTTTGTGATGGATGTGGCGCTCATGTAAACGATGCTTTAATGCGCTCAGAATCTGCCGTATGTAAACACAGTCTGATGATTCTGAGAGTCGGAGGGTGTTTCTGTCTCGTATTTGGCCTCAAACTGTGCTTGAGCTGTAATTAGACCAGCATGGCAGGGGAACCGTCCCATAATGCATCTGTCTCCTCTGGTACCCACAACTCCCTCTGTTTGTCCTTCAGAACTCACCGTCTGTTCCTGAGCCAGATGACATCAGGGGAAAAGAAAACTTGTTGGGAATTGGAGAAAGTTATTAACTTTGAAAGATTGTTTTTTTTTTCTTTAGAAACATGTACACTGATAAGCCTAGGGCCTATGAAATCAGTCTTATTTTCCCCCAAAATTCCTTTTTTTTTTTTTTTTTTTTCCGAATTCCGTTTTTTCCATTTAATTTTTTCTGGATTCCTTTTTTTTTTTTTTCATTTTAGTTTTTAGTAAGTTAAAAAGTTGCCTTTAGTAAGTAAAAAACATGCCTAATGTATTGAAATCATACAACAATTTTAAAAGTTTAATAAAAATGTCATTTTTAGGGCCCTATGAAATAAAATTTATTTTATCCCAAATTCAATTTCATATTTTTCAAAGTTCTTTTTTTTTTTTTTTTCTGAACTCTGTTTTAATATTTTATTGAAAACATAAACTCAATTTAACAACTATTTATTTACATGTTTAATAAAAATTACATTTTTAGGGCCCTATGAAATGCATTTGATTTTCTCAAATTCCACTTTATTTTATTGTTTTATTATTATTATTATTATTTATTTATTTATTTTACCAAATTGTTTTATTTGACTTTTTTATGGATTACATTTTAATGGTTAAATGAAACGTTATTAATCAAAAAGAATGATTGATCAATCAAAGTCATAAAAAACCTTTATTTATTAAAATAATATATATATAAAAAAAAAAATTATATATATATAAACAATAATATATATATATATATATATATATATATATATATATATATATATATATATATATATATATATATATATATATATATATATATATATATATATATATATTATTGTTTATATATATATATATATTTTTTTTTTCCAGAAATTATGTAATCAAATGAAGGCATAAAACGTTAACGATTGATTGAACCTTTTAATCAAATTAAAAATTTCTGTACAGCTTTACTGTTATTAGAACAAGGAAGAAACTAAAAATCTAACTTTATTCCTTTAAAAAATAAAGCTTAAATCATTATTTTATTAGTCGAAGTTAGATTGGTATTACATTTTACTGTACATTAGTAATATATTTCTGTCAAAGTTTCCTCGAGGTTAACCAGGAACATGCATGAGAAATATCAGTAGAGTCTGTTCTGATTCCTGCACTCTTCTCAGGTGTGATTCAGTCGGTTCACTAATCATATGATAATGAGATGCTAATCGAATGTAAATTTCCTCGATCACCTGGAATGGCAGGATGATCCGGCGTTCATGAGGCCTGTGGCTGTGCTGTTTTTCATAGGAATAGAGATTTGTATTTATTCCCATGATGCTCTGTGTGAATTATGCATCACTGTAACACACTGTAAACAATCAGCAAGTAGCGTGAGCTTCTAAACCATAACTATTCTGGGGTATTTTGCATTGATTGTAAAGCTGAGACAGTTATTTTTCCTCATACAAATAATTAGTGAGTCTCAGTAGTAAAGACTCTGCTAGACAGTAAAAATATAGTGGAGGGTATAAATGTGTTTTATGCTTCATCTGCATTCCTCTAATTAACTGTTGCCGTCTGACTCCAATTAGTGTAATTACAGCAGCAAGGGCTTCTGGGTAACTGAGAGTCTAATCTGAGACAGTGAAAGATGTAGAGGTTTCTAAAGGTGCTGTTTACAGAAGCGTCTCTTCATGAGAAGAACACAGAGAGAGAGAATGAGAGGAAATTAAACGAGGAGAGATGAGATTGAGCGTTTAAACTCACATTAACCTCTGATTAGAGTAGATTTCAGTCGCTGCTCTCATGCTCAGATTCATTATTACATTACATCATATTCAACAACAGACACACACAGACACACAAAACTGAGCGTCTGAAAGCCCGTATGTGTGGAGACTGAGCATGTGTTTACACAACAGGATGAAACACACACACACACACGCGCGCGCACGCACACACACAGCCAGTGTTTCCTGTGCCAGTCACGCCATCTTTCCATCACATTGACAACCCAGGCTCATTCGAAATACATGCCTCTAAATACATTTCTGCAGCACTGGGTACGTATTGCATTGGTTCATAATTCGAATATCCGATGAGTGTTGCTAAAATTTAATGTTTTATCGTGTTGGAAATATCCCATACACCAAACCCAACCCTAAACCTACCCAATAGTGTTAACCAATGCAAAAGTGATATAAAAACGCAGGTATGATTGTTGTGTTTCAGTCAAAGGGTTACCTACAGTATTCATTGGATCTTACTCTTTCAGCTCTGTGTGTGCGCAGCCGTGTTTCTTGGTAATAAACGTGCTTGCAGCGGGATCACGTAATTTATGTGGAAACAGTATTTTAATTTCGCATTCTAACATTTAACATTCTAATTCTGCTTCCAAGGAAGAAGGTTGGCCTCTATGAAGATTAGTGTTACAGAATTTGGGTGTTATAATGGATTCAGCTTTAGTTTTAGATAAACAGGTTACTAGTGTTGTGAAGGCTGCGTTTTATCAACTCAGAATGATTTCTAAACTGAGATCATTTATCGCTTTTAAGGACTGGGAGACCGTTATTCATGCTTTTGCATCTTCATGCATTGATTACTATAATTCTGTAAATATAGGTATTTCATAGGGTCAATTATCTCATCTTCAATTAGTACAAAATGCTGCTGCCAGACGTTTGACTCGCACAAAGAAGAGAGAGAATTACCCCAGTTTTGGTTTGTTTACACTGGTTGCCTGTAAAATTTAGAATTGAATTTAAAGCTGCAGTCCGTAAGTTTTGCCTCTTTGTCTCCCTCTCTGTTTGAAAACCTGGAATATTTACTGGATATTTACTGTACTTCACAATCACAGATTATAGCCTACATGACCCAAATAAGAACTTTCACCTTATATTGCCATCTGAACAAGTAAGTAACAAGTCTGCCACGTTTGTTCTGACCAACTGAGGAAAATAGCATTACCATAAATTGCGCTACCAATGGTGATTAAATCTAATGATCGGTTAGCTCATATCACATCAAACCATGCAAATTATTATTATTGTTATACTTTATTCTCAGATTATTAATGTTAACAACATCAGCATTGCGTGACTGAGTATAGTGTGTAGATTTCAGTTTCTGTACAATGTAATCTAATTGTCATACCATTCGAATTTCATATTAACAAATTCTTTTAAACCAAAAAGCAAATTATGCTGCCTTTGAACTGGTTTTCTTTAAAATACAAATCTTGTGTAAACCCAGGCTATCTGTAATCAGAAGCATATTTAAAACTGGAATATAATTTAATTTCATTCACATGTGTTTCATAAACACATAATCTTTTCTGGATCACAATCCGCCATCAAAATGATACATTTGTGAGAAAAGGCTATAAGCGATCCGTAACCTGCAGGATCCTCAAGTGCGATAGCCTAGTAGCCGGGACTCAATCTTTATGTTTACAGACGTGACGTAATGATGCAGCAGCATGCTCGAATTTCCTGTGAAAACCTACCCGTACCACTCAAGTTAGAAAACATTATTATAAGCTAAGCGTTGTGAATCAGGCTAAAGTAAGGCAATAGTTTTGAAAACTGGCTGGTTATGTACTTGCTCAAATGTTGATTTCGGATCATTTTTAGCCAAAAAAGTTACGGACTGCAGCTTTAAGGTTTTGTTGATGTTTTTAAAGCATTGCAAGGCATTGCCCCTAAATATCCACCTTATTCTTCACGTAAAAATGGGCGTGGCCATTTGTAAATTTTATGGGTCTGGCTTCCAGTCTCATTTGCTTCCAGTTATTTTTAATTGTACAAAACCGCTCGTTTTCCTGATTAATACTGCAAATTGGTGTGTCTTACCATATTATTTTTGTGCATTATCTAAATTATGAACACACTGGTTTGTAATGCAAACAGTTTACTGCACGTTGTTATTCTTCTCTTTATTTCCCTACAGCGGCTAATGAACCGGAAGTCTCGCCTATAGGTTTACTTCTGCGTTTAGGAATAAGGTGGATATTCTGGGCATTTTGATTCCTTCTCAAAATACAAGAAATATGAGATCTTTGAGTCAGATAATTCTTCATGTTCCTAAAACGAGATTAAAATCAAAGGGTGATGGGGCTTTCTCAGTGCTGCTCCCTCTTCCAGTGCATATTAAATCTTCCCCATCTGAGGATGCTTGTAAGACTAGATTGAAATCGTATCTTTTTAGTATAGCTTTTAGAGTTGATGAAATTGCAGGATTGAGCTTTTAATATTTTTTTTTTTTTTTGTGACTGTATTTAATGTAAGGCCCTATGGTGTCTGCGATGCGGAATACGCGGACGGAATCCCGGAGTCATAAAAATGGAATTTACTGTAAAATGTAGAATGTCACGGAATTTGACAAATTTGTAATTAATTAATCTAACGTACGTCATTACACTTAAATCAAATTGCAATATGGAGTATCTGTAAATATTAAGCCGCAAAAATACCGTTTAAAAATGAATCCTGCATGTTTTATGTGTTTCTGTGTGAATGAATGGCGCAGACGCGCAGTTTTGTTTACTACACAAGCTTGCGGTGATTTCAGCATCTGCCGTCTCGCTAAACAAGGACATAAATACATGAACAACATCTCCAGAACTGCTCTGAGAGTCACTTCATGAGCATTTTACCGTTTCATTTGAGTAAAATTAGCGTGATATCATATACACACAGAACTGTAAAGGTATTCACTGCAAAATAAAAGTCCAGTTTAACTTAAAGACATTGTGCCAGGAATATATTGCTATTGTTCAGTAGAATGTACATTGACTACTACTACTAGTACTAAAATGAATCAAACTTTATTTTTTAGAGAATAATCACACAACATTTCTTTCATGTTTTAATTTTAATAGTAAATCCCCTTTGTTTGCCAAAAATAATTTGCTTAATTTTAAATAATTAAAAGATGTTATGCTTACATTTGATAACCAGAAAACCTGAAATACACAAACGGTTTTTGGAAAAAAATAAAATGGATTTCATAGGGTCATAGGGAGAAATACAAGGTGTGGTGTGTGAACTGCTTGAAATGCGTGTGTTTCACAGTGAATGCATGAGACTCGAGAGCCCTGTAGATTGAAGTGTGTAAGTAACCTGACGGATCTGTGTGTGTGTGTGTGTGTGTGTGTGTGTGTGTGTGTGTGTGTGTTTCTCTGTAGCAGCAGGAGCAGGACCCCACTAACCTGTACCTGTCTAATCTGCCCGTCTCTGTGGAGGACCAGGAGCTGGAGACGCTGCTCAAACCCTTCGGTCACGTGATCTCCACGCGGATCTTACGGGACGCCAGCGGCGCGAGCAGAGGTGTCGGCTTCGCCAGGTGTGTGTGTTCACATATCAAACCCTCATTACATTGAGTGTTTAAGACTTTAGAGAAGTCAAGTGTATGTGCTGATTTATTCTGTGCTAATGAGGGTCAATAACAGCCTCTTCATTTCAACAGCTGCAGCTTATTATTGTTACGAACTATTAATATTCAGAGCCTCAGGACACAATGTTTTTGTGCAGACAGGGTCATGTTCTGGATTTTATGAAGACTGTGTAATAAAACTCAGTGTGAATTTATAGTTATTTATATGAATGAGTATGTTGTAAAATCTAAAACATATGCAGATTTAAATAACAATTGTATGTATAGATTTATATTATATTATATTATTTCCTAACAGTTACATCTCTGTGCTAATTTATAATTTGTGTTGTTTTTCTGATTGTATTATTATTTTTGTTGTTATTTTATTATTATTATTATTATTATTATAGTTTATTATAATTTTATTTGTTTTTTAATTATTTTTAATTAGTATTTTTATATAATACCCAATGTGAATTTATATTTGTGCTAATAAACCACATTGTAAAGTCTAAAACATATACTGATTTGAATAACAATGTATTATTATTATTATTATTATTTTAAACAAGTATTATTTTTGTTTTCTCAGTGTTATCACTGTGCCAATAAACCTTCACATTTCAAGGTCTAAAACATACACAGATGCCATCATTTTATTTTATTTATTTATTTTTATTTAATAAATAAATCATGTGCAAATTCTTGTTTAAAAAAGATTTTTAAAAAACCACACAGGCCATCTAATCAAATCAGTGCTCTACTGTAAGTCTTTTAAAACCTTTGAAACGACGCGATGCTGTTTCTCTGCTGTGGTTTTGCTTGCATTCGTGTGTGTTTTATTCCAGTTGTGTGTGTGCTGTTCTTCAGGATGGAGTCCACAGAGAAATGTGAAGTTGTCATACAGCATTTCAATGGGAAATATCTCAAGACAGCAGCAGGAGCCCCAGGTAGAGCTGTGAGCGCTCTCAGTTCACTACGAACAGAGAAACACTCAGCACCCTGTTTTGGTGATATTGCTGAGATCTTTCACTGCTCAGGAAGTTCTTGGTTTCATAAAATTGTCAGCTTTGTCTCAGGCAAATGAGAGCTAAAAATCTATCTATCTATCTATCTATCTATCTATCTATCTATCTATCTATCTATCTATCTATCTATCTATCTATCTATCTATCTATCTATCTATCTATCTATCTATCTATCTATCTATCGTTCTATCGTTCTATCTATCTATCGTTCTATCGTTCTATCTATCTATCGTTCTATCTATCTATCTATCTATCTATCTATCTATCTATCTATCGTTCTATCTATCTATCGTTCTATCTATCTATCTATCTATCTATCTATCGTTCTATCTATCGTTCTATCGTTCTATCTATCTATCGTTCTATCTATCGTTCTATCTATCTATCTATCTATCTATCTATCTATCTATCTATCTATCTATCGTTCTATCTATCGTTCTATCTATCTATCGTTCTATCTATCGTTCTATCTATCTATCGTTCTATCCATCTATCGTTCTATCCATCTATCGTTATATCCATCTATCTATCATCTATCTATCTATCATCTATCTATCTATCTATCGTTCTGTCGTTCTATCGTTCTGTAGTTCTATCTATCTATCTATCTATCTATCTATCTATCTATCTATCTATCTATCGTTCTATCGTTCTATCTATCGTTCTATCGTTCTATCCATCTATCGTTATATCTATCTATCTATCTATCTATCATCTATCTATCTATCTATCTATCTATCTATCTATCTATCTATCTATCTATCTATCTATCTATCTATCGTTCTATCGTTCTATCTATCGTTCTATCGTTCTATCTATCGTTCTATCGTTCTGTAGTTCTATCTATCTATCTGTCTATCTATCTGTCTATCTATCTATCTATCTATCTATCTATCTATCTATCTATCTATCTATCTATCTATCTATCTATCTATCTATCTATCTATCTATCTATCATCTATCTGTCTATCTATCTATCTATCTATCTATCTATCTATCTATCTATCATTCTATCTATCATCTATCCTGTCTATCTATCTATCTATCTATGATCTGTCGTTCTATCGTTCTGTCTGTGTGTTTAGCTTCTTTCTTTCTTATCTAATTATCTGTCTCTTCTGTGTGTGGTTGTAGTAGTGAAATGGACAGATGGAGAGATGTGTGTGTTTGCTGTGGTTTCAGTCTCTGTCTCTGGTGTTTGTCTGTAGGTCCGTCTGAGCCGCTGCTGTGTAAGTTTGCTGACGGCGGTCAGAAGAAGAGACAAACTCTGAGTAAATATCCACAGAACGGCCGAGCGTGGAGGGAAGGAGAGGTAAGATCACACACACACACACACACACACAGGTTTGTTTTGCTATCCTTGTGGGGACTTTCCATAGGCGTAATGGTTTTTATACTGTACTTTCTGTATGTGCTATTGTACTACACCAACCCTACACCTAAACCTACACCTTACACTTTCTGCATTTTTACTTTCTCAAAAAAAACTTAAGCTTGTTTCCTCATGGGGACCTAAAAAATGTCCCCATAAGGTCAACATTTACTGGTTTTACTATCTTTGTGGGGACATTTGGTCCCCTCAATGTAGCATAAACAAGGACACACACACACACACACACACACACACACACACGCACACACACACAAAGTGAGTCATTTACAGGAAAGCAGGCTGATCGTCATCATCGTGTCCTGAGGCGCAGCTGATGCACCTGCTGCACACTAATGTCACACTAATGCAGCACAGATGCACCGTGAACATCTGCAGACAGCTGCTCTTCATCTCCTCTGAACTTCTGTAGCTTAGAGACAATCTAGAGTTCAGTATATTTACAATAGTTTCAGTTTTGAATATATTACAGTTTTTCTCTTCGGTGCATTCCTCGAATCGTCCTTAATATTTGCAAAGAAGTATGTGCATTTCTCAAAACAATTCGTACAAACAGCACCACACACAATGGATTTCCTGCAAAAGCCTGTAACTTACTCAAAATCTTTAGTTCATCTCTCAAAAGTAAGTATTTATGTCAATGAACATATCAGTGCCATCAGAATGAAAAGTCATCGTGTTATTGTTCACAAACAAGATAGTCAAAATGCTTAGTCATATTGTCAATATAACAGTGCACTCAGTGTTAGTATTACCTGATGTAAACTATGGCAACAGTTTGGATGACATTATTGTACTGAAATGCAGAAGGCTGCACTTTTTATGTTTGCCATATTTCCATTTCAAAAGTATGATTTACACATTACTCTACGTGGGATATTGATTGAAAGAGACTGGAAAGGATTCACAGTTACACTTTTACTAGTGATCTGACCCCAAAAAAAAAAACATTACAACGTCATTGTGATACAGGAAAGAAAAAGAAGTATGGGCACAAAGGCGAAAATACTAAATTAGAAAGGCAAACACAGACAGAGCTTTGCTTTTGCATGCAGCACTGTATGACTGGTTTATCATTGGCTGATCTACATTCTCTTCATTAGTGGAAGTCAAGTTTCACCTGCACAATTCATGGCAAATTTACAAAAACACTAATAGAAATGTTTAGAAAATATGCTTGACAGTTTATGACAACTAGATTAACCATTTTGCATTTAATGACTTATTCGATGAACTAATGACTAGATGTTTTGAGGGTAAGACTGTAGCACAGAGAACTATATAATACATCTTGAGCAACATGACATTAGCAGCTGATAATGTAGGAAAATGCAGACAAATGTACATAATGAATTGCATGAATGTACCAAAGCAATTTCAACTTGTTCAAAAGAATGAGAAACTGCTTTTATGATGTGCACAAGTGACTAGATGATGTGGAGCTTGAACAAGTAGTTTTGAGAAGTTCATTTCTGATCTGAGAGATGCACCAAAGCCACTGAGAAAAACTGTAAAACTATTATTATAAAAACTTAAATGTGTTTTTTATATATATATATATTATTTTTATTATATTCTATATTATTTTTTATTATATAAAATATATTTTTAGATATATACAAATAACTCATCTTTTTATATGTCTAAAAATATATACAAATTATATATACAGGTGCATCTCAAAAAATTAGAATATCGTGAAAAAGTTAAAAAATAATTTGTAACATTTCAAAAAGTGAAACTTTCATATATTCTAGATTCATTACATGTAAAGTAAAACATTAAAAAAATGTTTTCATTTTGATGATTACAGCGTACAGCTCATGAAAGTAAAAAATCCAGTATCTTAAAATATTAGAATATTTCCTAAGATCAATAATAAAAAATAATAATAATAATAATAATAATAATAAAAAGTATTATTATTTAAAAAGTATAATTATTTTTTATTATAATAATAATAAAAAAAGTAAATCTACTATTATCTAATGACAATATAAATATTAAATACTACTGATATTACTGTTACAATTTTAGTTTTGGAGATGTCTATTTGAGAGAACATTTTTGTTCATTAAAATATTAGTTTTGTAAATAAATTAATAGGGTAGGAAACATAAGATGTAAATTATTTGTTTACAGATGCACAAATATAACCTGTAGAAATATAAATATAGCCTAGCTCTTGTAAATCAAAGCATTATTTAAGACGTTTAGTCCATCTTTGTTTATTTTTGTGTCAAACTGCGTAGCTCCACCCACTTTAAAATCTTATTGTTCCAGAATCCTTCTGCACATGTATATCAATCATCATGTATGTTCTGATTGGCTGTGATTTTGTTTGGTCAAGCAGAATTTTCACTCACAGTGTTGAGAGACACATTGTCACTGGATGCATCTGGTTATGATAGTTTCAAACTCTCATTATCATAAGCTCATACAATCAGTGTCTCTCATATGATGGAGTGATGAAGCGATGGAGTGATGGAGTGATGGAGTGTCTGAGGGTTTGGACCCTCAGATCTGATGAAATCTGCTATTAACACATCTCTGTCTCTCTGTGTGTCTCTGCAGATGGGAATGACACTCACATACGACCCTGCTGTCATGCAGAACGGGTATGTCTCTCTCTCTCACACACACACACACACACACACACACACACACACACACACACACACACACACACACACACACACACACACACACACACACATATATACACATATACACACACACAGAGACAGACAGGAGGAAAGATAGTCTCTCCCAGTGTGTTCTGCTGGCAGGAAATCCCTCACTTCCTGTTTCCTGTGTCTGTCTCCTAATAAAACATCCTGTCTGATAAGAGATCAGAGCAACAAGGCTCTGATTATTTACAGTCTCACCAGCGCCGCCTGCAGGATACACACACACACACACAGTCATGTGTGCTGAGGTGTGTGTGAACGCATCATTTAAACATGCACTGTAATTTCATGTTGAATATATTGTCACACATGATTCATTTACATACATCAACAAAAATACAGTAATATGACTTTTTTATATTTTTTGTAAATTCAATTAAATCACAGTAACTGAATTAGAAACATGTCTTCATCTCATATGAGTGGACTTCGTCTTAAACCAACTTAACAAAATGAATATTCATTTGATTCATTAAAAAACTTAAAATATTTCTAGAACAAATTTAACATGCATGAAAGTAATTAATAATTTATAATTTATTTATATGAATTTGTGTGTACACACACACACATACACACACACATATATATATGGTAACACTTTCTATGAAGCCGAATATTTATAATACATTATAAGGGAATTCTTAAGGCATTATAATGAATGCATAATGCATTATAAAATACCTTATAATGTATTATATCATCTTATGAAAATTCATAAGAACAGTTTTAATGTATTATAATATTTACTTATTTGTGGTTATAGCTTTTAAGAGTATGCATCCACTTAAATTACAATGGATTATATTTCTCATAGTTATAATTTATTATAAGTCTCATATCTTGCCATCTTTCTTATGCTACTTTACTTAAAGCCATCAATGGCTACGTGTGAATGTGTAATATGACACATTTGCTTTGGACTATTTTTATTGTAATATCAGTTTGATTATTTTGATGGTACCCTTTAGACAGCTGTTGTTAAGTAACTCTGCAACTACATGTCAGCTAGCAGTCATTAGAGTATTAGTGATATAATTATTATATATTATATGATTAGTGTCTGCTAAATACAGTATATGCTAACACTTTATTTTGATGGTTCCCCAACAGACAAACTGACTATAAGTAACTTTGCAAGTACGTCAACATTATACCGACCCTAACCTTAACCTAAGCCTACTAATACTCTAATGAGAGTTAGCTGACATGTAATTGCAATGTTGCAATCAAAATAAAATGTAACCTAACATATAAACATTTCTTTCTTTTTTTTTTTTTCAGCTGAAATTACTAACTAGCTCATATCAAAATTAATATTAGCCTCACAGGGAACGCTCAAATAACACTCCACCCCTAACCACTTACAAGATGTGCTGTAGTAAAATACTGTGCAGATCTTAAATAATGTCAAGATATATAGACCATTATAAATGTAAAAGTAGATTTAATATGGTGTTCATTGTGTTATAAATAATCATAATCTTAAAAGTTATAACCACAAATGCATAAGCATTATAATGTATTATAATTGTTGTTATGATTATTTATAAGACGATATAACATATTATAAGTTTTTTTTATAATGCATTATGCATTCATTATAATGCCTTAAGAATACCCTTATAATGTATTATAACTATGGGCTTTATAGAAAGTGTTACCACATAATAAATAAATAAATATATATATATATATATATATATATATATATATATATATATATATATATATATATATATATATATATATATATATATATATATATATATATGCGATTATATTTTACGTTCATATAGATATTTTTAATTGTAAGCATTAAAATAATATAATTAAAACACATCTTTCTAATATTTCATTATACTTTTAAATTGAAGTGTAATGGATAAGAGATCATGAAAATACAGTTGATATTTCCTCAACCTCATGTAATTCAGAGATTTTTTTATATTTTTGTTTTCATTTTAATTTTGAAGTTTTAGTAACTTTTGTGTTTTAGTAAGTTTATTTTATTTATATATTTTTATTTAATTTCTTCAAAAATTCATCAAATGTCTATATAGTTTTTATATATTTTTTTAAAGTTATGTTTTAAAGTTATGACCCTGAAACTGAGCTGCAGCACGGTGGCCGAGACCATACAGCGGTTTAACAGGACAGGTTCCACTCAGAACAGGCCGCGCCAGGGTCGACCAAAGAAGTTGAGTGCACGTGCTCAGCGTCATATCCAGAGGTTGTGTTTGGGAAATAGACGTATGAGCGCTGCCAGCATTGCTGCAGAGGTTGAAGGGGTGGGGGTCAGCCTGTCAGTGCTCAGACCATACGCCGCACACTGCATCAAATTGGTCTGCATGGCTGTCGTCCCAGAAGGAAGCCTCTTCTAAAGATGATGCACAAGAAAGCCTGCAAACAGTTTGCTGAAGACAAGCTAACTAAGGACATGGATTACTGGAACCATGTCCTGTGGTCTGATGAGACCAAGATAAACTTATTTGGTTCAGATGGTGTCAAGCGTGTGTGGCGGCAACCAGGTGAGGAGTACAAGGACAAGTGTGTCTTGCCTACAGTCAAGCATGGTGGTGGGAGTGTCATGGTCTGGGGCTGCATGAGTGCTGCCGGTGTACCGACAAAACATGCTACCCATCAGATTGTGCTACCAATAATATATTTGCATTGTTTTAAGGGTAAGTTTAGAGTAGGGTAGGTGTGAACGGGTAGGTTTAGGGTAGGGGTATGGACATTAAAAAAAGCCTCAAACCACATGAATAAGATGCTGGTAGCACAATCTGATAGGTAGCATTTTTCGCTATCGATTTGTGCTACCTATCTTTTTAATGGGAGGTAGCACAATCTGAGTGAGTAGCACAAATCGTCAGAACACCGGCAATGGGGAGCTACAGTTCATTGAGGGAACCATGAATGCCAACATGTACTGTGACATACTGAAGCAGAGCAGGATCCCCTCCCTTCGGTATTCCAACATGATAACGACCCCAAACGTTGGCCAAGCATGTCTCCATGTCTCTGATGGACTGGCCAAGCATGTGTCCAGAACGTAAACCCTATGCTCAATCTGTGGGGCATCCTCAAACGGAAGGTGGAGGAGCGCAAGGTCTCTAACATCCACCAGCTCTGTGATGTGGTCATGGAGGAGTGGAAGAGGACTCCAGTAGCAGCCTGTGAAGCTCTGGTGAACTCCAGGCCCAAGAGGGTTAAGGCAGTGCTGGAAAATAATGGTGGCCACACAAAATATTGACACTTTGGGCCCAATTAGGACATTTTCACTTAGGGCTGTACTCACTTTTGTGGCCTGCAGTTTAGACATTATTGGCTGTGTGTTGAGTTATTTTGAGGGGACAGCACTGTTATACAAGCTGTACACTCACTACTTTACATTGTAGCAAAGTGTCATTTCTTCAGTGTTGTTACATGAAAAGATATAATAAAATATTTACAAAAATGTGAGGGGTGTACTCACTTCTCTGAGATACTGTTTGTATATGTGTGTATATGTGTTTATATCATTATCAATGTCATTAATATGTAAAAATCTGTCTTTGTCTCTGTGCAGGTTCTACTCTTCTCCGTACAGCATCACTGCTAACCGGATGATCGCACAAGCTTCCATCACTCCGTTCATCACCACTTCACCCGTCTCTACATATCAGGTGTGTGTGCGTGTGTGTGTGTGCGTGTGTGTGTGTGCGTGTGCGTGTGTGCGTGTGTGTGTGTGTGTGTGTGTGTGTGTGTGTGTGTGTGTGTGTGTGTGTGTGTGTGTGTGTGTGTGTGTGTGTGTGTGTGTGTGTGTGTGTGTGTGTGTGTGTGTGTGTGTGTGTGTGTGTGTGTGTGTGATTTCAGTATCAGACCATCAGAGCAGCTCATGAATGAGCGAGTCTTACAGCTCTGATCTGGAAACTCGTCTGAGTGCTTTTAATGATTATGAGCCGTTAACCCCGTCAGGGACAGACACCTTCGTCCTCCACAGCGTCTTCAAGAGGTGAAGAATCGACTGTCTCTGGGTTTAATTGTTGCTCTGACAGCCGAATTACACAGGAGATTTCATTAACAAATGAGAGAACGAGAGAGTCACTGTCAGAAAGAGAGAGCTGTAGGTCTGATTTAAAGAGCTTGTGTGTGTGTGTGTGTGTGTGTGTGTGTGTGTGTGTGTGTGTGTGTGTGTGTGTGTTTGTGTTTGTGTGTGAGAGAGAGATCCATGACTCTCAGATTGATTCATCAATATCAGAGCAGAGCATCGTCTTCATCACTGTCTTCTCTTCACTAACATCAGTTCACACCAAGCACAGATTTAGCACTAAAATGAAGCCCTTATGAGTATATATATTTTTACACTACAGCTCTAATATGGTTCTAGGTCAATGTATATATGAATTAATTACTGCTGTTTGATTTGATTTGTTATTTTTTTTAAATAGATTTGATGTTATTTTTAGCAGCAAGAATTCAGAAAACATCACATTCTTGAGTTTTGGTTTTGTTTAATTTAATTTACATTAATTTCTATAGCATATTTAAAAAACAACTCATATTTAGCAAAAGGCTTCACATTGTAAAACAATTTAATAATAACAAATGTAAAAAATTTAAATAATTATTAATAAATTAAATTATATTTGTTTTATTTTAGCATCGAGATATACTGTTACAATTTCTATTCATATTTTAAATTCATTGTTATTTTTATTTTTTCAGTTTTCATTTTAATTTTGCATTCAGCTGGTAATGTTGTTTTTGTCAGTCTAGAACTAGTGGACCAATGATGACGCTTAAGCCCGCCCTGATTTACATGAAACTCTAACCGCAAGATTTGAAAAAACAATAGCAGAATGTGGAAACGAGCGGAAACGAGGGAAAAACAGCATAAGCATACAAAGATAAAAATATGAGCAGAAAATATCTGAGCACAAAAAAAAACTGAAATATAACCAAGTAAAAAAAAAAAAAAGATTTTGTGTGCAAGTTGGATAATTTTGCATAAATATTTCAGTTTTGTTCAATATGATTTTCAATGTGTTTAATTTTTGATTCATGCTTATCTTTTTTTTTTTTTTTTTAATGTGTTATTAATTTTTAGACTTATGCTTATTATTTTTCAATCCGTGGCCGTTGTTTACTATCTGAAAACTTGACTTTCATTTTGAAATTTTGTGCAATATATTTTTATTTGCGTTTTTAATTTTTTAATTATCTGTGACTGCAATACTTTAGGTGGAAAATTGATTCCATAGTTTTAATACATCAAGGTAAAAAATGAAAATGGGAAATGTTGCTACTAGCTGAAATAATTTAGTTTTTTATATTTTTATTTCAGTTAATGTTTATTTAATGCTTGTAGTTTTAGTTAGCGATAATAACTCTTTAATGTGCCGTGTGTGGACAGTGTTTATGGTTTATGAATGCTGGATGAGGCTGTTTGTTCCCCTCAGGTTCAGAGCACAGCATGGATGCCGCAGCAGCAGTATATGATGCAGCCGACAGTAAGTGACCTCTGACCTTTCCTCTCTCTATGACCATTTACAGACACAAGCCTTAAAGGTACAGTAACAGAACCAGCTTCCTTTATTGCATTAGAGAGGCTGAAAATGATCATGAAAAAGTAATGACTGTGGAAAAATGTTTCTTGCTCAGTCTGACTGATTCTGAGAAGACCTGAATTGCTAAATTGCACATGCTAAAAGTTTTACAGATGCATTTCAGAGTTTTGCAGAGGCCATATCTGTGTGACAGTATCTCAGTAATATGAGTTTGTTCAGCTTTCTGAGAACATTATATTTCTGTGTAGTTTTCGACTTGAGTTAGTTAGCTGCTGATTCAGTCTTATTCTCATATAAACTCCTATAACGTGTTCCTCATGCTGTTTCTGGAGTGTTTGGCGTGTTAAGGTCATTGATTGAGTTCAGTCACTGAAATGAAACCAGACAGACGGATCGCTTCAGATCAGCCGCACAATATGGAATCAGCCAACCATAACCAACAGTTATATGACATTCACTAAATCAATATCAGTGTGTTCTGTGCTGAAGTTTCATTTATTTTTACACAACACAAACTCATCGACATGACCGTAACACTTTCTGGTGACCGGGTTCATGTGGATGTAGAACACAATGCTATCAATGTGAAAAAGAATAAGGACACTGCAAAGCAAATCTTTATCTGGTTTTCCACTTAAAATTAAATAATGAATTTACATGAAGCAACACTGCTTATGGTAATAATACTTGTTTTCAGACATC
>CM071956.1:3160000-3190000 GCA_036784905.1 Acrossocheilus fasciatus
TGTTAGTATATGTCGAAATTAACATTAATATTTTATATAATGTTTAATATTATTTTATAATAAATTACATAAATGCTATTTTGTACATTGTGTGAATAAATGATTTTAATGCACATTACAACCTGAAGACCATACAATTAATTATATATTTTTAATGATCAAAACGGAATTAAAATTGTTAACTTTAGTTAATGCATTATCTAATGCATTGAAAATCATTCATCTAGGCATAAAAAAATTATAATATTAAATTAAATATAGTAACTTGACTTGTAAATAAGTCTTAGTACATGTAGAAATTAAGAAATAAATGCTGTAAATGTAATATGCCTTAATATAATTGTATAACTAGATATAATATTATATGCTGTAAACACATTTTTTAATTCATTCACATAAACATTGTAAAATACCTGTTCATGATACCTAATGCATTTACTATCATTAACAAGCATTATTGTTTCATTTACTTAATTTACTTAACAAACTCTCATAGTGTTTGCTTTGCATGTACAGTTTGGTTTGTGCACTGCAGATGCATTTCTATCTCATTTTGTGTGTTGTTGTCAGATAGCATCCTGAAGAGGTGAATGTACGTCAGCGTGGCCTTCTGATGAAGAGACAGACACGTCACGAACTTCCAGGTGACCTCAGCACCAAAAACACTGACTTGCCTCATTTCCCCGGACCGCAGGACTCCGCAGGGCCGCTTCATGACCGGATGAGGTTTATCGCTCCATTATTATTATTATTATTATTATTTTATTTTGTGTGTGTGTCTGTTGGACTGAAGCTTCTTCAGAGAGTTCATAAATATGAAAACACTGCGTGGATACGATATAAAATGAAAAAGAAGAACATGTATTGTCTTCCTCAGATATTAAGCTATTAATCACATTTTTATATTCTGTTGATTTTTTTCTGTCAAATCTTGGTTTTGTAGGAATTTACACACATCTAAATTTGCCTTAATTTTAAATACATCTGAATTTTGTTTAATATCTGGTATCATGTGTAAATCATGTTGGGACAGAATCCTGATATCGCATTTTCTTCATTAGAAGAAAAATGAGGTAATTATAATTTTCCTAAATGGATTTCTATTTTACTGAACATTAATTTTCACAAAGAGTACAGCACAGTACAGCTGCAATTGATAAACATGCTTTTTTTTTTTTTTTAATTTTCTAATTTTTTTATATATCAATTTTCATTTATTTACATTCAATTTGAATCTTCTTTTTACTTTGTAATATTTGATCATTTTATATAAATTTCTTTCATTGCACATATTATATTTGATTTTAAACCTTAATTTTTAAATTTAGTTTAATGTTTTATCCTGCTTTGTAATGTTTTATTTTTTTTGTTTTTTAATTAATTTATTTTAATTTGACATTTTTATTATTCATTTTCCAGTAAAAAAAAAAAAAATTATTTAAGTTTTTTTAGTAAGTTTTATTTTGCTTATTTTTTTTTTTTTTATTATTTGTATTTCACATTAAGATTTAATTTGATCAATATACACATTACATTTGCTGTTGAATCTATATTTAAATTAACTCACCCATCACAAATTAAAAACTTAAATGAAAGCAAAAACATGGCTGAAGTATGAGCGATTGTTGATGCTGATATTTGAACTCAGTCTAAAGCAATAGAAGAAAAAGCTCCTGTAGTTTTGTGTATAGTTATGAATGAAAGTGTTCGTTTCTAAACCAAAGAAACCTTCTCCAGATCTTTTGCTCTGAGTATGTTGATGTTGTTTCTACAGCTGCTACTGTTGTTGTTTTTATTATTATTGTGTTATTATTCAATTCTATTATTTGTATTGTGTTAACCAGTTGATTATTGATCATCTCTTTCTGTACAATCATGAGCGAGATCCACAGTGTCCAGAAAGCGCATTTGAACAGTAAAGGAGGAATGTGATCAGACGATGTTCGAGCTTCATCTTCTCTGAGGAAGAGCTGGTTTTGTGTCTTGGGTTGGTGTTAGAGATATACCTCTCTTTAGACGCTCGATTAGCCCTGACAGCTCTATTTGTCTCGCCACAGGCCATTAGCTGAACGCTGTTAGTCCTCAGCATCACGTACGATTGGTGTTTAGGACGAGACCGATCTGGCCACGAGTCAGACCAGCGTACTGAAGCTGAGACGAGAAACATCTTATTCTTTAAAAACATTCTGTCAGCAGAACCCCTTTGACATTAATTACTTGAAGAATGAGATTTTAAGTGAATATTTCAATAGTTTAACAACACGTCTGCATGTTCATGGTTCTTTGAGGTTGGTTAATGGACATATAACATGTATAATCAAATCAAATATTTCATCTTTTTTAGTAAAGATTTATTTTGATTTTTTTCTTTAATGTATTTTAATTTTGCATTTTTATAATTTAATTTAAGGCTTTTATTTTTTTGTTTATTTTTTTAACCATTTATTTATTTTAATTTCCCATTTTTATGATTTAATTAAAGTTTTGTGTTTTGTTTTTATTTTAATCATTTATTTTAATTAGACCTGATATATTTTTAGTAACATTTTAATGTTTTAACTATGTCAAAATTATGCTTTATGATTCAATTTCTTGTTAAAACTATGTATTTTACTTAGGTAATTGTATAATTTTAATTATTATAAAGATTTAATTGTCAGTGTTTTATTTGTCATTTAATATATATATATTTATTTTTACATTTTTAGAATTTTAGTTAATGTTCTGGTTTTGTTTTTAATTTAAAGTTATTTTAATTTTACATTTTATTGAATTTTGATGATTTTCATCTTAATGAGGTTTATTTTAATTGTGCATTTTTATGATTTAGGCTAATTAATTTTCTTAAGTCAAGTACACTAGTACTTCAAGTGTCAGTCAAGTACACACTTAAAGGTTGTAGAAGTAGAATGTGATCTACAAGAAAACCATAGAAAACGGTCAGAATGCTTGTCATCTCCCGGTTTAGCGCAAGATGCATTGACCTGCAGCTGACCACGGCGAGACGCTCAGAACAGGAGTGACGCCGCATTCCTCCGCAGTGTGTGAACGTGTCCTTCACCGTTTGCAGACACACACTCTCCATCTGTGAGTCTTACAGGCTTTTTGATGATGGAGCTGCTGAGAACGACAGTGTTTTTATTCTCGTAAAGTTACACGAATGTCATTTGAGCCTCGTCTGAACTATGAGACGCGTTCTTGAGATCGTTTTCTTCACATCTGCATCTACAGACATTTGTGCTGTGTAATATTGAAGTTCGAATGTCAGAACGGTTTAGTTAAATGTGAATAAGCTTCTTTTTTTTTAAGATTTATTTTTGCCTTTATTGTGATAGGATAGTTTAGTGCTGTCAGGAAGCAAAGTGGGAGAGAGAGGGGAGCGGGATCCGGATTCGAACTCGCACTGCCCACGCTCTCAGAAATAAAGGTACAAAAACTGTCACTGGGGCGGTACCTTTTCAAAAGGTACACTTTTGTACCTATTAGGTTCAAATATGTACACTTTAAGTACTAATATGTATCTTTAAGATACCAAAATGGACCCTTTAGGTACAAACATGCACCTTTTTGAAAAGGTACCGCCCCAGTGACAGCTTTTGTACCTTTATTTCTGAGAGTGCACAAAGATATCTGCACTGAAGTTTAATTTTTAATTTACATAATCTTAGTGCATATCACCTTAGAATTTTAATTTAAAAAAAAATAATAATAATGTATTTAAATATATTTTTGTTTTTTTTATTTTATTTAAATTTATTTTTATATATTTTTAGTAATTCTTTATTGTTTTTATTTTAAAATGTTTTAATTTAAAAATACTATTAAATTGCTTTATTTTTATGTTTATAATATTTTAAAATATTTTTTAGCAATGGTTTTATATATGTTGTTTCTTGTAACATACGTTTTATAATTTAAAATAGCTATTAAAATTTAGTGATATATTTGGATGGTATTTTATTTATTTTTTTACGTTGATTTAATTTTTAGTAAGCGTTTTATTTCGATTGTTTTTCATTTATATTTATTTTATTTTTATAATAGTTTTTTTTTATTTTATTTATGATTTATTTTAAGTTTTATTTTAATTGTCTTTATTATTAATTTTACACTGTATGATTTTAGTAAGTTTATTATTTTGGTTTGTTTATAGGCCTATTATAAACTATTGTGAAAGTTACATTTTTATTATTTTATCATTAGCTTTTAAGGTTAATAACTCTTAGAAAAATGTGAACAGTGTGTAACTGTTTTTTAAGAACAGTTCAAAGCGCGACCGATTCAACCGATAACCGCGAAATCGCAAATTCAACACAAAAACATAAATGCGAAGAGATTCTACTTTGAAAACACAAATACACACAAGTTTTAGGATTTATTTAAAGCGGAAACCTAAGACCAGCATTTCGAGCAGGACCCACGGGACCCATCGGAGATCAGGTGAATGTGTGTCCATGGTTTAAGTATCTGTGATTGTTCTCAATTCTGTTCTTTTATTTTCGATGTTTATTAGAGGATAAATGTGAATAGGAAACATTTTACTATGTCTTGGCTTTTCTTTAGGCCTAAAGAAGATCTGAGTAATAAAAAGATTTGAAAGACGCTCTTGTGTAATGGATTCACCATGTCTTGTTTGAAATGTTAAAAAGACGTTTTATTAAAGTCTTCTCTCAGATAGAAATTGATATTCATAAATAAACCTGTGTTTACAAATTTTTTCAATCCAAATGAATCCAGTCCAATTCCGTATTTGCCGCGTTCAGAACCGGAGAAAGACGCCGTTATGTTACTGGAGCTACCGTGAGGCCTAATTGTAATTTTTGCCTTGAAAACTTTCAAATGCCAGAAGAGCTTTTTGTGTAGTAAATAGGCTAATTTGTACACATGACCAGTCAGACGTAAATAAACATAAACATACGCACAGCAGCACCACGTGCGCAAGATTTTTAAATCCGATTAAAACAGAGTCGTATTGAAGCGTTTATGTTTATATTTTTCTGTTGATCAGATTATTTCAGATCTACGTTAGAAGTTTAATTGGTAGTGAGCTCAGTCGGATCGATTGAGGCATTTACATGAAGGCATTTCAATCCGGTTACTAGGGTGCGTGTAAAAACTGAATATTCACTGAAGTAAAAAGTGTGACAACTAGCCCCAGTTTCCTTCAGACCCTATACTGAGGAGGTGTGGAGCAGCCAATCTGATTAGATTAAATCACATATTCAATGCTTTATCAAAGTTAATTGAACATAATATTGATCAGCAGTAGATCAGAACACAAACTGTCTGTAAACATACATTTTTATATATATATTTATATTATTTATTTATTTTTTTAATGTGCCGTTTGGGTCAGAATCAGAGCTTGAAACATTGCCTATACCGTGATCTATATATATATATATATATATATATATATATATATATATATGTGTGTATGTGTGTGTGTGTGTGTCCTCTATTTAGTGTCTTATGATTAATTAATTATAGATAATAATTATAGATAATGTGGTTTGTGTTCAGATCATGAGCAGTAGAGGGCAGCACTGACACTGTTTAAAAAAAAAAAAAAAAAGTTCAGTTTTAAATTATTTATTTTGCTGTTTTTATTTTCAAGTTAATGTATTTTACTTTTTTTATTGTATGTATTTAATTTTATTTGTAAATATTGTAACTTCATATTTTTTAGTACGTTTTATTTTTTATAGTTTATTTAAAAATATATTTTTTAATTTTACATATATGATTTAAGATGGTTGAGGACATTTGAAGTACTCAAAATCATGTTCAATCCCAGCAGAGAAACTTCACTTTCAGCACTGCATGTATTGGTTTATTATTTCAAACCTCACAAACACCTCTTGTTTTGCTGGGGGTCTCTACAGGGGATTTTCTGTAAATCTTCAGATCAGTATGTGTTGTGAAAGAGCTCTATATAAAATAAATTTGACTGAAACTTAATGAAAATCAGACATGTTCTTGTTTGACCTGTTTTCTGGATCACAGACAGCTCTGATCTCCAACATGTGGGTTTGTTGTGAACGTTTTGTCTGGGTTTGTGTTGTGTAACTCACATGACAGACATAAATAATGAAAATCAGAGGCAGATTTTATTGCATGTGTACAGTGTGTGTTTAATTCTGTCTCATTTCAGTTCATCTGGGTCTTCAGATACACAGAAACAAGATGGTAAGTCACAGATCATATTACAGTTCATGAAAACCAAAATTAAAACCATAAAAATACATTAAAAAAAATTCAAATCAATGAAATTTTAACGAAAATAATAAAGAAATACGTAAACACATTTTATTTTAGTACGTTGCCTAAGAATAATTTCCCAGTTTCATTTACACAATACGATTTAATTAAAAAAAATAACAATAACTATATAGACATTTTAAAAAAGCAAAACTGAGAAAAATAAAAAAGTAACTTAGTAACTAACTTTAAAATGAAAACCATAAAAACACTTTTGTTGCTTAAAAATTATTAATATGAATATTAATGAAAACTGTATTAAAATAAGCTAAAAAAAAAAAAAAAGTCTTAATGCGGCCTAAACTGGTTTACTGTTTTACTTGGTTTTAGACACTATTCTTTTTATTTTTGATTTTTTGATTTGTGCGTTTTGTTGGTAACACTTTATAATCATGTGCCATTTGTTAACATTAGTTAATGTATTAACTAACATGAACAAACAATGAATAATGCATTTATTACAGTATTTATTAATCTTTGTTAAGGTTAGTTAATGAAAATACAGTTGTTTATTCATGTTAGCTCACAGTGCATTAACTAACGTTAACAAACACAACTTGTGATTTTAATAATGCATTAGTAAATGCTGAAATGAACATTAATTAAGATTAATAAATGCTTTAGAAGTATTGTTCATTCTTAGTTCATGTTTACTAATGTTGTTAACTAATGAACCTTATTGTAAAGTGTTACCGTTTTGTCTTGTTTAAATCTTAAAACTCTTGGTTATTACCTTTTGATAAAAGTATCTGCTAAATGAATAAAGCTTCGAGCGGTCAGGCTGCAGACCATCTTAGGCTGCTGGGTCGAGCTGTAGTTTTAGCAGTGTAAATGAACTACAAATAAATACATAAACGATTGCATGCAGTTAGGTTTTCAGGGTTTGAGTTTATCCTGCTGCAGGATCGCTGTTCATCATTGATTATGATAACTGAGTTCTCTGTGAATGAATTATTAGCCGATGATTGAACACATGTATAGACATCCTGATGTTTTCTGTGTTTCAGCATCACGAGGATCAGACAGATCAGATCGTTCTCTGGTGAATCTGCTGATATTATGAGACCGATTCAGCGTGATTAAGGTAACGAGAAGCTCTGTTCATTCACATGCATGGAAAATGAATAAATGTAAACATTTGAACAGTAGCCTATCACAGTTTTTACCAAAATAGTGGGCAGAACAACTGTTTCCAACGTTGATAATAATCAGAAATGTTTCTTGAACGGCAAATCAGTATATTAGAATGATTTCTGAAGATCATGTGACCCTGAAGACTGGAGTAATGATGCTGAAAATTCAGCTGCGCATCACAGAAATAAATTACATTTTACCATATATTCACATAGAAAACACTTATTTTAAATTAGAATAATATTTCACAATTTTACTGTATTTTTGATGAAAAAATATAGCCATGACTTTTGACTGCTGATGTACATGAACTAATACAGGGGCACGTTCAGTGCCCAACGTTTTGCTACGGTTTCCGGGTTGAACGACATGTTTCCTGGAAACGGTGTGCAACAGGGTTTGAGATGCGTTTTCTCTTGTTTGGTGGGTGTGTCAAAAATGTCAATCAGCAGCAACATGTATATAAACCACGCGGTATTAAAGAGACAGCTCGCGCAGTGGGTCCAGGTGAAGTCATTTAATATGTGTCCGCTGCAGCTACATACACAACACCTGAAGATATTAGAAGACATGTTTGTCGTAAGAGTTTTATCATATGTTACATGATGATGATGAATTTGTAAGTAAATCTAATTAACATCAAAATAAATTCACAAGTGCAAGTATATTGTTTGCACATGTTTATTTACATTAAAGGCAAAATAACTGAAATAATAAGAGAACAAGCATAGATCTGGAACTTCTTTAAGTCTGTCTAAATATCATGTAGTAATGTCTTCTGGTCCGTATCCTTTCCTTAGGAAGGTGTGCTAGACACTGATTAATGTGACATAAAAATACTACATATTTATATTGCTATTGTATTGTGGAGTGACACTTTCATAAACGTTTCTATGCTCCTCTGATTATATAATGGTAAATATTACAATATCATAGCACAACAACAGTGATCAGCAATAATGATAAGCCTATAATACTCACAATAAAGATAAGGTCATATAGATCATAACACTGTCTCGGAGGTAAGAAGTGGATTATCCTTCATCTGAAATGTTTGTCTTTTCATCCTGAAATTTTGCAATATTAAACACGTATTTATAACGATTTCATCAGGCTCCGAAAAGAGCACAAAGAATGTCCTTCTCAGCTGCCATAGTTGCAGATCTTGCATCATCAGAACAGTGTTCAACACACCACCGTTTTCTTTAATAAACGTTTTGCACCGTTTTTTTTTTCAGGGCTGAATGCAGCCCTGATGTGTGTGTGTTCATATGAAATAAGCAGCTGAGTCTTTTATTTATGGGAAGTGATGAAACACTGACCCATTTTCTG
The DNA here is from genome assembly GCA_036784905.1 of Acrossocheilus fasciatus. Taxonomy (NCBI): domain Eukaryota; kingdom Metazoa; phylum Chordata; class Actinopteri; order Cypriniformes; family Cyprinidae; genus Acrossocheilus; species Acrossocheilus fasciatus. The sequence goes on from CM071956.1 coordinate 3,168,728, forward strand.
TAAAACATCTGTTTTTAGCTGGTCTGATATCGAAACTGGATTATTATCTGTACATGTGTTGGCTTTCTCAATATAGTTGTGCAACATTTCCTCTATGTTGTAATAATTCTCATCATTTGTCATTCCTCTCAGCTATCAGAACGACATATTGAAAGACTTACGGAAAGATTTAAAGCCTGATTCCTGTTCTGAAAGACTGAATGATGAGCACACTGTCATCAAATGTTCATTTTTACATGAACTATATCCTTCCTCATCTTTTTTTTAGCTAAGATCAAAAATCATTGAAACAAGACACATTTTATATTTAAAGACTTTATTTTGCAAATTGCATCTTGAATATAAGTGTATTTTGTCTTATTGCATTGTTAAAACATTTAAAACAATTAAAAAATGCACTGCTGCTTCTAAAATGAAAACAATTGGTCACACTTTATATTAGGTGGCCTTAACTACTATGTACTTACATCAAAAAATAAGTACAATGTACTTACTGTGTTCATATTGTATTGCAAAACACTATTGCTGCTATTGAGGTGGGATACGGGTAAGGTTAGGGACAGGTTTGGTGTTATGGGTGGGTTAAGGTGTAAGGGACGGGTCAACAGTGTAATTATAAATGTAATTACAGAAATTAATTACAGATGTAAGTACATATAGGTATTTTTAAAAATATAAGTACAATGTAAAAACTTGTATGTACACAATAAGTGCATTGTATCAAATCATTAATTTAAATGTAAGTACATAGTAGTTAAGGCCACCTAATGTAAAGTGGGACCAAACAATTTTTAAAAATACTAATTAAACCTTCATTAATGTCACACCCCTGGACTGTTTTGTGTTGTGTTTTTGTTCCCCATGTGCTCCGTGACCCAGTTTTTTCCCTCGTGTTGATTGTGTTCATTTGATTCAGCCGTGTCTCATCATTTTACCCCTTGTTTAGCTGTGTATTTAAGGTGTTGTCTTCCCTTGATTCCCTGTCTGGTATTATTCGTCTATATGCTATGTGTGTGCCTGCCCTTTTAGTATAATTTATATACTAGCTCAGCTTTTGACACTGTTTGTCATGAGATACTCCTTTCACGACTTTCAGAAATTGGAATTACTGGCACAGCCCTTGATTGGTTTTCCTCCTATTTGACTGGGAGGCAACAATTTGTTATATACCAGAATCACAGATCATCTACCAAATTCATCGGCTCTGGTGTACCTCAGGGTTCTGTTTTGGGCCCTCTCCTCTTCACCATTTATATGCTACCAATTGGACAAATAATTAAGCACCATGGGTTTAACTTCCACTGCTATGCAGATGACATTCAGATTTATTTTAGTACACCTTCCACTTCAGTGTTTCCTCCGCCTTCATTAACAAATTGCATCAAGGAACTCAAGCTTTGGCTAGAGGCAAATTACCTTAGATTTAACTCTGATAAAACTGAGGTAATTCTGATTGGCTCTAAAGCTGTTGTATCTAAGCACTCTAGTCAACTACTGGATCTGGATGGTGATCTGATTATGCCCTCCACTAAAGTTTGCAATCTTGGTGTTCTCATTGATTCTACTCTTTCAGTCAACGATCACATTGGTAAAGTGGTTAAGACAGCTTTTTTCCATCTACGTAATATCTCGCGTATTCAATCCTCTCTCAGTCAGCAGGATGTTGAAACTGTTATACATGCCTTTGTTACATCCCAATTAGATTATTGTAATTCACTTCTTTGTGGCCTCTCAGCTAATAATATCAAACGACTACAATATGTTCAAAATTCTGCTGCTCGCTTGATTACTCACACTAGAAAGAACGATCACATTACCCCTATCCTTTATCATCTTCAATGGCTCCCGGTTTCCTTGCGTATTAACTTCAAGATACTAATTCTCACTTATAAAGCCCACCATAACATTGCTCCTTCTTATTTATCTGATTTACTTCTGCCATATGTTCCAGCCCGTTCATTAAGATCTTCTAGTGAGGGATTGTTAGTCACCCCTAAGTTTCGTGTGGTGACTATGGGAGCTGGGGCCTTCAGAGTTGTTGCTCCCAGATTGTGTAATGCTCTTCCCCAAACCATCCGTCAGCCATCCTCCCTTCTCTCCTTTAAAAACCTCTTAAAAAACATTTTTTCTCTGACCATTACTCTTCAAGTCATTGACTGTGAACTGTACCCTGTTATGGATGTTTATCTTCATTTTTTCTGTATGTAATCTAATCTTGTACGTGGTTTCTGTATATTACTCTTAGCTTCTGTTTGTTTTTTGTATTTATGTCTATTGTCTCTGTTCCTTAAGCCTGATTTGTAAAGTGACCTTGAGTGCTAGAAAGGTGCTATATAAATAAAACATATTATTATTATTATTATTATTACTATTATAATTTGATATAAATATTTTGAATTAATTTAATTATATTTCTGTTTTAAGTATTTTTAGTACATCAAGTTAAACTAAATGAAATGAGAAATGTTGCCTGGGCAGCTAGCTGCAATGAAATAAAAATGTGTATATAACTATAATGTGTGTGTTGTAGTTATATATTTCTTTAGATCTAAGCATGGTGCATGTTCTCACATGTTTCTCTCTCTCTCTCTGTGTGTGTGTGTGTGTGTGTGTGTGTGTGTGTGTGTGTGTGTGTGTGTGTGTGTGTGTGTGTTTCTAGACATTCCATTAGTGCATTTCTGGTTTCCATGGCAGCAGACGTCAAAATAGAGGAAATTTAGGATGGAGACAGAAACGCTTCAGTCACACAGTAAATGAACATGAAGAGTTGTATGTCATTTACTACAGCACACATTCACATGAACTTTTGATTAGACATTTTAACATTGTCTGTGAGGGGGAAAACTCTCATACTCAAATATTAAGAAAGAATTGACTTTTAAACCAGATGTATGATCTGAAATGATCGTATGATTCAATGACAGATATATTCTGATTGAGAGTCTCATTGTGATTCATTTCTAGAAATGAAAGCGAGAGGTAACGTTTTCTCTACATTTCTCCATCATTTCTCATTAAACGATCCAGTGCTTTGCTTGCTGCAGGACTTTAACAGCAAGTCAGACTACTGATATAAAACACCATCAGATTGGTTGTTAGTGCAACTTAAACTAATTGAAATAATCGTTATGATGTGAACTGATACTGTAGAGAAAACAGCCAGTGAACTGATTCACTTCTGAGAACATATGAATCATTTGTGCACACTGATTGATTCAATCTTTCAATATGACTCTCATTCTGGACCACATATTTAAATACATATTTTAAACATTTTATATTTTGACATGAAATCTGAAACACATTGCGATGCATGTGGTCTTGGTCAGAGGTGTGAATGAGAGCCGTATGTGTGACAAATAGTCTGCAGTGGTTTTGAACACTATTTTGAGCGTCCGGTGATTCATGATTGATGTGGACGGCAGACAGTCTGAAGATCCGCCACAACAACACACAGCGCCGCTTTATTTAGGAAGTTAAACCATGGCCCGGAGGTTTGTGCTGATCTGAAGGGCGAGTTGATACTAACCGTCCTGTCATCAGGATTCAGATTGCATAAATTGCAGATTTCGCATAAAAAAAGGGAGTCTGTTTACATTAATGCATTTAGCAGATGCGTTTATCCAAAACCACTTCCATTGCATTGCATTTGATCAGTTCATGCATTCACTGGGAGCTTGGTATCATTTATATACTATTATAGTTTTTATTCATTATAATTTAAATTATATTTAATTACTTATAACCTCTTAATTCTATGTGTGACGGCAGGTTTATGTGCCATGAAACATTTTTTCAGCATCATGATCAGAGACGATTTTCATCATCTATCACATTGATGCCTGTGTTTTTACTCTTTTTCCAGAGTTTCTTTGACGCTCTTCATTAGGAATTGTAATTTCCACCACATAAGGGAAAAAAAATCATGACATATTAAGTCATGTTTATGAAATTAGGTCGAAATTGACAATAAGCCAAAATTATGACATACTAAGTCATATTTATGAGATTAAAAGTCATAATTGTGAAAGTCAAAAATTATGACATACTGTCATATTTATGAGATTAAAAGTCATAATTGTGAAAGTCAAAAATTATGACATACTAAGTATTATTTGTAATATTGTCAAAATTATGAAAAAAATCTAAATATTGACAATTTGTATTTTAATTAATTGTTTTACATGTACCTTACACATTAAATACAATGTATAATTTATTCATTAAATAAGCTGTCACAGAGTATGAAATAAACACCCGCCAAACCCAAACTAAGCCTTGCCTAGACACAATTAATATTGATATTTTCACAATATTTACGCTTGCAGAAATAAAGGCTACATTTGTTTACATTTTGCAGAACAGACGGAAGAAGATCCGTCAAAGTGCATTTGTTTCATTATGTTCAGATGTTCTGCAGCGGTCATTTGAGGAGTCTTCACTCTTCTCCGTGTCAGAGGTTATATAGGCTACATGTATACATTTATTATACATAATTAATATACTTTAAAATAATTTAATTCAGTGATGCAGCTGTTACTCCAGTTTTCAAAGTCATATGATCCTTCAGAAATTATTACCAGTGTTGTTGAAAAAACCAGCATACGCTGGTTAGGTATGTTTTGAAGCTGGGATGCTGGTTTATGCTGGTCCTTTGCTGGTTTAAGATGGTCCTTAGCTGATCATGTGCTGGTCTTAAACTGGTCGGACTAGCACATGACCAGCTCAAACCAGCTCAAACCAGCATCCCATGCTTCAAAACATACTATACCAGCATATGCTGTTTTTTCAACAGGGAACAGTTTTGCTGCTTAATATTTTTTGGAATCTGTGACATTTTGTTCAGGATTCTTTTATGAATAGAAAGCTAAAAAAGAACAGCATTGATAATAAATCAGGCTGATAAAAATTCTGATTTGCATCACTGAAATAAATTACATTAAAAACAAACAAACAAAAAAAAAAAACATTAAAAGTATTTTGAACGGCAGTGTGTGTGTATGTATATATATATATATATATATATATATATATATATGTATGTATATGTGTATATATAAGTTTTATCTAAATATCTATATATCTAAATAAAAGTAAACTACATTCAGTATATGATCCAAAGTGATCCAAACTAACTACTTGAGGAGTTTTGTTTTATCTGATACTCTTTTACTCTTACTCAAGTAACTATCCAGACTATTACTTTTACTTTTACTTGAGTACAGTTTTTGGGTACTCTACGCACCTCTGCTGATGTGATGAAGCTCTCAGACACTCACGGTCTCTCTGTGTCACCACACATCTCGCTCTTTAGAGAACGCTTGGGGAACTTCGGTCAGTCTGCAGACGGTCTGTGTGATTTATAGACGTCTGGAGACGACAGACAGCTAATGAAGCCTCTTACAGTAAAAACAGCCACAGATTTACTGCACAAGCAGCAGTTCACCTCATTGTTACCAGCAAACACCTCAAGACACATGACTGGAGGAATCATTCAGGACGAAACACTGAACTTTAATACTTGGTGATAATTACAATATGTATGCCTACAAGCATATATATATATAAAAAAAAAATATATGGGAGTTTTAAAATAATGATTCAGTTACAAAATATATGCAGAATCACATATTGGATTGATTTAGTGAGTCAAAGAAAAACCATCAACTTAATCAATGCATTAAAAATTATATAACCACATGTTTTGATATATTTGGAGATTGTGTACTTTTGAGAATATGATGCCCAAATGCTGTCCATGTAGGATATTCACTAGGTTTTATGACTATGACATAGAAATGTTGTCTATGTTGGAAACTCAGAAAGTTTTCAACACATCATGCATAAAAATGTTGTAGTTATATGCATAATGTTATATATAGGTGTTTAATACTTTGATGCCCGAAAGTGCAGTCTATGTAGGGACTTCACTAGTTTTTAAAACTATATGATGCTCACAAATGAGACTATGGTGCCTAAAATACTATCTACTCACTAGGCTTTTAAACAATTTCCAGAAATGCAGAAACTCACTATGTTTTGAGACTATGATGCCTGTTAATGCTGCTATGTAGGCAGTTCAATAGGATTCAAGACTATAATGTGTAAAAATGGTGTCTATGTAGGAAACTCACTAGGTTTTAGGACTATGGTGCCTAAAATTGCTTTGTAAGAAACTCAAATTACTTTAAGTTTTTTGTTTTTTTTTGAAAAAGACTGGCATGCAATAGAGTTGAATTCATTGCTATAATCACTGCATTGAAATGATATAAAACTGCAGTTTTGATATATTTACATTTAAGAGACCTGCAGCTTCACCAAAACAAGTCCAGCGCGAGTTCATAAACAAAAGCATCTGGGTTTAATCATGTTCTAGACGCTGTTATTTATTATGTAGACGTGAATTAGTTTCTCCAGTGCAATCTATGTGAAACAGATGCAGAAAAATGTGTATTTTGTCTTGTAGTCCACTTCATTTCCAGTTAAAGGTGGTAAAGAGACAGACGGTCGTCTAGACCAGCTGATCTGCGGTTCCTAATCGGCCCTTTCCATGGAATAAAAGCATTTCGCAAGCATTGCACTGATTTCCAAGAACTTGATCATCTCGTCGTGACAGACAGGATGAACAACACACAAACTCTGCGCTTGTGCCACGTGATTCTGGAGGCCGGCACTGCAACAATCCTTCTTGATCAGTTTTGTCTCATTTAATGGTCTTTAGATAATTAAACCTGAATGCATTCACCTGGAAAGCAGAATTACATGAGATAAAAAGTGTGGTGCATGCTTAAACACACACTGCACAATGTGATTTTGGTCTTGCTTTCCACTAAACATTCTTGAATCATGATGCATGTACTGTAGACGCACAATTAGAATTCAGTGTGAAAAACAAACTTGTTTTTCCTTTGAATGAAGTGTATTTTCTGAAGTGTATCTAGCATATTGATCAATTTCTCAGAAAATCTTAATTTTACTTCCTGTGCATCAGTTGTTTTGCTCTGTTTTCTTTATACACTGATGCTTTGGTCTAGATTTGTTGCTACTGATTTCATTTCTTGTTTTGCTTTTCTCTCTCATGACTTGTTTAGGAGATGCTTGTGTGTCAAAACGTATTGTGCCACCTAGACAGACAGCATAAACAGCGAGATTATTGACTTTGACTGAACCAAAATATCTATGTGCCTATGATGCGGTCTAGGCAGCTCACAGAGTGCTTTTGATGTCTTCTGTAGGCTGGTGTTTTGCAGGGTTTTGAGATGCCCAAAAATGCTGTTTAGGTGTGAAGCTCACCGTGTGAGGCACATGCTCAGAAATGCAGTCTGGTAACTTCTGAGAGCAAATGTCTTGCAGCTTTCTAATTTTTAAAATGCCTGAAATGTATGTCTGAATGGACTGCTCATTAGGGCATATGTCTAAAAACGCTGTCAGTGTAAGCAACTCCCTTGTTTTTGAGAAATGCTATCGATGTAGGGTTTTTTTTTTTACTGTAATGCCTAAAACTTAATTAGAGTTATACTTTATTGTCCATTGCAGGAAATTTTCTTGGACTCAAAAGTAATACACAACAACCACATAAAACAACAACAACACTTTTGCTAGTTAAAATACCATCACAATTACTGCAATTTACTATCCTAATAGATACAGGTATAAAATAATTCTTATAGTGATTACTTCTACATAAAGGAACTCTATAACGATTCCCTGATGGCAGTAATTAATATGTTGAAAATAAAATTTTCAAAATTAAAAAAAAATAAAATTTTTTAAGATTATGGTGCCTAAAATGTGAGTTTAGAAACTAAGATTTCCCAGCAACGCTGTGTCTGTAGGAAACTCACTAAGTTTTAATGACGTAAAAGTTTTGAGACCATGATGCCAAAAATGCAATCTACTGAAGGCTTCTCACTGAGTCATAAGACTATAATGCTCAGAAATGTTGTCTATTTAGGAAACTCACAAGTTTTGAGACTGACACCTAAACAAAATATAGGGGTCTTGATACTATGCTCAGAAATGCTGTCTATATAGGCAGCTCTCCAGGTTTTAAGACTGAAAATGCTGTCTATAGGAAATTCATTGGTTTTGAGACTGACACCTACAATGTTATATATGTAGGCAACACACTAGGTTTTGAGACTGACACCCAGAAATATTGTTTATGTGGAAACACACTAGGTTTTGAGACAATGATACCTAAAAATGTTTTCTATGTAGGCAACTCACTAGGTCTTGATACTAGAATGCTCAGAAATGCTGTCTATATAGACAACTCTCTAGGTTTTAAAGGGGTCATATGGCGTTGCTAATATTTTGTGTATTTGGTGTATTATGTGGTTTAAGGTTAAAAAACACATTATATTCCACATATGTACATTATTGTTGCTCCTCTATGCTCCGCCTTTCTGAAATGTATCGATCTTTACAAAGCTCATCGTTCTGAGAAGTGAGGCGTGCTCTGATTGGCCAGCTATCAGGTGTGATGTGATTGGCCGAATACCTCAAACGTGTAACGGAAATGTTACGTCCATTACCGTATTGTGATGCCGTATCCCAACGTGATGAGACAAAAACAATACAACCCATTATAAACAAGTTATACTATCTTTTTACGCGTCGCGTTGTGTACAAACGGTCTTTGAGCACAGCTGGCAGGCTACTCTTCCAGGTTCAGGAAATAGTCCTACGTAAAATGCGCTGTACACACTCTAATATTTGGGTTGAACTGTTCTGGAACAGTGTTGTAAATACAGCTTAACCACTGATTTCTAGTTGTGTCCTCTTTTGGAAGCCCAAACAAAGTACTTTCGCTTTCACAACGAAACACAGCGTCTCCAGGACATGGTGCCGGCGGCAGCAACTATACTACAGCGAGAATAAAAATCATGACCTCTTTCTTTGCGCATTCATTTGGGCGGTGTTATGCAAATCTTCCCACACAGTGACGTAGACATGTGGGGGCGGGTTTGAATGAGCCGTTTTAGGGGGGCGTGGTCGAGTCTTAACTTTTATAAAGAATATCTCTTTGGGTTTGAGACTTTAGTCTTTGCAACTTTAGGGATCTTATCAATGCACAAACAGCTCGTAACACCCCAAAGTGAAAAGAAAACTTGAAAGCGCATCATATGACCCCTTTAAGACTGAAAATACTGTCTATAGGGAATTCATTGGTTTTGAGACTATACAATGCCATATTTAGGCAACACACTAGGTTTTGAGACTGACTCTCAGAAATGTTGTTTATGTAGGCAACTCATCTGGTTTTAAGAAAATTATACAAATGTTGTATTTATAGGAAATTACTCATTAAACTCTACCTGGCCACATTAAATGTACTTATTTCCTTTACTAATTTTAGATAAGTTAGTTAAGTAGATTTTACTTAATTCCGTATTTAAATTTTATTTAAATATGCGTGCAAAAACTTGCAAAATAAAAATTAAGTAAATTTTACTTTTTTTTTCAGTGAGAATGCTAAATGCTGTCTATATAGACATTTCTCCAGGTGGTAAGACTAAAAATGCTGTCTAAATTAATTGGTTTTGAGACTATCATACCTACAATGTTCCAGTAAACATTTAGTCTAGGCAACACACTAGGTTTTGAGACTATGATGCCTAATGCTGCATATGTGGGGAAACAACAACAACACTTTTGCTAGTTAAAATACCATCAAAATTACTGCAATTTACTATCCAAACAGATACAGGTATAAAAGAATTATTATAGTGATTACTTCTAAATAAAGGAACTCTATAATGATTCCCTGATGGCAGTAATTGATATGTTGAAAATTAAATTTTAAAAATTAAAAAAAAAAAAAAAAAAGTTTAAGATTATGGTGCCTAAAATGTGAGTTTAGAAACTAAGATTTCCCAGCAACGCTGTGTCTGTAGGAAACTCACTAAGTTTTAATGACGTAAAAGTTTTGAGACCATGATGCCAAAAATGCAATCTACTGAAGGCTTCTCACTGAGTCATAAGACTATAATGCTCAGGAATGTTGTCTATTTAGGAAACTCACAAGTTTTGAGACTGACACCTGAACAAAATATAGGGGTCTTGATACTATGCTCAGAAATGCTTTCTATATAGACAACTCTCCAGACTAAAAATGCTGTCTATATGAAATTCATTGGTTTTAAGACTGACACCTATGTTATATATGTATGTACTGTAGGCAACACACTTGGTTTTGAGACTGACACCCAGAAATGTTGTTTATGTAGGCAACTTATCTAGGTTTTGAGAAAATGATACAGACGTTGTTTAGGACACTCACTTGAAATGCCTCAGAATGTCGTCTATGTAGGGAACTCTCTAGGTTTTGAGTATGATGCCCAGTAATGCTGTCTATGTGGTGCTCAGCAGCTTCAGATCTGCGCTAAGTTGTTGTCTAGTGAGTGAGCGCAGAAGCCTATGTATTGACACAAACGCAGTAGCGGTTTTGAGAAAGTAAAGCAGGAAAAGAGGCGCTTCCTCCTCCCTCAGAGCGCGTTCTTCATGAACATTTCCTGTCGAGTTTGTGACTCACGTCCATCTCCGCGTTTCCTCTCAGATGAGGGAGGAGAATGAGGCTCGAGCCGATATAAGAGCATCGATCCGGGGTCAGACGCGATGGAGCGTGTAATGGAGCGGTTCGGTTCTGTCGGTTTTGGATCGGTTCTTCTCTTGTGTCTGGTGTCTGGTGAGTTTCCGGTTCTGTCTCGTTACTGCGACGCGACACGACGCGACGCTCTGATTCTGACGCCGGTAAGATCAGTGAACGGGAGCGCGTCGGCGAGTCGCGTCGCGTCAAACTCAGTGTTTATGGGGTGTAAATAGATTAATTATTAGTTCCTCTTTCAGTGTTTGAAACTGTCAGACAACACGAGCCTGACACACGTTTCCTCGTGTGTGTGTGTGTGTGTGCGCGCGCGCGTGTGTGTTTGAAACTCTCCAATTCTGTCCCTGTTGTCTAATTTGTTAATTCTGTTTTTATTTACTAAATGCACTGACATTTCTCATGATTCTAAAGTCGTGTAAAATATATGCTTTAAAAATATAGTTGTTACTAAAGCTGTATTGCATTACTATGGTGGGATCTCGTTCAAATATTTACCACAGTTTAACTAGCGTGGTGTTGCCGTGATAAAGTATTAAATATTAGAGTTAACTATAAGTAAAACCATTTTAAAAATCGTTAACTTATTAACTCAACTTATTTTAAACGTACCATTAAAGGTTCTGTACTGATATAAAAAAGCAAAGAGAAAGAAAATATATTCCATTTTGTGATATTAACATCATAAAGTGCCTTAAACATTACATTACACCAGGGTTTCGCAAACTGAGCTTAACTGCAGTGGGTTTATGCGTTAGTAAATAATTAATAAAGAATTAGATCATAATACAAGTTGCATTAAATTGATAAAGACCTTTTAGAATTGTATGTATTTAGATTAAATAAAAATGAATTCTTCTTAAATGAGGTTGCAGGCGTTTTGTCTTGTATCTTCATCACTGTCCATCACTAAAGTAAAACACGGCGTGCGTCCACACAGATGTTTCTGCGGTTTAGCGTGAAACAACATAAACCTGCGGTTGCATTTAAGAGATCCTGAAGATCCAGATATAATGTTTCCCACAGCTCTGTGTCCATTTACCGCAGCAAACAGTGATGCAGCATGTGTTTGTGTTTATTTTCCTGGCAGACGCAGATTCTTAAGCAACGTCCAGCTGAATGTTGAGACGATTACTTCATCAGATCCTGAGATGCTTGTTGCTTTAGAATTTTTTTTATTTTTTTTTATTAACACGTGTTAGGGGTCTAAACGAATGTCAGTTTGCAGAATGTTTCAGCGGATTTATGAAGTCAGTTTTTGACCAATCATATTTAATATAAACATCATCCACTAACTAACTTAAAAAAAGAAAAGTTACTTAAAATAAAAACATTAACTGAAATTAAATTATATATATATATATATATATTTCAACTATTTTATTTCTCATTTTTATGTAGTTTAACTTGATCTGATAAAATAACAAAAAAATATATTGAAAACTATGAAGTCATATATTTAAAAAAAAAAAAAAAATTACAAAACATAAAATTACTAAAGCTTTAACTGAAATTAAAATAAAAACAAAAATACAAAAATAAAAATGAATTCAAAATATTAATGAAAGCTATAACAGTATCTCAGTACGCTTCTGATCTAGCTTCTGTTTGTGTCTCTCAGGTGCATCAGCTCTGCTCCACACAGCCAATCCACACAGTGTGTGTAAGTCATGTGACCCTCAGCCGGCGAGCTGCAAGTCGAGTCAGTGCATCGCCAACTGCAGAGTATCAAAGGTCTGCCCAAGTCCAGATGACGTCTGCGCCGCCGTCTGGTATGATGCACTCATGAGCATGAATCATGCAGCTGCAATGGGGTCTGTTCCAACACGCTCGCAGTCGTGATGCAGCATTCTTCACTTAAAGAAGTAGTTCACCTATAGAGGACATATGCTGAAAATGTGCTCACCCTCAGGCAATCCAAGATGTAGATGAGTTTGTTTCTTCATCAGATTTGGAGAAATGTAGCATTGCATCAGTGTCTCAGCAATGGATCCTCTGCAGTGAATGGGTGCCGTCAGAATGAGAGTCCAAACAGCTGATAAAAACATCACAATAATCCACAACACTCCAGTCCATCAGTTAATGTCTTAAGAAGTGAAAAGCTGTGTGACTGTAAGAAACAAATCCATTATTAAGACGTTTTTAACTTTAAACTGTTGCTTCCTGCTAAAATACAAGTCCATAATCCATAATAACGCTTCCTCCAGTGTGAAAGTAGTCTGGTCTGAATCAGGAGAGAAATCTGCACAGATCAAGCACCGTTTACAAGACAAAACAGCTTTGAAAGCTTTATGCGTGGATTTTGATGTGAGAGACAACAGGAGATTGACTTATTCACTGGAGGAAGTGTTATTATGGATTATTTTAGCCTGAAGCAATGGTTTGAAGTTAAAAATGCCTTAATGATGGATTTGTTTCTTACGAACATGCAGCTTTTGTCTTCTCCAGATGTTAACTGATGGACTGGAGTGGTGTGGATTATTGTGATGTTTTTATCAGCTGTTTGGACTCTCGTTCTGACGGCACCCATTCACTGCAGAGCTGCATTCACTGCAGAGCATCCTAATCTTGTATGGCCTGAGGATGAACGCATTTTCAGCTAATTTTCATTTTTGGCTGAGCTATTCCTTTAAGAAATGACGCTAAAGCGAGTTTCTTGAAGCAAAGAAGCCTTTTTCAAAATAAAACCAAAAAGTTTTCAACCTGAATCATTCTTAAAGGTATAGCGCACCTAAAAATTGATCACTTACTCTCCCTTATTTGCATTTTTTGGGTGAATGATCCTTCATAGTAAGTTCTTTGCAGATACATGAAGGTTCTTTAAGGCACCAGAATATAGTTGATAGATAAAAAGAACAAGAGAACTTTAAAAGTTTCTCCTGTGACGTTAAATGACAAAACACTTTATCTAAACCATCTATGATATAGATGTAGATGTGTAATAGATGCAAACTAACCTGTACACTGCTGTATTATGGGTTTTGTAATTTGGTTTGTTGTGATTATTAGAAAATGGGGTCCCACTTTATATTAGGTGGCCTTAACTACTATGTACTTAAATTTAAATTAATCATTTGGTACAGTGCACTTATTGTGTACATACATGTTTTTAAATAGTACTTATATTTTTTAAAATAGCTATATGTAATTACATCTGTAATTAATTTTTGTACTTACATTTATAATTACTCTGTTGACCCATCCCTTACACCTTAACCCACACTTAAACCGACCCACACCACTTAATCTGTCCCTAACCTTACCTGTATCCCCCTCAATAGCAGCAAATGTGTTTTGCAATACAGTATGAACACAAAAAGTACATTGTACTTATTCTTTGGTGTAAGTACATAGTAGTTAATGCCAACTAATATAAAGTGTGACCGAAAATGGAAAGTGAAACAAGCTCATGTTGTGTTTTCCATGCAGCAGAAGATACAGGAACATCGACCCAAAATACACAAACACTGGTGTAAATCAGCTGACTGGACATAACTGACTTACTGTTTCTCTACTATTACTAAACTACTGTTTACTGGACACATTACGCAACTGTTAAAAGTGTAGTATACACCGTTAACTTGCTGCTATGTTTTTAAATAATGTGAAAGTGAAAGCACATTTTAATGATGCACATTTCATAATTCACTGTAGCATCCATTAATCATCTTATATGTAAATATATGATATTAATAAATATTTGAACACAGTTAACACACTGGCCCCGCCCCCAGACCTGTAGCCTACGTCATCTTATAGTTTAGCATAATTGAGAAACTAATTATTAAATTCATTTTATGTTTGCAATTTTAATTTAAATGAAAAATAAAATTAAAATATTAATTTTGTGTTTTTTTAGGTTTTAATTATTTTGTAATTAAACAGTGGTTTACTGAAAAAGTTGCTCTTTCTTTAAATAAATGCAATTAAAATGTATTTTTATAGGAATAAAAATCTACCTCAGCTTATGCTCTAAAATAGGGAGCACTTTACTGTAAGGTTACAATCAGTGTTGGGTAATTTACTCTAAAAAAGTAATTCATTACTAGTTACTAATTACATCTTCAATTACAGTACAAATTACTCTTTCCAAAAAGTATTTAATTACTTATTACTAATTACTTTCTAAATCCTACATCAACCTTGACGAGTAAATGATACAAGGATAGACATGAAACGCTTCTTTTAATTCTTTCAAATAAATAGATAACTACATAAATTATTCTGATCACACTTTAGATCAGGGTCTTAGTCTCACTATTAACTATAACTTTTGCCTCAGTATATATACTCCTAATTACTGCTTATTAAGACTTAGTAAAGTAGTTGTTAAGTTTAAGAATTGCGTAGGACTAAACATTTAGAATAAGGTCTTGCAGAATAAGACATTAATATGTGCTTTTTAAGTAATAATAAACAGCCCAGTAATATTCATGCTAATAACCAACTAGTTACTAGTGGGAACTGGACTCTCAAGTGTTACCAATATTCTGGTAGCACTACAGTCCTGTTCCTCATGTACATACTTTGTACTTATTACAGTAATTACAGTAACTAGGTAATAACTAGGTACTAACTCTGAACCTATCCCTAAATCTAACCATACCCCATGTAGTTACCGGGTATTACCAGAACGTATTAACTCACCAAAGTATTTAAAGTGAGAAGTTATAATACTGTGCATTTTGACAAATGTAGTAGAGCATCAGGATATTGACTCGTGCAGAAAAGCTGCATACTGTGCAGACATAATGCACAGTGCAGAATAAGTGTGATTAGTATGCTAGTGATTGCATTATCTTTATTTCTGTCTTTCAGGTGGAGGGAGAATGGAGTTGTGATGGTGGAGACGAAGTGTCATGACTCGACGCAGCCGCTGAACGGCGTGATGTTGGACAACTACAACAGCTCGGAGTGTGTGCTGTCGGTCAGAAACATGAACGCTCCTGGCCTCCGTCTGTGCGCCTGTACAGGACGAGAGTGCAACGAGCGCATGCTGCTGAACAAACCTGATGACCAGAGCGTTAAATGTGAGTGCAGTTGTGGTGTGTGTGTGTGTGTGTGTGTGTGTGTGTGTGTGTGTGTGTGTGTGTGTGTGTGTGTGTGTGTGTGTGTGTGTGTGTGAGAGAGAGAGTATGTGCGTGAGAGTATGTGTGTGGTTTCCTACTATTTTTCAAATCATCAGCACTGAACAGGTGTGTGTTTGTGGCTTCATACGTGTAGTGTTTGTTTGAGGTCTCCATCAGATGTGTGTCTGGTTTTCAGTGCATAATTTATTTCACATATCATCAGCATTGAGCTAAATCTGAAAAATGGCATTTTTGCATTCATATTGTTCTAGTTATGAATGTAAAATTGATTCATAAAGTGTCTGTAGTAATTGTGTTGGTTTTACATAAATCAAGACAGTCAAGATAAACTTTTCTTATCTAGTTATAACAAGTGTCATATAAAGTTGGGTCACAAACACTCTGAACTGCCTCTAAAGAGAGAACTCTCATTTGTCAACATTAGCTAATGCATTAGCTGACATGAACTGAGTGTAATTCCTTTGAAATGACTGTAACAGGCAGAGTGAATGAATCCAGATGTTATTAATACTGTATATATTTGTCTCTCGTTCTCTCTCTGTGTGTGTTTTTGCAGTCCCTACATCAGAAACTAAAGGAGCGTTCAGACTCGCTCAGATCTGTAGGTTCTGTGATATTGAATCTACGGCGTGTAACGCCACCGGCGTCTGCGAATCCTTGTGCAACATCTCCTCCATCTGTGAGAATCCCGACGAGGTCTGCGTCAGCGCCTGGTGTGTTCTACATCTGTGTTTTTGTTTACAGACTCGCTCTGCAAATCTGAATCTCACTGATTCTCAAATATCGCTGTTTAGAAGCAGAATCTGCATTTGCTCTGCATTCAGTATTACTGCTGCCTAGACATCCGTATTTCCGATATCAGTCGCTATGTCAACTCTCTGTGTTTGTTCAGTGTGAATGACCGTATGTCGACCACGACTGCGTTAATCAGGAAATGGCTTCACTGTGCTACAGGAAATCCTGTCTTGACTTCCAGACAATCCCGCAGGAAATAGTTCAGTTCAGCTCGGAGACAAACGCTGAGAGTGAAAGCACACACAGTCAGAATCAGGACGTGACAGAAAGTGTTTAAAGGAGTAGTTCAGCCGAAAATGAACACTTGGCGAGTTTGTTTCTTCATCAGATTTGGAGAAATGTAGCATTGCATCAGTGTCTCAGCAATGGGTCCTCAGTGAATGGGTGCCGTCAGAACGAGAGTCCAAACAGCTGATAAAAACATTACAATAATCCACACCACTCCAGTCCATCAGTTAATGACTTGAGAAGAGAAAAGGAACAAATCCATCATTAAGATTTGCTTCAAACTATTGCTTCTGGCTAGAATACAAGCCTATAATCCATAATAATGCAAAAAGAAAAGAAAATATGGAGTAACTCAATTTCCTAACATATGTTACAGAACACTATAATATACTGCTGTTCAACAGTTTGGGAGTTTTTAATGTATTTGAAAGTAGTCTCTTCTGCTCACCAAGGCTGCATTTATTTGATCAAAAATACAGTAAAAATAGTGAAATATTATACAATTTAAAACAGCTGTTTTCTGTGTGAATATATGTTCAAATGTAATTTATTTCTGTGATGCGCAGCTGTATTTTCAGCATCATTACTCCAGTCTTCAGAGTCACATGATCTTCAGAAATCATCCTAATATGCTGATTTGCTGCTCAAGAAACATTTCTGATTATTATCAATTTTGAACACAGTTGTGCTGCACAATATTTTTGTGGAAACTGTGATGCATTTTATTTTTCAGGATTTATAGATGAATAGAAACAACAGCATTTATTTGAAATAGAAATCTTTTGTAACTTTATAAATGTCTTTGCTGTCGCTTTTGATCACTGTAATGTGTCCTTGTTGAATTAAAATATTAATTTATTTCAGGAAATCCCTTCTAAAACTTCTAATGTAGTAAATATTTGGTGGATTTTAAAGAGGACACACTTCTGGTATTCTCAGATTGACTGAATAAAAGCCAATCGACTCACAATGTGCATGTTGTGTTTCAGGAGGAGAAATAAAGGGAAGCCCATCATCGAGACGGTGTGTCACAATCCTGCGCAGCCGTTTCACGGTCAGTATCTGACGGACTACAACAACACCGTCTGTCTGATGAAGCAGGTGAAGGGGATGGAGGACAATTTCTACATCTGCTCCTGCAGTGATGAAGAGTGCAACGATCGACTCATCTTCACTGACGGTGAGTGAGATGTGAATGAGAGGAGCTTATTTTTGAAAGAAATTAACAGTTTTATTCAGCAAGGATGCATTAAATCGGTCAAAAGTGACAGTAAAGACATTTATAATGTTATGATAGATTTCTATTTCTAATAAATGCTGTTCTTTTGAACTTTCTATTCATCTGTGAATCCTGAAAAATAAAAATGCATCACAGTTTCCATAAAAATATTGTGCAGCACAACTGTCTTCAACATTGATAATAATCAGAAATGTTTCTTGAGCAGCAAATCAGTATATTATTATGATTTTTGAAGATCATGTGACACTGAAGACTGGAGTAATGATGCTGAAAATACAGCTGCGCATCACAGAAATAAATTACATTTTACAATATATTCACATAGAAAACAGCTAGTCCAAATTGTAATAATATTTCACAATTTTTACTGTATTTTTTATTTAAATGAATGCAGGCTTGGTGAGCAGAAGAGACTTCTTTCAAAAACATAAAAAAATCTTAATGATTCCAAGCTCTTAAACAGTGATGTATCAGTCAGACGTTCACTTCCTGTCTGAGTGGGCCGTTCTCGATCAGAATAAGAATATTAAGACTCGTATATCAGAGTTTTGACTCTGTCACACTGTGTGTAGGTCAGTCTAAAAGCATTCTTGGGGTAAGCTGCAAGCCGTTTCTATAATGTCTCAGTGGAGCTGCTGAAGCGTTCAGACGTGTGGTTTCCTGTCTGTGTCTATAGATCATCGCATGCAGATGTTGTTTTTATATCCGTGTGTTATTTCTGTGCGTCTGCGTGTGCACGTGTGCGGTTTGTGTTTGGTTGCACATCACTATGTTTACTGTAACGTGTATCATTAGGGAGTTTTGTGCAAGGAAAGGACCACTAACGTTTATTTCTGCTTCTGACTAGAATCTAGTTTTAGATGAATTAAACAGGAAGCTGCATCATGTGATTCTAAGAGGAAACTTTTGGTGCAGAAAATGTCTCTGTTCAAATATAAAAACTGCAAAAGTGACGTTCAGGCTCTGTATTTTTGTCTTGTTTTCCAGTATTTAGATGTTTTTGAATCACATTTACATAAGATGCAATTTTTTATTTTTTTTTCAAAAGTATTCTGATCGTCTAGGGTCGGCGATAACATAAATGAAATGTGCACTCACTCCCAATATAGCATTAAACAAAAAGTGCATTTATTAACAAATTTATAAGAAATACAAAACCAATAATAAAGGGGACAAATTCAGGAGTGGACAAGGCCAAAATAACAAACCCAACAACTAGTTTAAATAAATCCTAAATTCCCTAACCAAAATAAAACACAAAAGAAAAATATACAACACAACTTCCCTAACTCCCTTAACTCAAAACATAGAACAAACAATATATATATATATATATATAAAAGAAATGGCGTCACACTCCCTACTTCCCTTAAACTAAATATTAACAAATATAATTAGAAGGTAATTAGAACAAAAGCCAATTTCTTAAAGCGCCCACATAACATAAAAAAGGAACCAAATCAAAGCAAAACAAATGGCCCACATTCGGCCTCTTAGAATGTTTGAGGAGGTCCTTTTCACTGGAACCGGAACTAGATCAATTAGAAGGCAGCCAATCAGGATCTCCAGATCTCGTGATCTCCAATCAGGATGGATGCAGACCACACCTTCTCCTGCACAGACACACTCAGAAATATACACACATTTTCCGGCAAGCTGGAGATGTAACAAAGTTGTGAAGTATCAGGAAAAAAAAAAGACTGAGGAATAGCATCACTTTCTGCATTCTCAAACACATGAATTCACAGACTATGCCATAATGTTATTTTTTGTTTGTGAATATCTAGTTTAGTTGCTTCTAAGCAATTCAAACGCAATCCTGACTCTGGTTCAAAGGTTTAATGCCAGTAATTTGATTAGTTTAGTGATTAGTTAGCACTTTCTCACGAGTGCTCATAAAGCTTTTATTTTGTTTCCTGTGTGCTATTACTCCAGGAAGTTGTGTCAAGTCAGACAATCAGATTGGAAATGAAGATTTCAACAGATCTTTACAGTATTGTGTGCGATAAAAATGTATGACATTTTAGATGGACAGTACATCCTTAAAAACGACCTTCTAACACTAGCTTTCTCTATTCTTTTTCTATTCTTTTGACTTGTTTTATTTTTAATTAAAAAAGTCTCTAACACTAGTGTTCCCTATTCTTGTTCTGTTCTATCTACCTGTTCACTTATTTAAAAAAAACCCTGGGCTAGTCTAACCCTGACTTGTCATAGCACTTATATATTGTTGCTCTTTTGTTGGTTTTGATTGCTTCTATTGTCCTCATTTTATAAGTCGATTTGAATGTGACCCTGGAAAACAAAAGCAGTCTTAAGTCGCTGGGGTATATATGTTGCAATAGCCAAAAATACATTGTACGGGTCAAAATTATGGATTTTTCTTTTATGCCAAAAATCATTAGGATATTAAGCAAAGATCATGTTCCATGAAGATATTTAGTAAATCTCCTACCGTAAATATATCAAAACTTAGTTTTTGATTAGTAATATGCATTGCTAAGAACTTCATTTGGACAACTTTAAAGGAGATTTTTTCAATATTTAGATTTTTTTGCACGCTCAGATTCCAGATTTTCAAATAGTTGTATCTCAGCCAAATATTGTCCGATCATAACAAACCATACATCAATGGAAAGATTATTTATTCAGCTTATTTGATGTACTGTATAAATCTCCATTTCAAGAAACTGACCCTTGTGACTGGTTTTGTGGTGCAGGGTCACAAGCAACACAAAGAAAAGGGTACACGTGGGTTAGAAGAGATGTTTTGGCAGAATAGCAGCAACGAAAGGAAACAAACAGCGTGGGGGCTGGCGAGTGATCTGGTGCTCTTTTATCTGGGGTGGTCTTTTCGGATTGGTGATAAAGGGATGGATGATGTCAGTGGCTGATGTTGAGTGACTGGTGACAGGAACAATGACTGGTGTCTAAGACAGTGAAAGTGACAAGAAAAGCAAAGACAGAGAGAAACAAGTACACGTAACATTCAGTTTTCATTTTATTTATTAGTTTAATTTTTCATAATTTTATGCGCTTTCGTTGTTTTCGTTAGGCTGTTTATATATTACTATTTAGGTTGAATTATTATTTTTTTTTAATTTCAGTTTTAGTTCCTTTTTCATTTATTTATTTTAAGTTGGTAATTTAAGTGCTTTAGTTTAAAAGGGTCATCAGATGCCCATTTTCCTCAAGTTGATATCATTCTTTAGGGTCTTAATGAAAAGTCTGTAACATACTTTGGATAAAATTTCTCAATGGTCGTGTAAAACAACACCCATTTTACCTTCTCAAAAACAGCTCTGTTCACAGCA
>CM071956.1:3195000-3210000 GCA_036784905.1 Acrossocheilus fasciatus
CCAAGCAGCTGATAAAGGCTGTTTAAGACAGACATGTGACATTCGCACTTTACAGGATCAACTAAACACGCCAAACACACGCATGCGTACAGCACAGGTGATGTTTATTTAGCTATGAACTCATATTCCATATCCAGAGCGCGTGTATGACGCCAGTCGCTCCTTAGCAATCATTATAAGCTTCAGGGAAAATCTGCTTCGCTGACGTGAAACAGTCAAACACAGATGAACAAGAGTACTGATGCAAAGGATTCTGGGACATGTGAACTCACACCAAGAAAATCCAAGAGACCCTTGTGAACTTGCAGTATTATAAAGCCACAAGATGATTATGAGCGACAAGTTGATTTAAGTGTTTATTAAAGAAAATATATAAAATAACTAGTGCTGTCAAACAATTAATTGCAATTAATCGCATCCAAAATAAATGTTTTTGTTTACATAATGTGTGTGTATACTGTGTATATTTATTATGTGTGTGTGTGTGTGTGTGTGTATATATATAAATACAAACACATGCTTGTATATAATTAAGAAAAAATTATGTTTATATATTAAATATATTTATATATCAAAATATATACTGTATGTGTGTATTTATATATACATAATAAATATACACAGGACGCACACACATCTATTACGTAAACAAAAACTTTTATTTTGAATGTGATTAATTGTGTGACAGCACTAAAAATATCCAAAGAGAACTGTGAGCCAAAGATGATCAGGATTATAGAGATGAAATATGAAATCGCTGTATTTGAGACCCTCAGGTGAAGCTGTGTGTTTATTAATGTGAAAATCTAAACTTCTTTTACACATGTGCCTTACAGAGCAGAGATTCATTCAGATGACCGTTTATCGAGGATCTGATCCTTCAGCAGATGAAAGCAACAGTTATGAAAGCAGAGAAAATTAGCACTTTTGCATATATGCATATATAATCATTGTGTATATTTGTTTAAAACTTTATAAAACATCATAAAATCATTGTTTGTGAATGTTTTTTTTTATGGACCGCTTAAACACTGCAGCTGAATACGGTGCTTTAAAACAACATGAAATCAAGTTTAACTCCATTTAGTCTCTTAATTCATTTTTCTGGTCTTATTGTGTATCAGTTTAAGTTGGGGAAAAGTAAAATTAGTTGCACGCATTGTTTCATGTCAATTTTTAATAATTTTTCACACAGAGTTCAACGAGCACATTCATAGGAGGCTAAATCAGTCAAAGATATACTCTTCTGATTGTTTCTTTCTTTCTGGTCTTCTGTTATTAAAGCGCTTTTATGCCAGAAATATAATAAAATATGTAAATAAACCACGGATTTTGTGAGGATGATTAGAGGCTCAGGTTCAGATTAAATCACATACTGCCTCCTGCTGGAGAGATTCAACATCACACAAATACGAAATAAGAGTTTGTGTTTGTTAGGAACCTCACAGAATTTTACTGTTTTGTCTTTTTCAAATGACTTTTAGGTGGAAAAAGCAATTGTTTTACTTTTGTCTGAAACCCAGACTGTTATACGATAAAATGCTTTGTTTCACTCTTGGTTGTATATTACCATAATATACATATAATAATTTATTTGTTCTATGGTGGTTTTTCATATTTTAAGATTGAAAGTCTGGGTTTCGGACAAGAATAAAACAGTGGGGTTTTTTTTCTAAAATATTAAAGTATGAAAAAACACCATAAAATATTAATTATTACATGTTTGAAATAATGGTAATCTAAACTAAAGGGCCTTGCACAGTGAGTCTGAAATTTTCGTATGCGTTTTTTTTTTTTTTTTTCTTTTCCTATTTGTCATCCTTTCTTATCAAAATGCTAGCTATGGATGTGAAAACGCAGAAAATCACACCTGATCTGAATTTTTTATGATGGACGAAAGTTTCGGAGGCAGTGTGTAAAAATTATTGACACAACATGAGGTCGTATTTATTTTTTAACGTGCGAAAATTCTCACGACTCAGTGTGCAATTACCTTCAGAGTGAAACAAACATAATTGTAATAATTATTGCATAAATATCAACATGCTATTTCAAACATTGTTGGCCCTGATATTTTTGTTTGTTTGTTTATCAGGAGAGGAGTGAAGAAAACAAAGAAAAATCAAGGTAAATGACACTTGTGAACAGAACATTTTGTGTAATTTCAAATTATTTCTAATTTTAAAAAATAATGCAAAATGTGTAAACATATTATGTAATTATGCATATTTAGGATATAAAATGCAACCTATGAAATTATCATTAGTGAGAAAAATGTAGGCTATGTCTTTTAAACGGTAATTTACAGTGATAGCTTTATTTAGTTTTTCAGGATTCTTTGATGAAGAGAAAGTTGAAAAGAATAACATTTATTCGAAAATAGAAATGTTATACATTTTTATAAGAAACATTATATATTGTTGCTGTTACTTTTGATCAATTTATTGCATCCTTGATGAATAAAAGTATTAATAAAAAAAAAAAAATGTGAATCTATCATACTGGATCCCATATAATTTTAAATAGTGTATAGTTTTGTTTTTCTAACTGAACTAACTTAATGGTTTGATGTTTTGTACTGTTTAAAAGAAATCAGGAAAGATTTGCGATACGAGCTCCGAAGTCCCAATCTGAATCAAATGATTCGCGAACCCACACCTAAGTCTGAACCAAAATATTCACGAAACCGCTCCGAATTCCGATCCAGGGCCGGATCTAGAAAATATTTTTTAGGGTGGCAAAGGGGTGGCATGGGGTTTATGAGGGGTGGCAAACCCAAAGCAAGCCCCCATGCATAGTTTTTGGGAATTTATTGTCTGACATGCAGAGTTGTGTTCACAAATAATGCGTTACCATTAAGTAATCATCTATACGGTTTAAAATTAAAAATAATTAACAACATTTCAATATCCAACATGGCACAAAGTCAATAGGCAATATAAAAAAATTCAACAGGTTATGAATGTTTCTGAGCTTGTATCATTAAAGAAGACATGCGGTTTTATTAATATTACATAAGCTACTTAGATGGCATAAATCACATTTTAGTGCAAGTTTAAGAGTAACACTTTTGAATTTCCTAACATTAGAAAGAAATACAATAATATCACAGCATTGAAACTGGATCAGTTTTGAAAACAATGTTTGATTTTCTGTTATTACCAGAGGTGGGAATGACTGTAATCACACAGACACACTATCAATAGTCCAGCAACACCCCAGCAACTGCATAGC
Organism: Acrossocheilus fasciatus; assembly: GCA_036784905.1. NCBI lineage: Eukaryota > Metazoa > Chordata > Actinopteri > Cypriniformes > Cyprinidae > Acrossocheilus > Acrossocheilus fasciatus. Next base: position 3,198,235 of record CM071956.1, read on the forward strand.
AAGAGCCTAGCAACCACCCAGAATACCCTAGCAACACTATAGCAAACATCTAAAACGTCTGACCAAACTATTTATATTTCTTAAACAAGACTTTAACACAAGCCAGCATACATTTGTCTTTCAATCTTTTGAATCTAGTTATTACAGATATTATTAAATGCTTACAGTTCAAATACACAGATGGCTTTCCAGCCCGGTGAACACTCATGAGATCAATAACACTTAACAAACAACTCTTATTAGGATTCAGGAATTATTTTTGCAGTTCAGTGTCTATTACAGTATACAATATAAATTAAATTACAGATAATAATACTAATTCAGCAATGAACTTTTGGGAACAGATCATTTTCATTTTACTACTGTAAAGTAATCTTGCAGTAGATTAAAAACACCAGAAAAGTTGAAATACCAAAGAATTGTATATGAACTTGGTATGCACCACAATACAGTAAAGTAAATAAAATAAGTAAATTCAGCATCCTCTGCACATTTGGTCAAATTTGATTACAGTGTACAGTACTATAGCAGTTTCCTGCTCTCCTGACACAAGGCTATATCTCTCGGCAGGCATTTCTCAGTTCTGCAAACATGCAGTACACATAAAAAATGGTTACAGATAAAATTTGACAGTCACATGTTTAAAGGTGTACAACATGTGCTACAGTTTACTGTACAAATAGAAAAGTTAAATTTCCATCATCTAATGTAGGCTACTGGTACTGTACTGTAATTATACTGAATGTGTAAGTACTGTACACTGTTAGGGTAACTCAAACTGATTGCCTTAAAACATTTAAGTTTTTAAAACTAACAGTTATGAGTGCACTGAACTTATTTCAGTTGAGTTCACTAAAATAAGATATGCATTGCAGTTAAGTAATTAAGTGATTAATTAAGTGCTGATTGAGCATTATTGATGAACACCTGCTGTTAACAAACACAATCACTGACAGAAAGAGAAACACAAGAACTACAACTGACTTCAGCCATAACCTTAGATGAAATCAACTGAAATAAGTTTAGAGTACTCATAAAGTACTCTGAATGTACTCTTAGATGGAAACATTGCGCATTATGATCGAGTTTGTAGCTTAATTGACTGCAGATGCTGACAGTTCAATAGGAAATCAGTTGAAAGTATCCAGTCATCTCATACCATTGAAGTCAATGATTAATCAGTATATAAACATTTGAGAAATGACTGTTGTATCTGATTGTGACTGCATAAACTCCGGTGAGAATATGCTAGTCTCACAAGAACCGAGTTTTGTTTACATCGAATGTCATGCTTACATTGAAATCCTCCTACATTTTTTTTTACAAATCCTTGTTTTGTACTTCTAATTCATGGCCGGTGTTTTGTTTTTCTCTCTCTGTGCTTCCGCGCTTATCACTTCTCACCGGGGCTTACGCTATACCTTGGATGGCTTGAGGGGGAGTTAATCATAGCGTAATTTTCATTTTTGGGTGAACTATCCCTTTATACTTTATCCGTATGATGGGGAAAAACAATACGGCAAAGATGCCTACATATAATTACAACATACCATTAATGCGGTAATATGTAATGTCTATGTTTGTTACTGAGCCAGGAAGCAGGCACGTGACAAAAGAATGAACTGTTCAAGCCCTAAGAATTGAAAGATGAACTACTTAGCAAATGTTGTTGCAAGATTGGCAGCTTTTCAGAATACCTTTTCAAAAACCAGCTACTCTACCCAATGACATCAACGTCATTTAGCAATAAATCAACCGGCCTTTGCCAGGCAAAGTTGGCGGTTAATTCAGTGTGTGTGACTTCCAGTGTCAGCCACCTTCAGCTATTTTTAGCTATATAGAACAGCTTGATTTGTTGCTTGATGTTGCAGACTGATGTTTCTTACCATATTTCTTACCAGTCGTCTTGAATACAAATTCATCTCTGGAGGGACACTTGCGTCAGCTTCCATTATCTCACGTAGACGAACGGGGTTCTCGTCCTAAATGTTCAAGATAAAAAATGACTGACAGACTCTCGTTTAAAACATTTTCAAAAGACGAAAGAATGGTCTTGTTCATTTTTTTGTCATATCCTTTTCTAAGCTGCGCGAGGCAAGGTAAGAACAAGGTTTATTCATTTCTGTACAGCACTTCCACCTGAACAACGACAGCTACATTGACATCTACATTTAAGATGTTTTTAGCAAACATAATTTTGGCAGTCATTTTACATTGTGTGTCATGTTTTTGTTCTTGTTTGTGTTTTCTGTGTTCCTGTGTTTGACTGTCACAGATTGCATGTCAGCTTAATACATTATATATCTACTAACTATCATGAAATAGAAAATTAAAAAGGCTCATACTGATTATGAGTCTTTGAATGAGCACAGAAAGCACAGAGACATAACCAAGGTCTTTATAAATATTTGTTAGTTAATTGCATTGTTATTTTCTTCTCCAGCTCCACCAGATGTTCATGTCTTTGTGCCGAAAGTGTCTGATGATCCCAGTAAGCTGGTTCTGAGCTGTCTGGCCACTGGTTTCTACCCCAGAGATATTGAGATGTACATTACATTGGACGGAACCGTTCTTGGGAACCAAACATCATCTGGGATCAGACCAAATGCTGATGGATCCTTTCAGATGAGAACCAGTGTGGAGATTGACAAAAATCACAAAGGGTTTTATGACTGTCTGGTCATTCACAGCAGTCTGACTCTGGCACGACCGATTTTAACAGTGTGGACCATATATCAACAAAAATGTTTTGGTGAGTGAATATTATTAGAATATCCATCATACACTAATGCTGCTTCTGCAGTTACAATGTGAAGATTTAATACAAATCACTAACTGAAGAAGCAGGCGTAGTGTTGATGTTTTTAATGTAATTAAAGGGGTCATGAAATGTATTTTCAGATGTTCATATTATGATTCTGGAGTTTAGCTTATGAAGTTTTGAACACTTTTAATAGTTTGATTTTCTGCTGTTTCAGAAGGATATAAACTGAAGAGACAGTTTTGAGGTTTTATTGTAAAGTATGTGTAAATATCAAGGACATTTTGATTCTCCATTTCATGAGCCCTTTAAATAATGTAGTGTAATTGGCACAAACAATTAAGGTTAAACTCTGTTTTTATCATGCATTCTTTTTTTTCTATTTAGTGTCTGTTACGGCAGGAATAGCAGCAGCTGTAGTTATATTTCTCTCTATAATTGGTTACTACCAATTGAAAATGTCCAAAGGTAAGTTCTAAATATTCAATGATCATTGCTGCATTAAATCTCTTTTTAAAGATATTTTAAATATGTATGAACAGTTTGACAGTATATGATTTAATATTTATCAAACAAATGTGAAGTGTGGCATCATTGCAGCTTGACATAAACATAGAACATGCATGGTATTTATGCACTCAAGATAAGTTTCTTGATCCCAGCTCAGATGAGACGTTACCCAAATAAGCTGAAGTGATTGTACAGATCCTCAGTCCAGCGAGTGAGAGGTTCGTGAAACGTTTCAAAGCATCCAGATCACATCGGTGGCATGATCAAAAGTGCTCTTTTAAATGCATGTTAATGTCAGGTGCACGTAGAACCTAAAAGATCAATGCTACAGTGTTGCATGTCAGGGCTGTACGTTAACCTGTTTTGCACATAGCACTGGTGCTACGAAGGTAGTATAAAGTAAAACATCTGTTATCATGTCTGAAAACAAACAGTAAAGGAGTTCATAACCTAACTTAGTCTAGTGATCAGGCGTTTTTTTTTTAGTGTGCACGCGCTTCATGTGTATATATTCTCAGAAAAAACGCATGTCAGAACAGCATGTGAATTAAATGTTTAAGCAGATGCAAATAATGTACTTTTGTGATTGCACATAAGTGCAGTGTCCTGTGAGTGTAACTCTACTGCAGAGTTAACATCTGATGTGAATGTATGTCGCATTGTACCCCTTACCAAAAAGTAGTATACTTAAGTAAAGTTCAAGTATATTTTTAAGTATGCTTTATGTAGCAAGTATACAAATATCAGTGCACTAGTAGTATACTTGTAAGTGTACCATTTCAATACGTTTACTTTATCGTGCTCCATCATGATTAGCTCAGCTACAGGAACACTCTATCGTGATACAGGGATACTGTAACTTGCATAATCATGATCACGGTGCCCGCAATCCAAAGGTCATGAGTTTTATTCCCAGGGATCAGATATATAGACTTGAATGCAGTGTTAAGTGTTATTGATAAAAGTGTCTGACTCATGCAAAATGTACCTGCTTTGACAATGTGTTGTGTTCGGTGTGCAATATAAGAAATAAATGTCTTAAGTGTGTGTTACGTCCTCTGTCGTGTGTGTCATGTGTTCCCGCCTCTTGTGTCCATATTTGGTCTTGTTCCTGTCCTTGTTAAGTGTGATTATTAGTTAAGTCTTGTCCAGCCGTGTTTCGTCTAATTATCAGTTATTGTCATGTGTATTTAGTTCCTGCCTGTTTAGTTAGATTTCAGCTGGTCTACTTGTTATTCCCCAGTGCTCCTGTCTGTGTCTGCCCTGCCCTGCCCTGCCCTGCCCTGCCCTGCCTTGCCTTGCCTTGCCTTGTCTTGCCTTGTCTTGATGTCCTGATTTAAAGACTGTTATTTTGAAGTTTATCCTCGTCTCCGTGTTCCTCGTTCCTCCCTGCTGTGTGCACCGTAACAGTGTGAGTGTGAGTGTGTGTGTGTTTGTGTTTGTGTATTGGACATGGTGCAACATGATGTCTGAAGATCTTCACTGATATTGGACATTTCTCTCAGCTCAACTTAATGCAACGTCTGTAATCAGAGAAAACAAAATATAAGTGTAAATGAAATGATAATTAAAACACTTCTCATCTAATTGTCTTGGAACAAATAGAAGTAGAGCTGAACCGTGTAGTGGAGAAAATCTTCTAAGTCTTGCAATTTCCAGAGGACAAAATTGGACTTTACTGGAGGAGGAAAAAGCTGAGATGCCTGCTGAACATCTGGCCATCTCACTCACAGCTCACATTTTTATATAGTTTTCAACCAATGATCTTATTACAGGTGTTCTCCTCCAAACACTCCCTAACTGCTTTCCCATGGTCTTCTCATTAACTGGTTACGCTGTTCTGTCTTGTAAGTGTGGCGGACTAGCATGTGTCCAAACATAATCACAAAAGTGAATATTCAGTGTTTTTCCTCAATATGTTTTATTATAAGACCATGTTTGAAGGCCATGTGGCCTAGAAGAGCAACTTCGTATCAATACAGATGCCAACCACAAGCAACTTAAGCTAAAATCTCATTCTTTCCCGCCTAAACTAATTCCAGGTATGGGGTAAAAAAATGTAATTTATTATTAAGCAAAAATCTCCAGTCATCGCATTCATACAAGTGCATTTATAGGCTTATTTTTTTTATTTTTTACTCTTAGTGTCACTTTCATAAAAATAAAAAGTCATTAAAAACATGAAAAATAAAATAAGGTTTAATATAGACTTCATATGTCAAAGAAACAAGTGCACAGTCGTCTTTGGTTCTTGCAATTCTGACTTTTTTTTTTTTTCAGAATTGTGTGATATAAACTTGTTATTCTCGCATATTGAGAGTTTATATCTTACAATTATAACTGTTTTTTTCTCAGACTTGTGAGATCTAAACTCACAGTTGCAAGTTATCCAATTCTGAGGGGGAAAAAAGACTAGGCCTATATTCTTTCAGTTGCAAGTTTAATCTCAGTTCTGACTTTATAACTAGAAATTGCGAGTCTATATCACGCAATTTTGAGAAAAAAAAAAGAGTCAGAATTGCAAGTTTATATCTCACAATTCTGACTTTTTTTTCCCCAGAATTGCAAACTGCAGTTCTGAGAAAAAAAAAAAGTCACAATTGTTAGTTAAAGTCAAAATGACCTTGTTTTATTTTTTTATTCAGTTGCGGAAACGGGCTTCTATAGTTAAGTCCTCTCTTAGCACCATCATATCCTAGAGCCGCCGTGGTGTCGACTGCTAGTGACGTCTGAGGAAGTGCAGTCTGCTGTTGACGTACAGGGCACTCGTCTTCAATATGTCAGGTCAAAAATGTTTGAGAAACTGGTTTAAAACATTTTCTATAGACATAAGAATGGTCTTGTTCATTTTTTTTGTTGTCTTATACTTTTCTAAGCGATGCGAGGCAAGGTAAGAGCAAAGTTCATTAACTTCCACATACATTACTTCCTTCTGATCAACAGATCAGACAGCTACAATGAAATTATTACAAACAGTTTAAGTTCATATTTAGGATATTTTTATCAAACATAATTTTGCCTCTCATTGTGTGTCATATTTTTGTTGTTGTTTGTGTTTTCTGTGTTCACCAGATAAACACTTCATCCGCTACAAGTTTGCAGCCTTTTGTTCATCCTGTGTTCAAAGCTGTGTGTGTGTGTGACCACAGACAGATCGCTCAATACAGTAATGAAGAAAGAGTTTGGAAAAGATCGAGTTGGACTGAAGATGACTGGATCAACGCTCCTGAAGAACTAGAGTCTAGAGACTGGTTCCTACATCAGTTAAACACTCTGTCAAACTGCACACAGTGTTCTGGTGAGTTTCACGCTTTACTCATCAATTATCAGATGTGTTGTGAAATCGCATGCATTTGTTTATGCACTGTAAATTTCTCATGAATGTTTTTCTGTGATTGTAGAGCTCCATGTTCTTCAGAGAACAATTGGTTGTGAGCTGGAGAAACGTCCTGATGGAACAGTGAAGAGTCTGAGAGTTTTCGATGAATATGGATTTGATGGAGAGGATTTTATTGTCTTTAATTCTGACACTCTGCAGTGGATTGATAAAAACCCCAAAGCTAAAGAAACTAAAAGGGAGTGGGATCAGCAAACAGAACGAAACCAGTTCCTGCAGCATTACCTCAAGAACTGCATAAACAGGATCTCCACATTTAACAACACTAAAATGAGTATGTTTTAATAAGATCAGTTTTTCACACAATAACTAAAAGAAGTTGTTTCTAAGTCTATCTCGATACAGAGGAAATTAATCATCATTTACTGACAAATAAATACTAATCAGTTGAAAATGTACTGATCTCCTAAAAAACTGTTTAAAAAATATTTTTACATGCTTGGGTTTTCTCAACTTCTTGATTCCATGAGTTTGACTCACATCAGCTTACTAAATTATTTGATGTCTACTACTTTGATGTAATTAAAGAGAAAAATAAAAGAGCTTATACTCATTATCAGAGACCAAACCAAGGTGTTTGTAAATGTTTGTTTGTTAATTGCATTGTTATTTTCTTCTCCAGCTCCACCAGATGTTCGTGTCTTGCTGCCGAAAGTGTCTGATGATCCCAGTAAGCTGGTTCTGAGCTGTCTGGCCACTGGTTTCTACCCCAGAGATATTGAGATGTACTTTACATTGGACGGAACCGTTCTTGGGAACCAAACATCATCTGGGATCAGACCAAATGCTGATGGATCCTTTCAGATGAGAACCAGTGTGGAGATTGATGCCAATCACAAAGGGTTTTATGACTGTCTGGTCATTCACAGCAGTCTGACTCTGGCACGACCGGTTTTAACAGTGTGGACCATATATCAACAAAACTTTTATGCTTAAAACTTTTTTACTAACTGTAGGAGTAGTGTTGATTGTTTTTAATGTAATTAAAGTTGCCATGAAATGTATTTTCAGATGTTCGTATTATGTTTCTGGAGTTTAGCTTATAAAGTTTTGTTGCATCAGAAAGTTCAAACATTTGTAAAATAAATAAATAAATAAGTTAATAAATAAATTATCATTTTCCATCCGCAATTTCACTGTCTGTCCCAAATGCAAAATGATGAAAAAACTAGCAGTATGTTGAGAGTAATTAAGAAAAGAGTGAAATGAGATCAACAAACAAAACCACTGCTGTTCAGTTTTCTGGCATTTTTAATAGTTCGTTCTGATCCTTTGAATCGATGTTCTGGTGTTTCGTTAGCTCTGAGGTATGAAACTTGCAGTATGTTTTCATTTTAGAGTAACCTCTCATGTGTAAATATTGAGGACATTTTGATTCTCCATTTCATGAACCCTTTAAATAAAGTATTATGTAATTGCTACAAATAATTAAGATTAAACTCTGTTCAACATTTGAAAGCTTTTATGATGCATTATTTATTTTTTCTCCAATTTTTCCTCAACAGAATCTATTATAGCAGGAATAGTAGCAGCTAAAGTTCTAGTTCCCTAGCGATACTTCACTCGTACTGCGTCTGCTAGATGTGATGGGGAAAACTCCTTTTTCTCCGATGACTGAAGCCTTTTCAATCACGCAGTGTAACTGCACGGCCATTGGTTCGTGCAGTGTATTGAAAACGAACCAATGGCTCGGCAGCAGAGCATTTCGCCATAGGATCCTCAGATTTCTTCTCCTTCAGCGACGACTACGATCTTCGCTGATCTACGAGACTTTAAGCTTCGCTGTGGAAACACCTCGCAGCAGATCAAGACCTCTCTCTGCTCAGCTGACTCCGCCGCCTCCTGCAGCCGCTTTCAGCGTCCACAGCAGCCCAGTCTTCCGGATCCCCTGTTGCCATCTAGCGTTATCTTAAAGAGCAAATTACTCCGGCGTTGTTGCAAATGCTGTGCCGTTGCTGTCGCCGCTGATGGTCACGGCCATGCTGAAGCTGCACTCACCGAGACGTCATGTCCTCATTGCGAGGATATGGGTCTCGCCTCTCTGCGATCTGGTCTCTTTCGGTGGGAGTGAGTGTGACGCCATGGACGACAGCGTATCTTTGGTGGCTTCAGATGCGGAGGAGCTGTCGGGCTCATCTCACGAACCCACCCCCTGCCATCTGCAGAGCCCAGCGCAGCCAGCACAGGCATGGATGCTGAATTATCCTGTCTAAAGCTGTGGAGGAGCTGGTTTGGGGTGGTCCCCGCCTGAGAAGCCCACCCGCAGCCACCTGGATGAGTGGTTTTTGCCGGGACGTTTCTGGCCCCTCGTCAAGGAGCTTCACCATTCTTCCCCGAGGTCCATGATGAGATCACCAGGTCATGGCGTGCCCTCCACTCGGCCCACCTGCATGTCTCCTAAGGGGTATGACAAGGTGCCTCCCCTGGATGAGTTGGTAGCTGTGCCTCTCTGCCCGCCCACAGCCATCGGTTGGAAGACAACTTATCACGAGCATCGGGTCCCCACAAGGCGGCCCGTTTCTCGAACCAATCAAACCCTTTGCCACACAGGCCGAGGCCTGGCAGGCCATCCCCGAAGTGTCAGACTAGGTTTTGGGGATAATAAAATGAGGCTATACACTTCAATTCGCTTGAAGACCCCCGCGTTTCAGGATGCACACGTCTTAGAAACGGTTTCCCCAGCTCAAGAGCGAGTCAGGCTTTTACAGCCGCTACTTCCTCGTTCCTAAGAAGGATGGCAGACTAAGTCCCATCCACGATCTCAGACACCTGAATTGCGCCCTCATGAGACAGCCATTCAAGATGATTACATTGAAACAGATTCTCTTACAAGTGCGTCTAGGGGACTGGTTTTGTTCGCTGGACCTGAAAGATGCTTAGTTTCACATCCAGACTGCCCCCCACCACAGGCGATTCTTGAGATTCACTGGCACTGATTCACGTGCACTGGCCATTCAGCAGCTCGCAGCCTCATTCAAAGTCGGAGCCTCTCGCCCCCTCAAGGCGTTTCAGAAGATGCTGGGCCTCATGGCCTCTGCGTCTCCAGTACTTCAATTGGGCCTGCTTCGCATGCGGCCCCTTCAGTACTGGCTGAAACCACGAATTCCGTCCCACGCCTGGTGTCATGGATGCCTTCGTGTCAAGGTGGATCAGGCCTGCATAGCAGCTCTAGCCCCTTGGAAAGATGTTCAGTGGATTGAATGGGGTGTACACCTGAAAATGGTCTGCAGAAGGAAGGTGGTCTCGACAGATGCTTCCAACTCAGGTTGGGGAGCACTGTGCAATGGCTAACTTGCTTTTGGCCACAGGTTGAAAATGGAAGTTCTCCTTCACATCAACTGCCTGGAGATGCTGGCAGTACATTTGGGTCTTCACACCTTTCTGCCAGACCTAAAGTAGTCTCGCGTAGCCAGACCTTCAGACTAACGGCTGAAGGTCTGGAATCTATGGTAGATTTATTTATTTAATTTTTTTTTTTTTTTTTTTTTTTTTTTTTTGCATACCACAGTTGTACAATGGAAATGTCAATTTTATGTCCCTAGCCTTTACAGAAATATTACACTTGAAAACACTTTAGGGTTCTTTAATTAATTTCTTTATATTTTAAAATGAAACAATGTTATTTGAACAATTGCATCCTTCTTGAGTCATCAATGTGGCAATATGTGTTTTTAATGAATTATATAGAATTCCATGTACCTCAAAACTGCTCGTCCCCACAGCCATGTACAGAGGGAAAGTGCTTTAATTTGAGGTCAAAAACAGGTTTTTATACCATTTAAAATACAATAATGTATGCATAACTTTCAAATATATTATGTAAATTACATAAAAAACAAAATGCTGAATAAATATTATAAAATATATAATGAAAGTAATGGTCCCCCGGAGCTGTGTCACTGGTGTTAACGTTTAACAAAAATATTTTATTTGGAAATACAAATCGCACTGATGACATCACTTGATTTCATCCTTCCTATTTCTTGAAGATCTATGAAGAAAGGCCCATGTCTCTTTTCAGTTATCAGAAATTTTCTCATTTATCTCATGAGTTCATATGACGTTTTAGTTGAATTGACTGGTATGACCTACTTTATTGTTAGGGAATTGTAAAAACAAAACACAAACTAGAATACAAATGGATTATTAAACAAATGAAATTAGCGGGATAACCATGATTGACAACATGTGGTTTGAGCAGCAGCCATTTTGTAAAATGCATTTTTCATGAAAATTCGGTGGATTTTGCTATCGATTCCGGGGTAGAGATGGGTATCATTTACATTATTGATACCAATACGATACGTCTTATCGATACCGTTAAACTACTCTCTATAATTTAATGCAAAAATAAATGTAAAAACGTTGAAAATTTCAAGTTATTTTATTATTGCGGCTTAAAACTGCCTCTAACACAAAACGGCACATAAAGCACATTTTTTAAATAAAAAGGGTCTTTTATATATATATATATATATATATATATATGTATGTATGTATATATTAGTGCTGTCAGAATTAGCGCGTTAACGCAGGCCATTAATTTTTTCAGTTTAACCCGTTAAAATTATTTAACGCCGTTAACGCAGGGGCGGGTTAGCCACCCCACTCATAGCTGCTGTTTCGGTCTGTTTTTTCTTGACAAGAAGTGCATTTATTCAGTTGCGTTTTCACGATCACATCAGTCAGGAACCAGCTTCACCTCAGCGCCAGGCGTGAGTCAAACAAGCGCAGAAACCGGCGCACGCTGTAGCCTGCATCAATTCATATCAAAGCGCGAAATATGATCAAAGAAGGCTGTGAAAATTAATCTGCATTGTTAATCCTTTTGATCTTTTATTTTAAAAAAATAATAATAATCATAAAAATCTAACTTTTATTGGATAATAATAATTTAAAATGGGGGGAAATATCATTATGAAATAAATGTTTTTCTCTAATACACATTGGACACAATTAACGGCACCCTTTTATTCAATACTTTTTGAAACCTCCATTTGCCAGTTTAACAGCTCTAAATGATCTCCTATAATGCCTGATGAGGTTAGAAAACACCTGACAAGAGATCAGAGACCATTCCTTCATCCAGAATCACTCC
>CM071956.1:3215000-3437500 GCA_036784905.1 Acrossocheilus fasciatus
TGTTTATATGTTGTGTAATCTGCTGTGTAATCTTTCCTAGCTCTGATGTGAAGTTACCCAATTTTGTTGGAGTGATTGTACAGATCCTCAGTCCAGCGAGTGAGGTTTTTTTTTTTTTTAAGCATTTCAAAGGATCGAGATCACATTGGTGGTCTGATCAAAAGTGCTCTTAGTTGTTAATAGCAGGTGCACGTAAAGCCTAAAAGATCTGTGTGACAGTGTTACACTCTTCAGGATCTCTAAATCAATACATTTTAGTCACACACTGTAGAATTTAAAACATTTGTGTTTGTGTCATTTCCTGTTGTATCTGTGTATTATCTGTTGCTAAGATACTGAAATAGAGAAATAATTACTAAGCAAAAAAAAAACAAAAAATAGACATGCACAAACTAGTTAAATCTGGTTGAATCTGTATAGTGTTCATTGCTAAATCTAACAAAACTGAAACTAAAACTTTGTCATATTTTTTTTCTTTGTATTCCTCATAGAGCCACTGTTTTCTTGAGTAATGATGATCATGGTGTTGGAAATAATCCCAAATCCTGGCTTTGATCAAATGTATTGACCGAATGCAATGCAAGTCTTATTAAAGGAAGTGTTTGACTCGTGTTTTGTGCAATTTTCTGATGTTGCAATATCAGAAATAATTGTCTTGAGTGTGAGTGGGTTTACGTACATGGTGCAACATGTTTAGGTATGAAGATCTTCACTGATATCAGGCATTTCACTCAGCTCATATGAATGCAACGTGTTTTAGATGATCAGAGAAGACAAAATTTAAGGCCTTTAAAAATGATAATCAAAACATTTCTTGAAGTAGAGCCGAACCACAGATGACAGTCTCATTATTGTGTGAATATCAGTGTGCTATTTCAAACATTTTCCCCACGCAGTAACTTCTTAAGGTTTATCAGGAGACAGAACAGAATATTTAATAAACATTTTTATTTAAAATATCATGCATCACCGGTGAACAAATAATAAAATTGCAGAGTGTTTTTTTTGTTTTGTTTTGTTTTACTATGGTGAATGCAGATAAAGTGGGTCACTTTTTGTACAACGTGTAATTTAGATACCTATATGGTTTTTACTTGTCTTTATTACTTTTGACAACTTTAAGGTCCAGCTACATTTCAATTTGAACACAGTTCATATAATGTGTTACTTTCAAGGTATACCAATTTTGAGACCATGCACGCCAGACACATTTATTTTCAGGTAAAGTGGGCCATCCCTGATCCCATCCCCAAGTAGGCTAATATTAAGAAAATAACTGCAAAGCAATGATTATATTTGCAAAGCATATATAATCAATGTGTAAATTAGTTTGAAACTTTATTAATCATGTCATAAAATCATTTGTGAATGTTGTGTATACATACTGAATACAGTAGGCCCATCTAAAACCCATGTGAAATTAAATACTTTAATAACCTACTTCATGTTTCTGTTGTGTGATGCATTCATCAGTGCAAGTTAATCTACGAGAAAAAAAAAAATCGTTTTTCAATGGAGACGCTTTTCATTTTAAGTTTATATATATATATGTATATATATATACAGTAGAGTTATATATACATATAACTGTACATACTGGTGAGAGAATGATGTGTGTGTTTTAGGAGTGTGTTTTAAGAGATACTGTTGACAATGAATTTAAATGATGAAACGAACCTGTCAAACAAGTATTTTGAGTCAATTAATGTAGACATAGCCTACAGGATGCTGAAATATAAAGGACAAAAGTGGTTCATATGCTCTCCTTTAAACATGTTTTATGTAGACATCAGCATGGTTTTGCCTGTTTGTTTGTTGTTTTTCTCTGTTTTAAGCGATGCACAGCAAGGTAAGCACAGTTCATTAGTTTCATAGCCTAACTTCTGATCGGCAGATAGCCTTTAGTACAGACAAATGTAGACAATACAGAGCACCTAAGAAAAGAGGTAACATTTTACAGTAAGGTTCCATTAATGTTATTTCATGTATTAATAGATTTAAAGTATTTAATAGATTTATTACAGTATTTTTTTTGTTAATGTTAGTTAATGAAAACAGTTGTTCACTGTTAGTGCATGTTCATTAACAGTGCATTAAATAATGTTAACAAGCACAACTTCTGATTTTAATGAATTAGTAAATGTTGAAATTAACTAAGATTAATAAATGCTGCAGAAGTATTGTTCATTCTTAGTTCATTTTAACTAAAGCAGTTAACTATAGGACTAATGTTAACTAATGAGCCTGAAAGTGTTCAAAAATAAGATGAGACAGAAAATTATATTTCAGTGCGTTTGAGTTCGCTTAGAACTCAGTTTTGCGTTCTTCCGAGAAAATCCAAAAACATTGAAATTATTAGGCCCTGAAATGATTTTTTTCTCCCTTCTCGCATGTTCACATGACTCCGTTGTTTTCATATTTGGCAGTTCAACCATGGTTGCATGTTGTTGTGTCTACTAAGACAGTGTATTTTTTTTTTTTTTTTTAAATGGAGATCTAGTAGCCTAATCTTACGGACATAACACAATGAAGTGAAAAATTCAAAGTACGGGTAAAACACCTGTAAAAAAAAACAAATCCCTCATATTAACACAAAAAGAGTTTCATACCTTTGCTATTCACGTGTTTATCCTTCTCAGAGAAGCACTACCTCCACCACATGTTTACTATCATGATGAAAGCAGACACTCTGCCAGTGTTCAGTGCTGTGGGTGAATCTGACGACATACAGATCTCTCACTACAGCATTGAAGAGCAAGTCTGGATAAGAGAGAACCTGACTGAAGATGACTGGAGCGAAGCTCCTGAAGGACCTCCTGAAACTACAGACTGGTATCTAGATCTGATCAAGATCCTGTCAAACTGCACTGAGTCTTCTGGTGAGTTCAATGCTTTCTCCTCTTCATTATCAGACATGTTATGAAACTTTATTGGACTTTTGCACAACATGTTGAATCTAAAACGGTGTAATTTCACTGAGCAGCCACAGTGTGTCCTACTCACACCAATATAAATATTTCATCATTGCTGTTCTGTGATTGTAGAGCTCCGTGTTCTTCAGAGAATAATTGGCTGTGAACTGGAGAAACTTCCTGATGGATCAGTGAATCTGACACCGGTTGATGAATTTAGATTTGATGGAGAGGACTGCGTTGCTGATACAAGCACAAATGCCAAAGAAACCAAATTCAAGTGGGACAGTCAAATAAAACTTCAAGCATTCATCAATACCTGCCTGGACTGGATCACCACATTTAACAACACAAAAAAGAGTAAGTTCTGATCAGAGTACTTTAATGAGCTCCTGTCCTTGTGTGATTGTGACAACTTCAGGAGGCTTTTTATATTTTGATACAGAGGTGATTTATTCAATGACAAGCCAAGAGAAAACTGTAAAGGTTTGGCAGCATTATTCTCATTAGAGTCATTGAAATGTTCTCATTTCAACATGGTTTTCATTAATTTATCTGGGTTTGGGTTATTCATCAGCAGCCCTTCACATTGCTAAAACCCTTAGTTTGTTTAAATTCTAAAAATAAATGAAAGTGTTTTTCATATATTTGCGGTTTTTCACTGCAGTTATATTAGATGTGTGTGGACTTCAGGAAATCTGACTTAGTGCCAGTAGACGTCACAATGGGTCACACACCAGCTAACTAAGTTATTCAATTATTCATTATAAAGACAACATTTGTTCCCACATTGAGAGAGAATTCTTGGTAAATGTTTATTTGTTGATTGCATTATTATTTTCTTCTCCAGATTCACCAGACGTTCACGTCTTTGCGATGAAAGCTGCTGATGATCACAGTAAGCTGAATCTGAGCTGTCTGGCCACTGGTTTCTACCCCAGAGATATTGAGATGAACATCAGATTGGACAGAATTAACATTGTGAACCAAATATCATCTGAAATCAGACCAAATAATGATGAAACCTTTCAGATGAGAACCAGCGTGGAGATCGACAGAAACCATAAAGGATCTTATGACTGTTTTGTCATTCACAGCAGTCTGACAGAACCAGCTTCAGAAGAATGGGGTAAATATCACCAGAAATACAGGTGTATGATAAGGATTATGATTTTGTACATCAAGGTTATTTACATTAACCGCATCACATGCAGCATATTTTCTATAGCCATTCTAAAGTATTGTGCATTAATAAATATCAAATATAATTTAGGTTATTAATAATATAAAAATATGTTTTGTTCATTTGTTGTTCGATCACGTTTATTCTTAATGATGCTACATCTCTATTTTGATATAAAAAAGAATTAGTATGCTATATGAAGAAATTTAAGTAAGCAAAGATTTAAAAACTATATTTCAGTTTTAGTTCATGTTAATATTGTGTGATGTTGATGTATACACAACATTACTGCAGTGTTACAGATACATTAAATAAAAAGCTTCCACACTGTAAAAAAAAAAAAAAAAGTTGAGCCAACTTAAAATTTGAAGGCAACAAACTTCAGCAGATTTTTGAGTTTTCTCAACTAGTTATTTTAAGTTTATACAACAAAAATTTGAGAATCTCCCACAAAAACAAGTTGAGGCAAACTCAAAAATCTGCTGAAGCTGGTAAAAAAAATTTTGTAAGTTCGCTCAACTTTTTTTTTTTTTACAGTGCATGAATAGGCTACCATAAAATATCTTTGAATTCACATCTAAGTGTATTCTTCATAATAATTATATTATATATCTTATTATTAACGCAAGTATGCCCGGTTGTGTTGCATACTGGTGTAAAGTATGTTTCTGGCTTAAAGAAGGAAAACTTTACTATTCAAATATTCAACTGTGCACATGCACACACATGTTCCTGCTTCATCCAAACAATAAATGCATGTTTTCCTTCTGCAGATGGCAGATGTTCTGACTGTGAAACAGTATCTCAGTGGCCTGTTACAGTAGGAATAGTAATATCAGCTGTAGTTTTAGTTGTAGTCTTTACTGTGTTTCGTCGCTGCATCTACAAAAGAAAGAAGCAACATGGTGAGTACTAAATATTCAACATTATCATTGTTGCTTTAAATCTCGTTTGGAAATGCCCATTTGAAAATATATGAACTAGAAAAGGACAGTTTGACACTATATGACAGTAGAAATATGCAAATATGGTGATAGAGATTTTGATGATGAGATGTTTATTAAACAAATGAAGTGTGACATCTGTGCAGCTTGGCATAAACACACTGTATGTCCTCAAGATGAAGTTTTTCTACTGTATAATCTGCTGTATCTTTGACAGGTCTGATGAGAAGTTATGGCTATTATGGTGGAGTGACAGAGCAGCTTCAGATCCTCGATCCAGCGTTTGATGAAGCGTCTGATCAAGAGCTCAATACAGACTAGACTGAGATGAGAACAAGTTCACGGGTACTAAATGAAACATTTTCACATTAGACACTAATTCTCCAGCTGTGCTGTGAAAAAAATACTGTGTGTATGTTATCGTTTTGTTTGTTTTTTTCAATAGTTTTAAATCTGGTCAGCTCTACATTATTAGGAAAAAAAATAGTTAAGAAGTTATTATTATCAAGAAATTATTATAAGAACTAATAGGACTTATCATAAATTGCAAAATTCCATCATTCATGGAATGCTTTTCTAAAATGTTTTAGTTGGACATTCATCTAAGGTTGCTCTACATTTGGGGTCACTTGTGGTCTTCACAGTCAAAAGTGACCAGACACCTAAAATGTAAAAGTCACTGAAGAGCTCCACTTGTTTCAGAACATTCAGAGAACATCTAAATATAATGTTAAAAAACTGGATATTTTGAACGTTCAGAGAACACAAGTTAAGAAGTAGTTTGTTTTTAGATTTCATTTTTGTTCCTTCGCTGTTTTTAATGGCTGTTTGTGAGTCATTTCAGCTTGAATCAGAAAACTGAATCATGGCAGACCCTGTTTATCACGATCCTTTATGTTCATATAAAATGTCACTACTTCAAATTTATCACATTTGACAGCTTCTTAAATGTTTCTATGGATAAAGATCACATTTATATTGTATTGCTGTTGTTCCAGGGACGAAGACTGTGAAACTGTGTAACATGATATATTTATGAAATTATGTTTTGTTGAAATTTGAATATCAGATTTAATTACATTGTGACTGTGCTACTGTACTGTATGTCTATCTGTGGAGTGAACATAATAGGATAGTGTTCCTTTGGGAGGTCCAGCCGGAAGGAAATAATACTATGTTGAAAATTAATTCTAGACCATCAATTGGCTGTGAAGGTCTTACTGTGGAGGGATAAAATTGTTGTTTTTGTTTTAATCATTGTGTTGATTTGTTAAAAAAATTGTATAAACCATTTCAGATCAATGATTATTTGTTAGGTTAATGTTATTGTTTGTCTTCGTAAATCACACTGTTCATGGGGTTTGATCTCGATCTGGGGTGCGCTTCACAAAAGCAACAATCAAGTTCAGTCGTTACCAATAGAGTTCAATGGATCTTGACCATAGTGGCTCATGATTGGCTGTTTGCCAAGTTTGCGTGCTCCACAAACTCAGGATCAAAGCCTGAGTTGACAAAGAAATTTGATGATCGGTATCATGTTACCAAAAAAGCTGGATTGGAGTGGTTTGGTTTTGTCAACTCGAAACTAATCCTGTAACTCTCAATTTGTTCAACTACCATCTACCATCAGCTACCAACTATGTGCATGGCCTTGCATGCATGTCAACCTGTTGTTGGGGACTCCCAAAACCAAAATATGAACCTTTCAGTATAGGGGCACTTTAAAATTGATCATCCGAGTCTAATATGATCCAGTGGGCCGTACTAAAAGACATTGCGGGCCATATAAGCCAGTTTCCCATCCCTGATCTACACCTTGCTTGACCTGGTTGTGTGGAATGGAGCACTTAACTGCTAGAAGAAAAGAAAAAAAAAACAATCCTCAAAGTAGGGGAGTATTGTCAGAGCAGAGGGAATAAAGTTTTATTCTAGTACAGCCTTGTACATGGCTTGATTCATGCGCCCTTCACAAAGATGAATGTGGCCGATTCCAGCCTTGCTGATCACCGATCCTCCACAACATTTCACAGTGGGTGCAAGATGTATACACACACACACACACACACACACACACACACACACACACACACACACACACACAAACAGGCGCACCTATCCTTGTGGGGACTCTCCATAGGCGTAATGGTTTTTATACTGTACTTACTGTATGTGTTATTGTCCTACACCAACCCTACACCTAAACCGACCCCTTACAGGAGACTGTCTGCATTTTTACTTTCTCAAAAAAAACTCACTCTGTATGGTTTTTAAGCTTGTTTCCTCATGGGGACCTAAAAAATGTCCCCATAAGGTCAACATATTCTGGTTTTACTATCCTTGTGAGGACATTTGGTCCCCTCAATGTAGCATAAACAAAAACACACACACACACACACACACACACACACACACAGACAGACAGACAGACAGTACAATTAGAAAAAAATAGTATGCTAAACATAAATGCGATGCATGAAATGCACCTGTTTTGATAATAAATTATGATATATTCGATTAAGAAATTCTACCAAATTTACTAGGCTAAATTATTTCTTTGGGATTTTGGAGTCTGCTGGGCAGCTTATGTCTGTGTTTTATAAATAGTGTTAGTAATTTTTATTCTGTTAAGTTGCATTGATAACTGCATGTCCCTGAAGTGTTTCTGTAGCTCTGCTAATCACAGTGTAGCATGGGGTCAATTCCCAGAAAAACATGTATTGTATTCAAGCTGAGAAGAGCCAGAGCCCCGGCCTCCATCATGTGCACCTTCTACAGAGGCACCATCGACAGCATTCTGACAAGCTGCATCACTGTGTGGTATGGTGCCCGCAACACATTCTGCCGCAAGACCCTACAACGCATAGTGAAAGCAGCTGAGAAGATCATTGGTGTCTCTGTCCCCTCCCTCCAGGACATTTACAGCACCTGTGTCATCCACAAAGCCCTCTGCATTGCAGGTGACCCCATCCACCCGACACACAGCTTCTTCAGTTTGCTGCTATCAGGGAGGACACTGCAGAGGCCAGGACCAGCAGACTGAAAGACAGCTTCATCAGGAAGCTCAACTCTCTCCTAACTCCCACATCAGGTCCTTCCACTCCCCCCTCCCACTAACACACACTGACCTGCATCGTTCACTTTGTGCAGCATTGGACTGCTCACCTCTTCTGACAGTTTAAATAAAGACTGCTGTCTGAGCTCTTTGTCACTTTAAACTGTCACTTTAAACCCCAATATTATCCGTCTGCAATACCGGAGGCCGCACTTTCAGGACCGCAGTTGTAGGACCGCACTTCTAGGACCCTAGTTTTTTGTGACAGCGCCACCTACCGAGCCGGAGAACCGCAGTCCCAGGAACGCATTTCCAGGACCCTAGTTTTGGAGGACTGAAAAAAGTGCCACTAAAGCAGTATTTCCACCCAGTTTTAACTACATTAGAATTTTAGAGTTTTTTTTTAAAGTTTTATTACACCCAAATACTACTTTCTTTATTGCAATTAAACCTGGTTCCTAGGAATGTTGAGTAATTATTGGGTCTAAGTAGCATAATAATATAACTCAAATAAAATAAACAAGGAATCATGGTGTAGTCTTTTCAGTCACTAGATCAACCACATTTTCAAGTACAGAGGGAAGACACAAGGATGACTCTGGGAGTAGATTTAAGATTGTGTATATTTTATAAAATAATATATTACAACAGTTGAACTTGAACACACACAAAAACAAATTTGTTCATGATGTGAACCACATAGAAAGAACTTCATGGACGACGTCTTCACTGACTCCTAAGAGAGAGAAGTGAATGAAATAAGGAACATTTAGTTGAACATGTTCTACTCTCTAATTTTAAATTTCATATTTAAAAGATCTTAGTTACCACAGAGCGCACACACACATATACGATCCAAAAATAATTATATCAATCTTCATACCAATTGATGTTCATAATACTATTATTGCATAGCTACTGTTCAAAGATTTGGAAAAATTTTATTTTGATGTTGTGGGAACAAAGTTTCTTGAAACATTCATGTCAATAAAGCCCATCTGAACTGAGAAAAAAAATAATAGAAAGAGATGCAAGAAATCTGAATAGAAATAACATATTATTGACATGACTTTAAATATTTAAAGCACACGTTGTGATGTATGCAGCAGCACTACCACCACCTGGATGCCCTCTTTTCTCAGTTGTTTCTCTATCACTCTGTTCAATTCTTCCACTTCACTGAAATAGTAAATGGAGAACATAATCACAGGTTAACAGAAATACTGTTAACGCTTAAAAAAGGATACATTGGACATTGTGTAAAAACAATTCCAATACTTGACCAATTTATTTATTTATCTTGTGTCATACTATTGCCTGCCCTGAGCTTTGTCCTTGAAAGCACTTCATATAGAGTACAGTACACAGTAAATGACACAATCTAGCACGTGGTGTTTTAACAGTCAATTATTATGATGGCCTCTCTGTTATGTCTGACTATTAAAATGTCATATGTCTCAACCAACATTATAAAACCATGTCAAAATGAAGAGACGTACTTATAACATGTATTGTGGGGTAACTTTAAACATGCTGAATGAGCATGTGACAGTTATTAATAAGAAAGCTTTAAAAACTTCTAGAATTTGTGCCATATTTAAGATTTTCCCTTAATATATCTCTATTTGTATGCCCTCTTTTCTCTCTTTCTGTCATTTAAAAAAAAACGTATATTTTACATTTATTTCTTTATATATTAATCCTTGAGTATTTTATTTTATTTATTTATTTTTTCATTGTAAGGTATGTTGTTCGTTTTGTACATACTGTATGCTTTATTATTATTGCAATTAAAAGAAAAAAAAGAGCACGTGACAGTTAAAACATTAAGATTATTTTAACTTAATTAAAATGGAAAAACAATGAGTAATTAACAAGCTTTCACAACGAACGTGCTACAGTTTATTCAACAAAGGCTTATCATGCTAACAATTCATTTTACAGCATTAGAGGCTAATATATGATGGTTATGCATTCAAGACTATTTAGCAAATCACGATCACTTCGGCTGCGTTAACTTTCCAATGAAATGCATCACAATTGTTTTTAATGTTAAACAAATAAAAACGTAGCCTATTCACATTTGATACTCACACTCTGACTGTCAGCCATCTTCGCTGGTCCTCTAATTCGGTAGGTGGCGCTGTCACTAAAAACCTAGGGTCCTAGAAATACGGTCCTAGGACTCCGTTCCTGAAAATGCAGCCTCCGGGTTTGCAGACAGATGCTACTAGCAGCGCGTCGGTGGACAAATGTGTTGTTTTTTAAATTCTAAAGCCATGTGAATAAAGGCTTTTTATTTTTTTTTCACACTATTCGAGTGCCTTGGATTTATGAGTAAATCATCACATTCTGTGAAAAGAAGCTGTGATATAAACGCTGTATTTTGTGTTGTTGCTTACGGTCGTGTGTGATTTCACCAAAGAAGAATTTATCTCCCCATTCTTCTCTAAACCTGGCTGCTTCGTAGCATGATGATGCTGTTATGATACTGTTTTCATTTGCATACCAGATGGCAAACGTTACCTGACTTCTTCACGAAAACGAAAGTGTTTAGCAGCTTGTCAGTCCTGCACAGTCGACATCTTTAATGTGCGTGTAGGACGCGAGTCTAAAATAGTGTAGGCTAAATGGTTAACAAGCGTAACAACATTTTCTTTATAAAAGTAGTTTGGCTTATTTTTCACAGCTATTTAAGCGATGCGCAGCATGGTAAGAACAAAGGTAAGCACATTTGTATTACTTCCCTGCTGAAAACAAAAAAACAAACAATAGAAACCATTACACCCATTACAAAACCATTAAAAACCATCAGCCTTTAACCATTAAAACCATTACCAAATGGTTTAAGTAGTGTGTTTTGGGCCTATTCCATTAGGATTTATTGGTTTATAGGTTTCCATTACAAATTTGTATTGGTCATGATTTGCTCATAATGGTTTCCATTGCGGTTTTGTATTGGTTCTCATGGTTCCATTATCCACAGCAAGAAAGCACGCATTTTATTAAAAAAATATAGGCTATAAACTAGACCTTTTGAGTTTAATTCCAAGTTATATTAAAAAAAAAAAAAAAAAAAGCTTCAGCAGCCATTTTCGCCTGAAATAACAGTGGATCGAGGAGAGCAGGGGCGGTTTCGGCGACGCACCACCAAAGCGCGAAAGGGAGGGTTTTTTTGTACTCTTTTTGTGAAGAAAAAGTACATCATTTTGAGTATGAAGCAGAATAGTAGGCAAGCTTTGAGATATACTACTTCATCATAGCTGCGTCTTTAACTGACGCTCTGTTGCTTAGTTACGTGCATCCTGTAACTGTTTAAACTGCATGCCCTGTTAATTATCACAGTTAACATCATCCACAGTTTAATTTGATTTCTGACCGTATTGGAGCGAAATAAAGAAGCACATCGCGGGTCTTTCATGCTGAGAACTCTGCTCATGTGTTTGCATAATGATGTTAATGACCAATCATATCATTATAAAAGTTCACAGTGTTGCAGCAGGTGAACTATAACGTGGATAACATTAAATAAATATTTTTTCATCAGGTTAGACTGATTATTTATCACTCAGATCCAGTGTTGGGCAGTAACTAGTTACTAGTAATTTAGTTACTGTAATAATATTACTTTTTGCAGTAACTAGTAGTGTAACTAAGATTTCAGTAATAATATTACAGTTACTTTCCATAAAACTGCTTAGTTACTTTTGATGCCTAAACCCCACTGATGTATAATCAAACAATCAAATAATTCCTAGATTTATTTTCATAATTTTCATGACTCGCACATGCATGTGATGTCCCCGGTGCAGCAGACACGCTTGGAATATGGAAAAGCTTACATTCAGCAGATAGAAATATTGCATTATATTGATTTTGTCAGGAAAAAAGATCTGTTGTGTAAGTTATGGCTTTACTTTACTCTGGCATTACATCCCTCTGATCAGCATGTTGTACATTATATTAATATAATTAAAAATATTTTTGGAAAATTAAACAGTTTCTTACAAACTCATGTGATTTGATCAAATACATAACGAAATTTAATCACATATGGGTAATGGAGAAATTACTTCAAGCTACACATGACAATTAATGAGATGAATACAACACTTCTACTTGAATGTCACTATCAATCACTATTGAGTGTTTGTAATAACTTCTGACTGCGATCCAATGTGGATTTTGATCAAATGATGAGGCAGAAATATGTTATTAGTAACATTCTAGAAGAATTGTATCTGGAAGATACACAGTTACAACTTTTGTGGGGCGTGAAGAAAAAGTAATGTAACTAGTAGTGTAACTAATTACTGTTGCCAGAAAGTAATAAGTAAAGTAACAATATTACTTTTGAAAGGAGTAACTAGTAATGAGTAATATATGACATTCTTTGAGTAACCAGCCCAACACTGCTCAAATCCCTTTCTCTACCTGTTCGTCGGTCGCGCACATCTGCCATGTTTGTAGTTTTTAACACTTTTATGCGTGTTTGTAGTTCTAATCGAATCCTCGTCCACAGCGCAATGTGTTGTGGGCAATATTAGCCATTAGATTGTGCATCGAT
The DNA here is from genome assembly GCA_036784905.1 of Acrossocheilus fasciatus. NCBI lineage: Eukaryota > Metazoa > Chordata > Actinopteri > Cypriniformes > Cyprinidae > Acrossocheilus > Acrossocheilus fasciatus. Next base: position 3,227,659 of record CM071956.1, read on the forward strand.
CTGCACTTCAAATTCTAACTGGAAGTAGTAGACCATCCGGGAATCTTTGGCATACTTTTTTAAACATGCTATGATTTGGGACATACTAATTCTATTTTTGAATACTATTTAGGATGGATAGTACGCGAATTGGGACGCAGCAAGTGTTACGCTAGGTTTCACTCTTCTTTACTGTATGTTCTCTGGAAATATAGTCCAATCAGCTTCGAGTCATGTTCCATGTAGTACCGCCCCTTTTTGGGCGATTTCTGTCAGACTTCCATACAAAGATTTTTATTTTTATTTTTTTCAAACTGCAGGCACTGCAATGCAATCTCTATGGGTTCCGGAAAGGCTAGCACTAACATGCTTTCGTCATCATGCGTAACCTTAACTTGTGCAGCGATTGGTCGGAACCAACATACCGCTATAATAAAAAGAAATATGAAGTCAGGACTAGTCCCTATGGGCTTACCAGTGAAGTTTTGATTGATGACGATTGTAATGGAGGTAACGATGATTATAATAACTAACATACATGAATCGTAACTTACATTATTAGACACGCACGAGTCCGTTATTATTAGTGTGCAAATAAACAAACCATGTATGTGCGCTCCCTGATAGATTTATGAGCACATTTCAGTATGATCGCATGTCTGGCAAGTGTTTTATAATGGATATTCGCTGAAGAAGCGTGTTTTTATAGGAGTTTGCTATGTACAGTGGTGTATGCATCAACATTCACTCTGACAGAGGAACTGCGTGTTCACTGGTCATGTTGAGATGCCTTCAGATCACCACACTCAACAAATTCATAATGTTTTTATTTACTTTTTTAATTTGTGTTTTGCTCTGTTTAATAATTCTGAATACAGATCCGTGTATACAGGGCCGGACTGGGACGCAATTTCAGGCTGGGAAATCTCACACTTTTTCAGGCCACACGGGAAAAAAGGGGGCCAAAATTGTACCTTTCGGGGTACAACAGCTTGTTACTGGAACAGTATCTTGGTTCCTTTTTTACCCCATGTCCTACATATTAGTTCTTTAAGGGTACAAATGACTACTCTAAGGTACTAATACGTGCCTATTAGGGGTTAAACAAACACAGAAAAGGGTACAAAGTTGACAAGCTGTTGTACCCCAAAAGGTGCAATTTTGGCCCCTTTTTTTTTTTTTCCCTGTATATAGCCTATAAATCCACAACAATTCCTGAAACCACAGACAACCCTATTATTTGTATGGCCATCACATAAAAAAATGTCTAAATCCTTAGTCTGGGGCCGTGGAAAATAATTAAAGGTTCTCTCTTGCACTGCACCAATTCACTTCCCTTTTCCTTTTCTTAATTTTCCCCAGTATCTCTGCCCCCCCCCACCCCTCTTCATCAGCAGGTCTACTGTTATGAACAGAACTGTGTCCACCTTGTTGAAAACAGCCACCTCATTTCATTTTCTGCTAGTAGCAATGCCTATTTTTGATATCAGCAATTACATTTCCACTAGTAACAATGTTAATTGTTGATATCACTAGTTAAAATGCTATTTCTTGACATCAGGAATTAAATTTCAACTGGTAAAAAAAAAATATATAATTATTGATATCTGTAATTGTCAAATCCAATTGTTGATATCAATTTGAAATTCTTATACTAGTAAAACCCTTATTTTTGATAGAAGTAATCATGTGGTTACTAGTACAAATGCCTATTCTCTACACTGAAAAATAACAGTTTGAAAATGTGTTGTGTTCACTCTTTTATTTTAAGTTAGACTAACTTAAATTTATTAAATTGCAATTACTTAAATGTGTGAATTTAATTAATTTACTAAGTTCTGTCTACTTAATTAAATTGAAGTAACCACAACTTAATATGTGTAATTACAATTCACTTGTGAATTTGATCTTATTTTATACATTTCTTTAAAGTTGAAAATTGGCTGCTAAATTGCAGTTAAATATTGCTTAAACATATCGTCAAGTTTTTTTGTATTTTATTTCAGTTAACATTTATTTTATTTCAAGTAACATTTTTTTTATATATATATTTGTAGTTTTGTTTAACTATAATAACCCTGTTGTAAAAAAAATAACAAACTGACTTAATCAGTATCTACTCAGTATTTTTCATTCAGTAAATAAATATGAAGATATTTACTTAACCCTTGTGCAACCTTTTGGACATTTTTGTCCATTTTAGTTTTGTTTTTTCTTGTTTTATATAATTTTTCCTGTGTTAATGCTGGGTGTGTATTTTTATTGGAATTTTAATAATTCCACCCTCATTTCCATTAATAAATCTATTTTGCACTAGGTACAAAAAAATAGTTCCTCAGCGCCTTTTGGACAAAAATGTCCCCATTGAAACTGCTATTTTTAATCGCATTGCCGTTAAACTGTAAAATGATGCAAATTTTGTTAATAGGCTTTCATTTTGTTGGCAAGGCTTCAAAATTAGATTTTTTACTATTTTGTACCAGATGGTGCCATTTTTTTCAGGTTTGATCTATAAAGCAAATACCCGCTTTATTCCTGTTTTCTGCTTCTGCGTATTATAGAGCAAATTTGATAAATAATGCAGATATAATTGTGTGGGTTGTGTTGGTATGGATGTCAGACTGTGGTTTGTATGTGTGTCATAAAAAAATGTGTTTGTGCTTGTAATATTTGAGAGAGAGAAACTTTTTATTTTATTTTTTTTTGCTGGCATCTAATGGGGAAAATTTGGTACTGCGCCCAAATAAAATTTTGTTGAAAGCTCATTTTTTGAGATATCAACCTCAAATTTGGAACACAACTTGTTTAGATTTATTCTAGCAGATTTAGAGTGCAACACATTTCATAAAATATGTGTTTTATATAAAATATTGTTCATAAAGCATTTTCATAAACAAACTTCTATAACTTTTTTTTTTTTCACTTTTTAAACTTGTTTTACTTCAACAATAATCTGCCATGGTTCTTCTTTAAAATGAGACCAAACTTAACTCTGTGCTCCCAAGCTTCAAATTTGTATGCATTAGGTACACAAAATTGTTCCTCTCAGCACCTTTTGAAACCCATTGAAACCCTAAAAATGCTATTTTTAATCGTAGTGCGGTTAAACTGTAAATAGGCTTTCATTCTGTTGGCAAGGCTTTAAAATGTAATTTTTTTTTAATTCTTTACCAGATGGTGCCATTTTTTTCTGGTTTGGTCTATAAAGCAAATACTCGCTTTATTCCTGTTTTCTGCTTCTGCATATTATAGAGCCAATTGGATAAATAATGCAGATATAATTGTGTAGTTGTGTTGGTATGGATGTCAGAGTGTGGTTTATATGTGTGTCATAAAAAATTGTGTGTGTGTTCTTGTAATATTTGAGAGAGAAAAACTCTCACAAATCCAATCACTGTGTGCACCAGCGGAGATTTGCTGGCATCTAATGGAAAATTTGGCACTGCGCCAAAACAAAATTTTACTGAAAGCTCATTTTTTGAGATATCAACCTCAAATTTGGAACACAACTTGTTAAGATTCATGGCCTTGATTTTCTAGCAGGTTTAGAGTTCAACATGTTTCATTAAATATATATTTTATATAAAATATTGTTCATAAATCATTTTCATAAACTTAAACCTGTATGACATTTTTTTTTCTTTTTTTCTTTTTTGGTTTCACTTTTTAAACTTTTTTTACTTAAACAATAATGTGCCATTTCTTTAAAATGAGACCAAACTTAAGTCTGTGCTCCCAAGCCTCAAAATTGTATGACCGTTCTTTGACATGGACATTTTTGTACACTATGGACTTATGTGTAACTTTTTTTTTTTATTGATGCACAAGGGTTAAGCACTTTTAACAACTTTCTAACCATTTTTAGCGATTCAACTATTTTTAACCACTTTATTGCTTTCAGAAAAATGTATTAAACTTTACTGAGATTAGTTAATGCTTTAATAAAGCAAAAATGTTTGGGTTACGACAATTAAAGAGAATAATTTATTAGTAGCAGTTATAGTATCAATAACAATACAGAATAATCTATTTTCTGCACTGGCATGCTTTAGTCAGATTAAAATGCTAAAAGGTATAAGTGCAAGTCAATGTTTGAATAAAAATATGGCATATTTAGTGTTATTTGATAGACACCAAGGTGAATTAAAAAACCTGAATGGCTGTTTGAAAACATGTAAAACATGTAAATACTGACAAGCAGGTGTCAGAAACGGTGTACAGGGTAACCATAGTAACGGCTGTATTTCTGCTGTTCCTAAAGCGCCACCTCCTGTCAGAGAGTGAACTTGCATTTTTATTCAGCATATTTTTTTAATATCAAAGACAAAATCTAGTCAAATGTTTACACAGCAAACATCCAGTATTGTAAAACTCAACTGGTAGATGGAAAATAAGCTAATATGCATTGTAAAAATCTAAACCATTTGGATAATAAGATATCTAGAATTGTTCTCATATTTTGAAGTGCAATAATATTGGATTTCCATGTGTGAGCAGTAATGAAATGCCCCTTTCCACTGATTGGTCATGCAAAGAACAAATGGTGCCGTCATAATGTCTTCTTCAGTTCCGTGCAACAGAATAATAGTCCTCCGCTATAGTTAAAGTGTTTATTGCAACTACATCTATTCTCTCTCTCATCAAACAACCAGACTAACAAATGACTTGACACAAACCGTACTGGAGCAATGCCTAGACAGGGCTTACATTTGTATAGTCCTAAATTCTCTATGGCAAATATTAGGTGTTTATTTCAGATGTACCTTGCATCTGCACCCACATTACCGGTTAGTCCAATGGATTTCAAACTTTTTAAGACAATGTTTCTTTGTGCTTCAGGTTCACCAGACATTTGTGTCTTTGCGATGGAAGCTCCTGATGATCAACACAAGCAGGTTTTAACCTGTGTGGCCACTGGTTTCTACCCCAGAGATATTGAGATGAACATCAGATTGAATCAAACTGTTCTTAAGGATCAAATATATACTGAAATAAGACCAGATGATGATGGAACCTTTCAGATGAGTACCAGCGTGGAGATTGACAGAAATCACAAAGGATATTATGACTGTCTGGTCAATCACAGCAGACTGACAGAACCAGTTATAGCAAAATGTGGTAAAGGCCTAATCAATTTTTGAGTGAATATGTGCAGAATGGCCTTTATACGTAACACTGCTTTTGTATGTATAACATATGAATAGTAATACAAGTCAATGCTGTTAATATTGCTTGCCACAACAATTACAGTTAAAGTACCTCAATTCACTTCAACAGGTTAAATGCAATTATGATGTTCTTTTTTATCATTCAGCAGATGGGGCATATTTTGACAGTGAAACAGAACCTCAGTGGCTTGTTATAGTAGGAGTAGCAGCAGTTGTGGTGGCAGGTCTAGGGTTATTGTGTTGGTTTTGTTTAAAATTTCAAAAGGTGAGTTCTAATTCAACATCCTTGTTTAAAAGAAATTTTAAAATGTATGAAACAGGGATGGACAGAGTGACAGTACTATATGAAAGTAGAGATATCTGAATCTATGTAAAATATCTGAAATTTTAATATGCTTTATCTTCTGTTATTCTAGGCTTTAATTCATAATGCTGTAGCATCATTGTCTTCAGTCCCTAATCCTGACACTGAACAAGCTGCGAATAGTCTGTTCAACTATGAGAGCGGAGTCACACTACTGACTGGGATCTGAAAGTCTCAGACGTTACGTCCAGAGACTGTTGGCTGAACTTCTGATGCATTCGCATTTTGAAGATTCTGTTCTGTTTGTCATGTTTCTAACAGGACCATGTGTACTGCAAAGTTTCAGGAGTCCTTTCAGAAGTCACTCTTTTTCATTTCAGTTTATTTATTTATTTATTTATTCAATTATTCATTCAATTTGTGCATTGATTTAAAGCAGTCTGAGGCAGATCTATATTCAATTTAAAGTCTAATATGCAAAATGATAATGCAGTATGTAAAATGGCAATGTATTTCTGTATTTAAAAATAAATGTTCCCATATATGTGCAATGTTTGATGCATAATGAAAACGAAAATTCAATTATATAATTTACATTTGCCATTTCCTACACTAGTGTTAATATGTAAATTAAATACATTTTTAATGCTTTATAAGATGCAAAATTAAAATATCCCAGCAGAAACTGTAGCAAAAGTATCATTTAAATCCTATTTTTCCTGAATGCACTTAGACTTGGGATTGCACTTTCATCATAATATTGCATGATAATTGTTGCAAAAAGCAGTGTGAATTTCAAAATGCATTCTGAGCCAAAGATATAGACTTGAAATATTTCAAAGGATCAGGGATGTGGACGTTGGGAAATGTGTAATGGTGTGTTATGAATGGCAGTGGAACAAGTTTTTATGAAACAGTTAGGCTACATGTCTATAAAAATGACTTCCTGAACACACACTTTGGTCTTTGATTGTGAAAGATCATGTAAGATACATTTATGAAATTATGTTTTGTTGAAACTTCAAATTCTGTTTATGGTTTTGTTTAATTATCAGATTGAATTACATTGTGACAGTGCCTCTGCCATCTGTCTGTAAATGTGTGAACAATATAGAACAGTTTTCATTAGGAAGTTCCTGCAGGAAGGAAATAATGTGGAAAATGAATGATGAAAGTTCCGTCAATGGAATTTTGCTCTTGGGAAACGCAGCGCTGGTCTGATATGTACGGTGACAATACATTCTACAATAAATCAATCTTCTGTTTAACTTTTTAGCAAATAGTTTTTTTTTTTGCTTGTTTAAATTTTCGATGTCATTGAGGAATTGAGGTTTAGAGTTATATTTACACCGATGGAATAGGCTACACGGCTGGAAAACGAAAGTGTAATTTCATGAAGCAGCCAGTGAGGGACATCAATGCGATGAATAACACTTCAAGAGAAGAAATAAACTTCCACTTTAATGCAGTTCAGAGCGCGCGTCTGACATAAAAAGGACAAAACTAGTTGATGCGCAGTCGTTTAAAAAGTTTTCTGTGTAGACAAGAATGTCTTGGCTAATTGCATTATTTATTTTCCTTTTCATTTCTCCTCAAAGCAATGCGAAACAAGGTAAGCACAAAGTTTTAAAATTTGGGACTTGCACAGTTACCTAATAATAGTAGGCGACGTAGGTTACCTGCTGGAATAAAATAGAAGATTGACTGAACTGCATCAACAGCCTGTGCACTTTTTTTACCTGACAGACCTTGTCAAGTACAATTCTGGCATTTACATATTAAAGGAGAGAACATTATGTGAATAAATTACTTTGTTAGCTCTCTTTAACGAGAATCCGAGCTAGACAGCGCTCATCTGATTGCATGGCAAAATCAATCATTAAAAAAAACTGCAGATAAATAGGCCCTATCAGTATTTATTTGTTGATCCCTATTTAACCCAAATGCATCTGAATTTGAATTGCATATGAATGTTATTTGCAGATTTTAAAAAATAGATGAATAATAAAAACGATAATGTTGTGCGATGTTTCCGTTGTAAGTTTCCGGTGTGTAGTTTGATTCTGCGGTTGTTTTGCTCATCCGCGGTAGAATTAACGCTGTGCGGACGCGGCTTGCGCGAGACAAACTTGAACGCGGAGAGTGAAGTTTACCCCACTGTTGGGGTAGGTTCCCACTGGGCAAAGTTAGACGTCTTTTTGAAGTCTTTGCAGACGTTGAAAGGCGTCCACTGAGGAGCCAGAATGACAGTTTTTATGACGTCTTTTTTTGACGTGTTCTGAGCGTCTGATATAGACGTTCATGGATTTAAACTCATGTTTTTTTCAAAGTAATTTCCATTTATAATTGCAAAGCAACTCACAGACACTGTCCAAAAAATCATGAAAATAAAAGAATCTTCACTGAAACAGTGTTTAATGAAATGATCAAATAACTAATGATTAAGCATTTGGTAAAATCAACTGCAAATCAAAGACAATAAATATATCTCAAGATCTCAGCAGAGGATCAAACATCTCCACAAACAGCATCACCAGCTTCACTCATTAGATTGACTTTATTTCTGTCAGACATATATAGCTTTTATTGATAATTACCAGAGTTTTAGATGTTATGTTTCATTTGAACTCACCATTGTGGTGGACAGTGTTTGCTTTAGTTGGGATCTTGGTCCTCGCGTTTCTTGTGTTTGCTTTTCATTGGCTGCCGTGACTGTGTCTTTGTGAAACACAACTGTTGGGTTTTTAGGTACTAATATGCATTTTTAGGGACAAATAAAGAACAAAGGTGTATTTTTTGAAAAGGTAAGGCCCCAGTGACAGCAGTTGTACCTTTTTTTCTGAGAGCTAGCATCTGCCTTATAATGAATGGTGCAGCTGAAAAAAGTACAAAGTTATTTTCAAACTAACCTATAGTTACTTTAGTGCAGATTTTATGTTTCAGTATAAGAAAGAACTTACGAATGATTGGTGCGACCTACATTATTTGTACATTCTATCTGGCAGGAGAAAAGCTTTCAGCTTCACTTCATTGTGGTTTGTGCTTTTTAACTTCCTCAGAAAAACACTTCCTCCACTACATGCATACAGTCCTGACCAAAGCAGACACACTGCCAGTGTTCAGCGCTGTGGGTGAGTCTGATGACAGACAGATCACTCACTACAGTATTAAAGAACAAGTCTGGATAAGGGAGAATCTGACTGTGGACGACTGGAATGAAGCTCCGGAGCCGCCAGAAACTAGCGACTGGTTCTTAAGTTATCTGTATGATCTGTCAGAGTGCAAAAACCATACAGAGTGTTCTGGTGAGTAAAGAGCTTTTCACACTGCACTTAACCTCGGGTTATCGTCGTTCTAAACACTGCTTTTAACCCCGGGTAAAGACGTGTTTCACACCTGTAATTTGAAAGCGGTGTTAGCACCGCATTTGTGGTGTAAACCCCGCATTGCGGTGCTAAGTTCGTTCAGTGTGAAACGGAGCAGTGTTTGCTTGTTGCTGCTGGATGCTTGGCAACAGACAGCCAATCAGAGATTGAGCAACGAGGCTCATGCCATCTCAGTAACAGGAAACGCGTGTCGTGTAAACTGCAACCGGTAAGAAGAAATATCAAAAGACGGAAATCTTGTGAACTGGAGTGAATAGGAGAAGGTATTATTCTTACTGTACAAGTAAACAATAACGTTAGTGTCTCCACACTTAAAAGAAATTCAAATAAATATTCACGTACTTTGCTCTTTGTTTTCTTTCTTTTGTACTTTTGTCTTTGTTTTCTGTCCTTTGTGCGTCATGGGGCCATTCACATGTCTTTAGATCAGAATAACTGACAAGACGCGGGAAAAGCAGTGTAAACAGGTTGCCTGCTGTTCGTCCAATCAGAGACAGTGACACTGCAAATATGCAAATAAGAACGTTAACCGGGGTTTAGAAATGTACCGTGTGAAACGTCGGTTAATGAGTACCCAGGGTTAACAGTTTAACCCCAGGTATAGTATGAGCAGTGTGAAACATGATTACAGATAACCCTGGATTCCGCTTATCTGGGGTTTAGGATGACCCAGGGTTAACAATTTCAAGTGTGAAAAGCTCTTAAGTGTTTTTTCTCTTATCAACATCTAATCAACTTGCAAGCTCAGAAATGAAAACAAAGGTGTAATTTCATCAAGTAGCCACTTTGAGCATCCCTATACTCTACCCACTCAAAAGTCACCCGCTCTCAAGGTTACACAAAAGCATCATTATTTACTTATTTATGTTGTTCTGTGATTGTAGAGCTCCATGTACTCCAGAGAATAAGTGGCTGTGAGCTGGAGAAACTTTCTAATGGAACAGTAAAGAGTCTGAAGGCCTTTGATGAGTTTGCATACGATGGAAAGAATTTTATTACCTGTAAGTATGACCTTTTTCCGTGGCTGGATAAAGTCATAGAAACCAAAATGGATCATCAAACTGGACGAATGGATTTCCTCATAAACTGCACTAAGTGGATCTCCACATTTAACAACACATATAAGAGTAAGTTCTGATTGCAATTAGCTCTTGTGTGTGTTTGTGTTTTTGACTCTTTCTAATTTTGTCTTGGTAGAAAGGTTGTTTATCATCATTATCATCACCACTGAAGACATTTTTAGCAATGTTTAAATATTCAAACTTGGATGAATTTCCCTGTAAAACAAAATCCTCAAAAAACCTTAAAAAATGAAATTGAAATTGGTGAAATTCTTTTGAGGAGTTATTCATATGTTGCATGACTTATTAATTGTGATTTTGTTTTATGAATGTGATTTTGTTTTTAGGGAATGAACAATACCATTTTTGACAGCATAGAAAGCAATTACATAAAGTGTAATGTTTGTTTGTTAATTGCGTTGTTATTTTCTGCTCCAGGTCGACCAGAAGTTTACATCTTTGCGAGAACATTTCCTGATGATCATAGCAAGCTGAATCTGAGCTGTCTGACCACTGGTTTCTACCCCAAAAATGTTGAGATGAACATTAGATTGGACAGAACTGTCCTTGAAAAACAAATATTTTCTGAAATCAGACCAAATGCTGATGGATCCTTTCAGATCAGATCCAGTGTGAAGATCGACAGAAACCATAAAGGATCTTATGACTGTTTTGTCATTCATAGCAGTCTGACAGAACCAGCTTCAGTAGAATGGGGTAAATATCACCAGAAATACAGTCACTCACATATTTGTAAATTGTAGCAGGAGAACATGATAATGATGAAATAGATTGTTGCTTGCCACAAACAATTATGTTTAAAGTGCCTTAATGCATTTCAATAGTTTATTAAGAAACAGTAGTTGTAAAATTTGTTTTTATTTATTATTTCTATTTCCTTTCTGCAGATGGAAACTGTTCTAACTGTGAAACAGAATCTTCTCAGTCTGTTACAGCAGGAGTAGCAGTAGCGGCATTTCTAGTCTTTCTCATTGTGATTGTTTACTGCATCTACAAAAGGAGAAGATCAAATGGTGAGTTATAAATATTCAGCATGATCATTGTTGCATTAAACCTCTAAATATCCTTGTTTTAAAGTCATTTTTAATATGTATGAAGAAGGGATGGATAGATTAACAGTATATATGACAGTAAAAATGTGTGAACAAATAGAGATTTTGATAATTTTCATTTTTTTGAATTTTATTTGATGGACATTAGATTATACGATCATAACAAATGAATGAGAAGTGTGACAGTGCAGCTTGACATAAACTTTTATGAGACCATGATGTCTGTATGTGTTGTAGATGAAGTTTTGATAATATGCTCTATCTTTTCTAGGTCTGTGAAGTTACCAGTAGGATATATAAGATGAGTAGTTATGATTTTACATTTACATTTAGTCATTTACCCAAAGCAGATTTCAGTAGGACAATAGAAGCAATCAAATCGACAAAAGAGCAGCGATATGTAAGTGTTTTGACAAGTCCCAGTCAGTCCAATGCATTACGCAAGGTTTTATTTTTTAATAATAAATAAAAATAAAAGAAGAGGATATAATAGAAAAATAAAAGGGAACACTAGTGTTAGAGGGTCTTTTTTTTAATAAATGAAAAGAAAACAAGTAGATACTGTAGAATAGAAAAAGAAGACCCTCTAGTGTAATCTTAATAGAGATTATTATTATTATTATTATTATTATTATGACATTGAAATGTGACATGTTTCATTTTTCCACATTTAAGATTTTCTCTAAACATTTCAAAGAATGAAGAATACATAAAATGTGTATCATGAAATGTAGTTCTCCATTCTCAGGTAAACTGACAGGAACACTCCCCTTATCTGTCACTGGTTGGACAAATACCTGTAGTCCCGCCCCCAAACTCATGCCATTGGTTGAGTCAGACGTTGACTCAAACAGATCAATGTTTATTACAAAATCAAACTACTAGTGACTTCTAGTGTACTGCATACTAAAATAAGTGAAATTATCACTTATCTTAAACCAAAGGCCTATTTATTTTGTCTTTGCTACTTGAGTGATGTGTGCATTTTTTTATATATATAAAAAATATATATATTTTTTTTAATACTTTCATAAAATCATTTCCATTTTATTTTATATTTTGATTTCCAGTCTCTAGACATATAAACCACATTGGTAAAACATTGAATCTACGACTCATTTCTAATCAGAGCTTGATGATTCAATCTTAAATGACAGTACGGACAGCTTAACTGAAATTACTGACACTGAAATCATTTTTAACTACTATTTGTAATCAAATTGTCATATAAAAGTCATATTTGTCATATAAAAAGTATATGCAGTAGACTAAAAGACTGTAATAGAAGTTTTGAAAAAAATCAGGAATATTTCTAGTGCAAATGTTACAGTGCAAATACAACCTGCAACTTTTGATTGGAGTCAAACCACAAAATATAAAGATAAATATATTTTATTTATTACAAAATGCACCAAATTTTCAGAGCAAATTTTATATCAATTATGTTATATAACTATTTCGCATTTTGCAGCCTTCTTGGCTTGCAGGATTCTAATAAGAGGTATTAATAATTGCAAACTAAAATATTTTATTTATCTAATGTGAATGGGAAAAACAAATAATAGAGAATTAAGCACACATATTGTTGATTATCGCAGTACTAAGATAAAATGTGATGTATGGCCATCAGGTCATGACATACATCTGTTACCAGTACAATTATATTTTATGATAAATTCCTATCAAGAAAATCCATGTAAGATAATAAAAATGTTTTCTTACAGAGAGATATTTCTTAGGGTGAAGATGGGCAGCAATTGTAATAGTGTTTCACTAATAACTGCTGTAGTATTTCAGTGTTTCAAGCCTCACAGCAGCCATGTTTAAGGCCAAATTTATGTGATATATCTATAGCCTTTCATTTAATATATCTATATTTATGCTGTTGACATGAAGGCCCTTCCTTTCAAATGATGTTTTTAAATCCTATCTGGAGACTTATTTCTTTTTATCTTTTAAGTCTGTGAACCCATGTTGTCTTTGGTTTTGGCAGCTGATTTGTCTTTGTGTGTCTTTATTCATTGTAATTTGTAATGTATGATGTTGCATTGATTATCTGTCTCTATAATGTTCCTCTAGCAGTTAATCATGATCACAGTGTTAGCAATGCCATTGTCATTTAATTCCCAGAGAAAATCTGTATTGATCAAATTTATAAGCTTGAATGCATTGTACAGTAAGCCTCTTTGATAAGTTTCTGACAAATGCATAAATGTGCCTGTTTGGACAATGTGTTGTGTTCAGTGTGCAATATCAGAAATAAATGTCTTCACCGTATGAATGCACTGAAAACATCTACAAACAAAAACACAAAACAATCTAATGTACAATTAATAACAGAAAGAAAATAAAAAGATCACAAAGAAGATTTTGTATAAGTGCTAAGTTTTGTATTTTGCATTGTTGTTTATGTTCAGTGTGTGATTTCAAGGTGAAATATGTGAGGTGCTTTATATTGAATTGTCGCTTCCTTTTAATCTGTAGGCCAATAGTATAACGGCCCGCCTTGAACCCTTACCATTTAAAGACTTTTAGGCACTTTGACGCGCAGTGATCCACGCTTGCATAAATAAAGCGCTCGAGACGCGTTCAGGGCGCGCGTCTAAAATGGCAAAATGGTTCTCACGCTCTCTTTTCTTTATAGGCGTAGTAACGGTTTGGTTTATTTTTCACCCTTGTCTAAGCGATGCGCATCAAGATAAACTAGGTAAGTGTTTACTTATAATACGCAACTGAGAAGAAATTATATATATTTAAAATACTCATGCTCAAATGCTCTGTCTCTGGCGGTCCGCCGCAGTTTCATAATGAACCGAAAATAGGTCTATGTTTACAGTTTTCGAAATAACGTAACAGGTCTCTAATGTTTGGCTCCATTGCTTTGGCAAAGCGTGTCAAACGAACTAAAATCGAAGGGCTTTGTGCCCTTAATGGTGAGTCTGTTTGCACTTCCTGTTTTTAAGTGAAGCGCGCACTTTGCTCACGCCATCAGCTTGTGATGTGGTCCAGTGTTTTCTGCGGTTCTGTTCACAGTGAAGGCAGCGAAGTCAACCCTGATAGCAACCGATTCCGGAACGGATCCGCAAAACGGGTCCGTATCGGAGTCCACTTGCACAGCGCAGCGGATCCGGAACAGATAAGGATTACGGATCCGGACCGGATCCGGTCCAGACCCTATCCGTATAATTAAGATACTAATTAAATGATGATTGTGCATTAGTGATGAACACCTGCTGATATTGAGAATTACAGAGGATCAGATGTTGATATTTTATTGGATAAAATGATACCACCATCATGGAGATGTTTGAAGAGCCGGTGTAAATAAATACAGATTTAATTTCAAAAAGATAGGATAGTCTGTGCATGACCTGATGTTTTATTTGTACCCAGAAGGTGAGATGAGTATCACGGAGCGTTAAACAATCTCATGCAATGTTTCATTTATACTTGAAGCCAGAGGGCCGTGCTCTCGTGCAGAAGCATCCAGCTATCGCTGTATAAAAACTGCTGTTTTTATAGAAAAACAGAAACGTTTGGAATCATGAAGAAATTAAAGACACGATTGTGACAATATATGGTTTATTTATGTTTTTCAAGTCATCTTCATAGATAAAGTATATGAAAAATGCAGTGTTAATTGACATAGCATTTATTACCGTATCCTACTGAAATTATTCTTCCTTATTATGTGATAAAAAATAAAAATAAAAGTGTTTGTAGTATATAAACAAAGCATTATTATTGGTTATTGTCCAGCAATGTATCTGGAGGTTTTACTGTGTAGCTTGGCTAAGAAATCAGTGTTAAATCAACACTCCCAGTGTATATATAATCTACACCAGAGTTGGACAATCCAGGGGTCAGAAAGTAAAAGTCCTGCCATATGATTATTAGATTAGTCCTGCCATTGATTGTCACCATTGTTGAGATTCATATGCTGGCTCTTGATGTCTCTGTGTGTATAAATAGCTCTGAAGTTTAAATATTTATTACAGAAATGTAATATTTATTCAATATAACTATTAGAGCAACACTTTCATCGCATGCTGTAGTTTCACAGCGTTGATTATTGAAAACCTGAACATATAAATAAAAGAAAAAGAGTTATTTTGGAGATAAACAGGTCAGCACCTGATGACTATATCATCATATGAAAACAGCTATTAGCAGCTCACTGTATAGCACTGATCTCTCTGCTTTATAACAGCACATGCACTGCTGCAGAGAGAAATCTGACACAGAAGTCAAGGGTCAAGAGCCCAACTAAAGCACGCATTGATCTCTGTGATGGTGGTGTCATTTTAACCATTAAAACATCAACATCTGATCCTCTGTAATTCTCAATAACAGCAGGTGTTCATCACTAATGCACAATCATCATTTAATTAGTCACTTAATTCTCTCATTAACTTTAACTCTTTGAGGACTTGGGATTTGACTCGAAGACTTGCTTGTGACTTGAAAGGGATGACTTGGTTCCTCCTCTGGTGAAATCAGCTGCTGAGTTCATGGGTGGAACAAACATATGGCAGGACTTTTACTTTCTGACCCCTGGACTTTACAACTCTGGTTCCATTGAACTCTATTGGTAACGACGGAACTTGTGACCATACACTCAAAAAAATTATTTGGTCTAATTTGCGCCAGTGTTCATGTGTTTCCACACTAAAGAGTGTTCAAGTAGAATTGAAGCAGTGCTGGAGTTAAGGAGCTAATTATGTGATGATTGATCATTAATGATGAACACCTGCTGTTATCAAGAAGAATCACCGAAGGAAAGAGAAACACAAGAACTACAACTGACTTCAGCCACAGCTGAAGATGAAATCAACTGAAAAAAAGAAGACATTAAATCTCTCAAGATCTGATTAAACAGCATCAGACTGACCAGATTGACTTTATTTCTGTCAGACTTCTAGAGAAGCTCTTATTGAGAATTAACAGAGGTTTAGATGCTTTATTGTTTTGTTTGAAATCACCATCAAAGAGACCGGTGTTTCCACAGTCCGTGATGGTTTGGGGTGCCATGTCATCTGCTGGTATTGGTTCACTGTGTTTTCTGAAGTCCACAGTCAACACAGCCATCTACCAGGAAGTTTTAGAGCACTTCATGCTTCATGCTTCCTGCTGCTGACCGATTTTATGGAGATGCAGATTTCATTTTCCAACAGGACTTGGCACCTGCACACAGTGCCAAAGCAACCAGTATCTGGTTTAAGGACCATGGTATCCCTGTTCTTAATTGGCCAGCAAACTCGCCTGACCTTAAGCCCATAGAAAATCTATGGGGTATTGTGAAGAGGAAGATGCGATATGCCAGACCCAACAATGCAGAAGAGCTGAAGGCCACTATCAGAGCAACCTGGGCTCTCATAACATCTGAGCAGTGCCACAGACTGATCAACTCCATGCCACGCCGCATTGCTGCATTAATTCAGGCAAAAGGAGTCCCAACTAAGTATTGAGTGCTGTACATGCTCATACTTTTCATTTTCATACTTTTTATTTGGCCAAGATTTCTAAAAATCCTTTCTTTGTATTGGTCTTAAGTAATATTCTAATTTTCTGAGATACTGAATTTGGGATTTTCCTTAGTTGCCTGTTATAATCATCAAAATTAAAAGAAATAAACATTTGAAATATATCAGTATGTGTGTAATGAAAGAATATAATATACAAGTTTCACTTTTTGAATGGAATTAGTGAAATAAATCAACTTTTTGATGATATTCTAATTATATGACCAGCACCTGTATATACACTGGGAGTGTTGATTTAACACTGGAGGTTTTACTGTGCAGCAAATCAGCATATTGGAAAACTGGAGTAATGATCCTGAAAATTTTGCTTTGATCACAGGCATAAATTACATTTTAAAATTTATTTAAATAGAAAATAAATGCAGGCTTGGTGAGCAGAAGAGATTTCTTTAAAAAACCTCAAAAAATCTTACTGTTCAAAAACTTTTGACTGCTAGTGTATATATATATTACAGAAATGTTATATATATATATATATATATATATATATATATATATATATATATATATATTGCATACACCTCTCCTAATAACATAAAATATGTGTAACATTGTGTTTTGCCCCACTGATTTGCCGCAAACTAGAACCGAATCACAATATTGTTTAGTGTGCTTATCCAATCACAAAAGTAAAGTAATTATATTCAATATATGTTTCTCCCTATATGACAAGATTTTTGTCCCATTAAAATTTGTTTTTTATTATTATTTGTGTTGTTTATGTTCCTCAGAGAGACATTACCTGTACTACATGTTTACAGCCCTGACCAAAGCAGATCTAATCTCAGAGTTCACTGCTGTGGGTGTGGTTGATGACAGACGGATCTCAGACTACAGTACTGAAGTTCCAGACTGGATAAAACTGATTCTGACTGAAGATTATGGGATTGACACTCTTGTACAACCATATGACTCTAGAGACTGGTACATGTATCAGCTACAAGTTCTATCAAACTGCACACAGTGTTCTGGTGAGTTCAATGCTTTTTTCTTATTAATTATCAGACATGTTATGAAATTGTGTGTATGTCTTACTGTAAGCTTCTCATCACTGTTATTCTGTGATTGTAGAGCTCCATACCTTTCAGAGAATAATTGGCTGTGAAGTGGAGAAATTCGCTAATGGAACAGTGACGAGTCTGAGATTCTTTGATGAATATGGATTTGATGGAGAGGATTTTATGACTTTTAATTTTGACACTCTGCAGTGGATTGTTAAAAGTCCCAAAGCCAAAGAAACCAAAAAGAATTGGGACCTTCAGACAGGACGAAACCAGTTCATCAAGGATTATGTTGGGAAATGCATGGAATGGATCTCCACATTTAATAACACATATAAGAGTATGTTTTAATCAGACCACTTTATTTAGACTCTATGTGTGTTGTTCAGGT
Source organism: Acrossocheilus fasciatus (assembly GCA_036784905.1). NCBI lineage: Eukaryota > Metazoa > Chordata > Actinopteri > Cypriniformes > Cyprinidae > Acrossocheilus > Acrossocheilus fasciatus. The sequence goes on from CM071956.1 coordinate 3,245,565, forward strand.
ATAATGTATGTTATAGGGACAAAATGTTGGCAATTTCCAAAATCATGAGGAAAACGGCTTATAAATCCTATAGAATGAAGTTTCTTGTGAGGGGTAGGTTTAGGGTTAGAGGGTAGTAAATACAGTTTGTACAGTAGAAAAATCATTATATCTATGGAATGAACCCATAAAACATGGAAACTCAACATGTGCATGTGATGTTGACAAAATAACTCCAGAAGGTTTCTATACAGAGGCAGTTCAGTAACGATTAAATACCAGTGATTTAAATTTGAGGACAGGTTCAGAATATTCTCATCCAAGTCTTTTATTTAACTTAATGACTTTGCATCTAAAACTGGCAACGTTCACAGCAAAAGCAGATTTTGGAATTGGAAAAGGTTCAAGGTTTGTGTTGCAGTTGCACAAGGAACAGGAGAGGTGTGGATCTAATCACAGCAGATTGTTTGAAATGCAAGTGAAAATAATCCAAACATAAAACAGAGACAAAGTCCAAACAAGAAACACAAAACCAAACAGCGATGACAATGAAAAAATGCGACAGCTTTACAAAAGAGATGCAAAGACAACTATCAACAAATGAAGACTGAAACACAGGCTAACAAAGAACAGGTGTGAGTAATGAGTTACTATGGTGACTAACAAAGATATTTAAGGAAACAAAGGCAAACAGACCCTAAACCACAGGAAATGAAGACCAGAAAGAGCAAGACAACAGAATATCAAAATAAGCGTCCTTGAACACAAAACATGGGAAGTCGTGACAGTTTGCTTCATACATGCAGGTAGTGATGAGAGAAATGAACCTTTTCGAAGCTTCGAATCAATTGAACCAATTGCTTCACAAAATGATTCACTTTTTTGAGGCGCTCGAAACATCACACGCTGCTGACGCCTGCTGGTCAAAAGTGTGTAAATGCAACAAAAACTCAGGCTAAAACATGCATAAAAACAGCATTTAAAAACCCATTGCAAATATTTTATTGAAAGTATAATACATTAAATGCAATAAAAATAATAAAATATGAAGTGTCTGTATAATATTATAAAATATTATATAAATATTTATATATTATTAAAAATATATTATAAATATATAGTTTGCCCCCGAATGGCAAACTATTGAAATTTCAAAATGTTTCGAAACCTTTATGATATAATGAAGCTTTTACAAAAATCATATGACTTTGGCAGTTTGATAGGCGCTCCGAACCACTCTTTCGAATCAGTTCCCAGAAGTTTCGGAGTTTCACGAAGCAGTGCTTTGCACTACATGCAGGAATTTTCTCCACACTTTTTAGATGTGTTTGCATCAGGAAATTCTGACGCTTCATGCTAATCAAAGAATGTTCATCTGGATTACAGGGGTTTGACTCATTGGATTGTCAGATTGCATGCCATTTTATCAAATATCTAGTTACTGGTTATAGGAGATACCATTAAAGAAAGAATTACAAAGGCAAAAATGCATTTGACGTGCAATCTTCTGTGGAATATAACCCGATTTTTTTCACTGCACAAAAAACAGAATAATTTTTGGAGAATGTTTGTTTGTTTGTTAATTATACCTTCTTCACCAGATTCACCAGATGTTTACATCTCTGCGAGGAGAGATCCTGATGATCACAGTAAGCTGGTCCTCACCTGTCTGGCCACTGGCTTCTACCCCAGAGATATTGAGATGAACATCAGATTGAACGAATATATTCTTGACAACCAAATGTGTTCTGGAATCAGACCGAATGATGATGAAACATTTCAGATGAGAACCAGTGTGAAGATCGACAGAAACTTCAAAGGATCTTATGACTGTTTTGTCATTCACAGCAGCCTGACAGAACCAGCTTCAGTACAATGGGGTAAATATCACAATACAGTCACTCATATATATGTAGCAGGAGAATATAATGATGCTGAAATAGATTAATGTTGCTGGTCACAAACAAGTAAAGTGCCTCAACTCAGTTTAACAGTTTATGGTGATGATATACAGTGGGGAAAAAAATATTTGATCCCCTGCTGATTTCGTACGTTTGCCCACTGACAGAGAAATGATCAGTCTATAATTTTAATGGTAGGTTTATTTGAACAATGAGAGACAGAATAACAACAAAATCCAGAAAAATGCATTTCAAAAAAGTTATAAATTGATTTGCATTTTATTGAGTCAAATAAGAATTTGACCCCTTCACAAAACATGACTTGGTACTTGGTGGCAAAACCCTTGTTGGCAATCACAGAGGTCAGACATTTCTTGTAGATGGCCACCAGGTTTGCACACATCTCAGGAGGGATTCTGTTCCACTCCTCTTTGCAGATCCTCTCCAAGTCATTTTGTTGCCTTGGCTGTGTGTTTTGGGTCATTGTAATGCTGGAATACCCATCCACGACCCATTTTCAATGCCCTGGCCCTGACGGAACATGGCCCCGTCCATCGTCCCTTTGATACAGTGCAGTTGTCCTGTCCCCTTAGCAGAAAAACACCCCCAAAGCATAATGTTTTCACCTCCATGTTTGATGGTGGGGATGGTGTTCTTGGGGTCATAGGCAGCATTCCTCCTCCTCCAAACACGGTGAGTTGAGTTGATGCCAAAGAGCTGGTTTTTGGACTCATCTGACCACAACACTCTCACCCAGTTCTCCTCTGAAACATTGGCAAACTTCAGACGGGCTGTACATGTGCTTTCTTGAGCAGGGGGAGCTTGCGGGCGCTGCAGGATTCCAGTCCTTCACGGCGTAGTGTGTTACCAATTGTTTTCTTGGTGACTATGGTCCCAGCTGTCTTGAGATCATTGACGAGATCCTCCCGTGTAGTTCTGGGCTGATTCCTCACCGTTCTCATGATCACTGAAACTCCACGAGGTGAGATCTTGCATGGAGCCCCAGACCGAGGGAGATTGACAGTTATTTTGTGTTTCTTCCATTTGCGAATAATCGCACCAACTGTTGTCATCTCCTCACCGAACTGCTTGGCGATGGTCTTGTAGCCCATTCCAGCCTTGTGTAGGTCTACAACAGACCTGGGCATTGTACGGCCCCCGGGCCACGTCCGACTCTCTGGCTATCCTTGACCGGCCCAAGTGAGGTAATTCGTGAATTAAAAGTAAATCGCAAAGAGGTGTAATTAGGTGTACGCAATACAACCGCACTGCCTTTATTTTCAAAGCAACAGCTTTGTTTCCTGATAATGAAACCACTTCAATTCAATTCGAAACTGATTTTATTTCTGTAAACTCATAAAAACAACAAAACGTTGCTTTTGTAAAGTACTGAAAGCAGGACGCGCTTTCTGCCATCTCTGAAGCTGGAGCGCATCAGAAAAAAGAACCGAAACTCAGCATACAGCTGCCTCACAGACGTGAAATACCCTATATCTATAGAAAGTTTAAAATGTCTACTTTTAAATGAACCAATTCAAAAATAAATATTTCCTGATTATTGTAATCTGTATGAAGGTTGCATTTCTCTCTAAAGGAGCGTTCACTCTGGAGATGAGAGAGAATTAATAAATAATTAAAATATCTCCTTTTTTCCAACACATTCATAATCAATAGGCGACTTTTGCCTGTGCTTGTTGGCAAACTTTATAGGCTATGTGTGATTGAGCACGGAATATATTGAAGCTCATTGGATTATTAGCTTTAATATAAACATGCGATTAGTTAATAATGACTTAAATGAACGACTAGTTAAGTTGGGGGCAGCCCTATTAAATTCCACCTAGACGTCTCTGTTTTTAAAGCATATTAGCAACGCGTTTCCATTGTCGTATAAATTCCGCTTTCAGAACTGTCAGGTCCGTAACATTGATTTTTTCCTCTGAAACACAAAAACAAATTTATTTAAATAAAAAAAATAGCCTATGTAGGCTATATTTTATGTTGTGACTAGCCAACCCTTTCCATCCGGCAGAGATTGTTGCTTCTGGGCTGTGCATTGTAAATCACAGAAAGTTTACAAATAGACCTACGTTGTTTCCCAAAAACTCGGGTCTTTTTTTTTTTTTTGTCACGTCCGTAGGGTATGTGTATCCTGCTTTCCTCATCGTTCATAGACTGATACTTTACTGATGTCTGCACTCTATTTTCAGTGGTTTAGAAAAATATAAAGAGATGGTCCAATATAGCTATTGGTAATGAATACATTCTATGAGAATGTGTGTTTCAGGTATTGACTGCAAATGTCCCGTCCATAATCTTTGAAATTGTTTGTTCAAAATTGTTAAGACTCCCTTTAAGAGAGTGCTCTTAATCTCAGCTCCTCACCTGTATAAAAGGATCCAGAAAATCTCGCTGACTGATAGGGGATCAAATGCTTATTTGGCCCATTAAAATGCAAATCAACTTTTTTGAAATGTATTTTTCTAGATTTATTTTGTTGTTATTCTGTCTCTAACTGTTGAAATAAACCTACCGTTAAAATTATATATTGACCATTTCTTTGTCAGTAGGCAAACGTACAAAAACAGCAGGTGATCAAATCATTTTTTTCCCCACTGTATATAATGTGTATTTATTATATTTATTTTCATTCTACAGATGGAAAATTTTCTCAGTGGTCTTCTATAGGAGTAATAATTTCAGTTCCAGTGTTAGTTCTAGTTGTTTCTGTCATTGTGATGCTTTGCTGGTACAAATGGTCAAATGGATCAAATGGTGAGTTATTCAGCATGATCATTGTAGCTTTAAAGTGCTTGCTTTTAAATATCCTGGTTTAAAGACATTATAAAATATATGGGCAGTGTATGATTTTAGAAATATGTAAACATGGTGATAGAGATTTTGATAATGATAAGATTTTTTTTTTCATTATTGTGATTTGATTTGGTTATTCATAATATTTAGCAAACAAATGTGAAGTGTGAATAAATATATGTAAATTTAAACCCATTTACAAGAACATATCTGTTTTTATACTGTATAATCTTTCCTAGATCTGATGAGAAATCATCATTGTGGTTATGGTGCAGTGAGTGGGCAGATATCGATGACCGGTGCAGCGTGTGCTGATACGTCTGATGAAGAGCTCAGTGCTGATGGATCTGCAGACCAGACTGGGGTGTGAACTGGTTTTCATCTCTGTTCATTCTGAATGGACACTGTATTTAATTATCCAGCTCTGTTCAGAAAAAAAAGGCTGTTTGTTTTCTGTTTTTTTTTTTTTCTGTCAGCATTTTCTAATCTGAGTCAGCTCTTACGTTCCTGTTCATGATGTTGTTTACGCTCACTTGAAGTATGACGCTGCTTTTCACATTTGAGAGATTCTTGAAACATTTCAGAGGGTCAAGATGAAGCATGAAACTCAGTTCTCTACTTGCTTCAATCGAATGGACATTGGTGAATTGTGGTGTTCAGCAGTAAATTATGCTATTATATATGATCGACAGTATGCTAAACAATGTAATTTTTATCACTGGATAGTCTTTGCTGCGAAATCTAATAAAGATGAGCTTTTATTGTTGTTTTTATTTCGCTTCCTTCTTAGAAAATCTCTTCTCAGGTTACTGTATAGTGCAATACATGAATTGAAGTAGGAATCAGAATCCTTTCTTTTCAAATGTTTTTAAATGTTAAATGTTTTGGTTTTTTGTTTGTTTTTAAGTAAAATGTGTTGTCTAAACATGTGTTGATCATATGTACAGTATGCACTATATGACTATTGCCCAGATTTGTGCTCCAGAAAGTCTGGAGAAGTCGACACTAGTTGTCTAAAGTCAGATCCAGGTTGCAGGTTTGAGATTTCATAGTTTTCATTTTTAGCTTCAGACTCTGATTCCATCCTGTCGGAAGAGATAAAGTATGTTTGATATTTTCAGCCAATTTTAGAACACACATTGTTTTCACGTTTCTGAGTGAGTTTGTTGTGATCGAAACAACTTTAAAGTCTGTGTGTGATACAGTCGTTTAGTGTATGACGGCCAGTTTTAACCCTGTGACTGTTTGTAAGTGTGTGAAGACTATAGCATTTTAAAATCTGTTCAGATTTTAAAAGTGGTGTATGTTCCAGCCTCAAAACTGGTAAACGTGTCTGTCAGATGTATACTATAAATGCCTATTTAAACAACATGTTAAATGTGCAATATTAGGAAATAAATGAGTCTTGACTAAAGTGTGAGTGTCTGTTTGTAATGGACGTTTGGAAACATCTTCACTGATATCAGACACTTCTCTCAGCTCATACAGCAACACAGTTTTGAGAGTCAGAGAGTAACTAGGAAATTCAGTAGATTTTGAGATTATGATGCCTCAGGATGTCTGTGCATGCAACTGCTTGAGACTGAGGTGAGACCCTTGAGCAGGACTAGAGCAGAGACTGATGTGCATCGCTTTATTGATCCTCTTTTAGATTTCACTTATTTAACTTTGTTAGAGAGTAGGAAGGATCTATAGTTTTTTTTGTTTGTTTGTTTGTTTGTTTTTTTTCTTCGTCTCTATATTTGCACACCAAAATATACAAGTCCATGCATCTGAAAGCAAAATTTACAAAAGAAAAAACAAATAATATGGACTACAATTTATGTAGTAGTAATTATTTATGAATTTGCTTACTGGTTGATTGTCCTGTTTGGACCTTGACAGATGCAGTCAAACTAATGTTTTGTTGTATGTTCACAGTTTATGTTCTCAAAATATGTGAAAGCTGTGTTTGAAGAGAGATGAAATAGTACTGTTAACGAGGAATTTAAATAATTTTACGGCTGTACTTTTACTCAAAGACCTCAGAAATGAAAGTGAAAGTGTGATTTCATAAATCCGCCAGTGATGGGCAGCAATGAGCTCCATACAAACCGGAAGAGACGAAATACACTTTCACTTTAAATTAGATCTGTTCAGAGCTCTTTTCGAACATGTAAAAGAAAAAGAAGAGAAGAAAAAAAATGATGGGTTATAATTTATTTTAATATTTTCTTTGTAGAATGTTTTGGCGTTTTGTGTTTATTATTTTATTGTTTCACTCTTTTCTTAGCGTTGCGCTGCGAGGTAAGAGCACGTTTACTTTCAGTAGACAAAAAAATGGCGACCTACAAACTGCAGTCATTAATAAACCTACTATGAAGTTATATACTATTTAAAAATTGCATGTAAAATACAGTTTTACGTTATTCCTTATAGCAGAGTTTATTTTCATGTTTTGTTTGTTTTATCCACATTTTGTCAATTTTGTGATTGCATGTGTTTTATGTTCCTCAGAGAAACATTACCTGCACTTCAAGTTCACAGCTCTTTCTAAAGCAAACACACTCCCAGAGTTCAGTGCTGAGGCTGTTGCTGACGGCAGACGGATCGTTCACTACAATAATAAAGATAAATCCTGGGTAAGATCGAGTCTGACTGAAGATGACTCTGAATCTCTTGCTCTACCATCTGAGTCTAGAGACTGGTTCATACATCAGATCAAGTCTCTGTCAACCTGCACAGACTCACTGTGTTCTGGTGAGTTTCATGCTTTTCTCATCAATTACCAGACATGTTGTCAAACTGGATATTTCTGCATAAAACATTCATTCATTTATTTATTTGAGATTTTTGCACAGTACTGTATACAGTATATAGTCATGAGTGTTGTTCTGTGATTGTAGAGCTCCATGTACTCCAGAGAAAAACTGGTTGTGAGCTGGAGAAACGTCCTGATGGATCAGTGAGTCTGACGGTCTTTGATGAATATGGATTTGATGGAGAGGATTTTATTGCCTTTAATTATGACACACTGAGGTGGATCGATAAAAACCCCAAAGCCAAAGAAACCAAAATGAAGTGGGATCAGCAAACAGAACGCAATGAACTCCTGCAGCATCACCTCAAGAAATGCATGAACTGGATCTCTACACTTAACAACATGAAAAAGAGTAAGTTCTGATCAAATCACTTTAATGAGCTGTAACAAGTCTTTGTGAGCATGAAATAAGTTCAGGAGGTTGTGTCCTAATTCTCTCATTGTACAGAGATGTAGATTTATCACCATTTATTAAAAAATAAATACTGAGCAGTTCAAAATGTTAAAATATCCTTGTATGAGTGTTTGATTGAACTTTCTGGGGTTGTATCTGCAATGATACACTATGAAACACTATTAATTTAGTCTAAATGGTAAAAATACAGGAAATTCTTTCAAGACTGTGTATACTTCTGTAGGTGTAATTGTGATCATTTATTCACAAAAAGTGTGTTTATATCATTATTATTATTATTTTGTTTATGTATTTATTTATTTTGCTTACAGAACCAAATTGTTTGTAAATGTTTGTTAATTGCATTATTATTTTTTGCTCAGCTCCACCAGATGTTCATCTGTTTGTGAGGAAAGCTCCTGATGATCAAAATAAGCAGAATCTGAGCTGTCTGGTCACTGGTTTCTACCCCAGAGATATTGAGATGAACATCAGATTGTACAGAATTATAGTTAAGGACCAAACATTTACTGAAATCAGACCGAATGGTGACGGATCCTTTCAGATGAGATCCAGTGTGGAGATCGACACAAACCACAAAGAGTTTTATGACTGTTTTGTCATTCATAGCAGCCTGACAGAACCGATTGTAGTAGAATGGGGTAAATATCACCAGAAATTCATCTTTGATTGAAAGCGTGAAGAATGGCTTTTATACACTAACGGTGCTTCTGTGTGAATAACAGATGAAACTCAATACAAGTCACTCAGTATGTAGAAAGAGATCATAACGTTGATGTTGCTGGTCAGAAACAATTACAGTTAAAGTGCCTTGACTCAGTCCAACATTTTACACACTTGTCTTACAGAGCAGAGACTTATGTGCATCTCTCTATTAATCCTTTTAGATTTAGATTTCACTTATTTATTATAAGTTCAAGGATCTGAAAAGCAACATTTACAAAAGAAAATAAACTTCATGTGGACTACATTTTAAGGAGCAGCAATGCAGCATTGACAGCTGCAATCACTAATGTTTTGTTGTATGTTCACAGTTTATGCTCTAAAGCTATTGTGTGAAAACTGTGTTTGAAGAGAGTTTAAAAATGATAATACTGTTAAAGATGAATTTTAATCATTTTACTGGACCTTTCCTCAAGGACCTCAGAAATTAATGCAAAAATGTGATTTCATAAACCCGCCAATGAGGGGCAGCAATGCGCTCAGTACAACGAAACTGCATGTAAAATACAAGTTTACAGTATTCCTTACAGTAGAGTTTGTTTCAGGTTAGTTTATCAAAGTCCCTTTAAGACAAGTCATGTCACTCGGCGGCCACCTTTGAAACGCCTCTCAGGCATGCAAGTGCGGCTCCTATCTCTTTGAATGGAACAACATCAAATTCTCCAAAACTGTTCACAAGCTTACGATTAAATGTCATATTTGAGACCAATGAATTCTGACAACAATAAATGTTGTTTATTTGCTCAAAGAGTGTTAAAAAGCGTATTTTTCAGGCTAGAGCAGCGTCCTAAACGCAGGTCTCGGAACGCCGACTATTTCTATAGCAACCGGGACTTCTAACCGCAGCTGCAGTGATGCAATGACTTTACCGATTAGGGATTGGCTCTTTTGCTCAGAAGACGGGGCTATATTAAACATTGCATTTCTCCCCATTCAAAACTATACGAGTGACATGTCTTTGGTATTCTATAGTCTTTGGTTTTATCCACATGTTGTCAGTTTTGTCATTGCATGTGTTTTATTTTGTTTGTTCCTCAGAGAAACATTACCTGCACTTCAAGTTCACAGCTCTTTCTAAAGCAAACACTCTCCCAGAGTTCAGTGCTGAGGTTGTTGCTGACGGCAGACGGATCGTTCACTACAATAATAAAGATAAATCCTGGGTAAGATCGAGTCTGACTGAAGATGACTCTGAATCTCTTGCTCTACCATCTGAGTCTAGAGACTGGTTCCTACATCAGATCAAGTCTCTGTCAAACTGCACAGACTCACAGTGTTCTGGTGAGTTTCATGCTTTTCTCATCAATTACCAGACATGTTGTCAAACTGCATATTCCTGTATAAAACTTTTATTTATTTTATTTAATAAATATTGTATTATTTATTTTATTTTATTTTTTTGAGACTTTTGCACAGTGCTCTATACAGTTTGTATGTCACGAGTGTTGTTCTGTGATTGTAGAGCTCCATGTGCTCCAGAGAAAATCTGGTTGTGAACTGAAGAAATTTAATGGAACAGTGACGAGTCTGAGAGCATTTGATGAATATGGATTTGATGGAGAGGATTTTATTGCCTTTAATTATGACACTTTGCAGTGGATTGATAAAAACCCCAAAGCCAAAGAAACTAAAATTAAATGGGATCAGCAAACAGAACGCAACCAATTCCTGCAACATTACCTCAAGACCTGCATGGACTGGATCTCCATATTTAATAACACAAAAAAGAGTAAGTTCTGTTCAAATCACTTTAATGAGCTGTAACTCTTTGTAAGCAGGAAATAAGTTCAGGAGGTTGTGTCCATAGACTGTAAAAAATGATGGATGATGGACATCCTTGTCTGAGTGTTTTGTATCTGAAATGACACACTAACACTATTAATATAATCTAAATGATAAAACTAGGAAAATCTTTCAAGGTTGTGTTTACTTAGGTATAATTGTGATTATTTTACTCACAAATGGGGTTGTGTGTGTTCCTGGTAATCCTTACATTATGGGGACAAAATAACCCTACAAAGATGACGATATTCAAAATCCTTGTCATTTTTCCATCCCCATGAGGAAACAAGCTTATAAATCATACAGAGTGAAGAATATATCTAAAAAAGTCTCCTATAAGGGGTAGGTTTAGGGCAATAGAACAGGCTATACAGTTTGTATAGTATAAAAACCATTATGCCTATGGAAATGTCCCCATAAAACATGGAAACCCAATGTGTGTGTGTGTGTGTGTGTGTGTGTGTGTGTGTGTGTGTGTGTGTGTGTGTGTGTGTGTGTGTGTGTGTGTGTGTGTGTGTGTGTGTGTGTGTGTGTGTGTGTGTAAATTTATGTATTATTTATTTTGCACACAGAATCAAATTGTTTGTAAATGTTTGTTAATTGCATTATTATTTTTTGCTCAGCTCCACCAGATGTTCATCTGTTTGTGAGGAAAGCTCCTGATGATCAAAATAAGCTGGTTCTGAGCTGTCTGGTCACTGGTTTCTACCCCAGAGATATTGAGATGAACATCAGATTGTACAGAATTATAGTTAAGGACCAAACATTTACTGAAATCAGACCGAATGGTGACGGATCCTTTCAGATGAGATCCAGTGTGGAGATCGACACAAACCACAAAGAGTTTTATGACTGTTTTGTCATCCACAGCAGCCTGACAGAACCGATTGTAATAGAATGGGGTAAATATCATCTTTAATAATCAATAAATTCATAAAGTCATCTTTGATTGAAAGCGTGGAAAATGGCTCTTATACACTAATGGTGCTTCTGCGTGAATAACAGATGAAACTCGATACGAGAGAACATAACATTGATGTTGCTAGTCACACAATTACAGTTAAAATGCCTTGACTCAGTTCAACAGTTGAAATGCATTTTCAATATTTGTGTTTTTATTGATCTATTTTTTTTTTTTTTTTTTTTGCAGATGGAAATGGTGGTGACTGTGAAAAAGAATCTCAGTGGGCTTTAAAAGCAGTATTAATAATAGTTTCAATTCTAGTTCTCATTGTGATTTGTTATTGCATCTACCGAAGGAGGTCAAACGGTGAGTTATAAATATTCAACACTTTTGCTTTTTAATGTTTTGTTTTTAAATAGCATTGTTTTAGACCTTTTTGATGTAGTATGATGTTTGACAGTATATACTTTATGACATTACAAATATTTAACTTGATCACAAATTACAAGGAACACAGCAAATGAGAAATGCAAAATTGCTGTATATATTCAAGCTAAAGCTTTTTTATAATCTATTATTATTTTTTTCTAGGTCAGACGAGCGGTTATGGTGATCAGACTGGAAGGGAGATGAGAACCGAGCATCATCCTTCAAACAAAGGTAGGGCTGCCCCTTAATAGTCAACTAAACATGAGTCGACAAGAAGAGGCTGCTAGACTAACGGCTAGAAAAAAAGACAGCGGCTATTTGCATTGGGTGAAAATAGCCTTATTGGTACAATAAAGCCCTCCCTACACCTACACTGTAAAAAAAAATCCTGTAAAAAAACCGGAAAAAGTCTGGCAGCAGAGTTTCCAGACGAATTCCGTTAAATTACAGAAAATATTCATTTCACAAAAATACATGCAAAAACTGTAAAAATACAGAATAGACTTTACAGTCAAAATTAATTAAATTACAGTATATTACTGTTGATAATATGTTTTTAAACTATGGAAAAACTGACAAATTATGTCAAATTACAAAGAAAAACAACTGACTTTCAGTTTAATCTCTGTAAATTTGGGGTTTTAATTAGTTATTTTATAAAACTACTCTGTCCATCTACAGTAATTTACTTTTAAATGAAAGTTTTTCCATGTACATTAAGAAATATCTTTAAAACTTGCAATATGCACAAAAAAGTTTGTATATTTACAGGATTAATCCTTCCTTTTACATAAGCAATCTCACAATTTCAACCAATCTCTGTTAATTAAAAGGTATTTAGCAGTTATTTTATGAAATGGCTGTCTACCTACAATAATTTTCTGTTAAAATAAAATTAAAATTAGCTACAATAACTAAGAAATATTGTATAAAAATGTAGTAAGTACAGAATACAAATGTCTGTAGATATACATTTTAATCGTTCATTTTCCATAAGTATTATAGTTTAAAATGTTTGTTGGACAGAGAAACAAGCATAGTACTTAGATTAATTTTACAGAAATTGGCTGGTAATGTTGCTATTTTTATGTATTTCTATTCTGTACTTATAAATGTGCAGGTTCCTTTAAAATTATGCATGTCAAGTTACACGAAGAATAAAATGACAGGAAATACATACTTAATACATCATTTAGAACATTCAAAAATACCTACATTAAAAGGAAATTGCTGTATACCTTTATACATTTACAATTACATTTTATCCAACGCAACATACAAAGTCCCTTTTTTTTTTTTATAAACAGAAAGAGTTAGTATTAATGGGTCAAGAAGTGTTCATGAAAATATGCATTTTTAGCCATTTCTTGAAAATGGGTGGAGTTAGGCAGTTTATGTCAACAGCAGGGAACAGTCAAAGTAAAGGTCCATGAAAGTGATTTTGTGTGTCTATGGGAGGGCACCACAAGGCGTGATTCACATGCAGAATGCAAACTTCTGGAGGACACAGGTCTGAAGTAGTGAGTTTATGTATAGGGGTGCAGAGCCAGTGGTTGTTCTGCAGACAAACATCAGTGCCTTCAATTTGATGCGAGCGGAAATTGGCAGCCAGTGCAAACTGATGAAGAGAGGTGTGACGTGTGCTCTATTCGGCTAGTTAAAGATCACTCTTGCTGCAGCATACTGGATCAGCTGCAGAGGTCTGACAGTGCATGCTGGAAGGCCTGCAAAGAGAACATTACACCAGTCCAGTCTGGATAGAACAAAAGCTTGGACAAGGAGTTGTGTAGCATGCTCCAAAAGGAAGGGCCTGATCTTCCTAATGTTGTACAAGGTATATCCACAGGATCAGGCAGTGCAATGTGGTTGGTGAAGTTTATACGTGTTGGGTTGGCTGCAAACATGAGCAGTTTGACATGGTTGAGTTGAAGGTCATTCATCATCCAGCAAGAAATGTCCATCCAGCAGGCTGAGATGCAAGCAGCAACCGTCGGAACATCCAGCTGGAATGAAAAGTAAAGATGCGTGTCATTAGGATAGCAATACTGTTGTCAAAAGTACAGACTTTGGTATCAAGTCAGTGAAATACTGGGAAGCCAGGGGAAATGCTGGTATCGTCACATTTTTAAAATTTCAGTACCGACTTGGCACTAAAGTTAGTACTTTTGACAACACTAGATAGCAGTGATATGAAAAGCCATATTACTAAATGACAGACCCATAGTCATGACATGTACATGGAGAGGAGAAGTGTTCCAAGCACTGAGCCCTGAGGTACCCCAGAAGCTAGATGTTACGAATTGGACACCTCACCCCTCCACAACACCCTGAAGGACCTACCTGTGAGGGAAGACTTGAACCACTGGAGTGCAGTTCCTTAGACACCCTTACATGTTTTCATGATTTCTAGAAACCAGAACTTGTCCAAGCACCTTGGTTTAACTAAAAACTTTTGCTTCCGTTTAAAATGACAATGACTGTTGGCATAGTGCCAGAGATTTCACACATTACATAATGTAGATTTCTTTAAAAGTCCTTCTCCTCATACAATAAAATTCACAGACATCTTTTCATGCAGCTGTTTTACACTGATTTTGGTTTTAAATGGTCCTTGGTTTGTTTATTCACCCCTTACCACATAGGAACTGAAAATTATACACAAACAAGAACCGCTTGCACAACCCCCCAAAAAAACTGTTGCATGAAAAGAAAATAAAGAATATGTTGCATTATCATATGGCATGAGAACACTTGTCCATGCTGATTTCAGGTAAAAATAAATAAATAAAATAAGTTAAAAGTTCACTGTTTCACACCTGGATTGCCATGCTCATCTGCTGTAGCTCTCCAGTCTTTCCACCCGACCTGAAACCACAATTAAAAAAAAAATAATAATAATAAATATTCAAATACTTTGTATTACATTCACACATTACAGTATATGTTCCACTGAGACAATGGTCTGGAAGCTGAGAAATAAAAGCTAACAGTGATGTCTTGGTCTGCCATGTGGTAGCTAAATCTATATAAACATTTAGAGAAATGTATATTATTTACATTGACTTAACTGCATCATATTACTACATAGGGGCGTAACTGTCCATTCACTAACGATCCAATATGTAATGACAATTTAACATCAGACATTAGCCACGTTCAGCGTTTCAAAATGTCCCGCCATTTAATAGTTTCAAAACTTGGTGGGTAAGTTACTGCCATATGAGCAAAGAATTCATGCACTTGAAAGGACTTTAATATGAATAACAATTTTACTAAAGCTTGTTTTGAGGTCAACGGATCTTTCTTGCATTAAAACAAATTTGAAAGACGCGTGCTGCACATTAAGTAGTATGTAGTAATTTGTAGTAATTTGTAGTATGAAAGACTTACCTCAGTCGGTGATCGGTTGGCATGATGTCTGCTGTGGTATCATCAAAATGTGCTGTAGTTATCGAAAAACAGTCTCAGTGAATGAGCGCGATATTTTCTCACACAGCTCCTAATGGATAGCCTGAAATTAATTCAAATCATCCGCTCGCCCTTCCGTTACTGTCGATGAGTAGAGCAGCTCTGCACATAGATATATATATATAAACACTAGATACCTCGTACGCGCTGTTGGCCAATGGAGGTCGACGTCCGCACACGGCGGCCATCTTGCCACAGGGTGCTCGCTCACTCGTAACATTATGTTGTATGAAGCATGTACTTTTTAAATAACCATAACTTAACTGTTATCAAAGTCAGAGATGTAGTTATGACACTGCATACATATGAATAAGAAAAGAAAGTCTGCAATTTCAACATGTTACAGCATTCAGAATTATAGCCACGTTAATAACGTTTGTAAGAAACCAAACCGTTTGTAAATCCGTCAAGATTTCAGCGAGATAAGAAGATTTATGTTCGTGCTGATCACTCATCTTACCTCAGATACCTCAGAACTTGCCAGAAAGCTTCCCTGTGGCAAGATGGCCGCCCTATGATGCCGGAAGTGACTCCGCCTTAAGAGATCTAGGCTGTGTTCGAAATGCCATACTATCATACTACTCTTACTTTTTCTGCAGTATCCAGTATGTATGCTGCGCATAGTATGCAAATTTTCTGTATGCATGAAATACCCGGATGGCCTACTATATTTGCCAAAATCTGCTAAATATAACTCAAGTACACTGAAATCAGTACAGAAGCTGTGTTCCGAATGGCATACTATCATACAACTCCTGCTGTATTGCAGTATGCTGTGTGAATACTGTGAATAGTGTTTGAATTTTCTGTATGCATGAAATGCCCGGATTACCTGCTACATTTGCTGAAATTTGATGTATGCATCTGAAGACACTGCGTGGGATACTGTTTCCCAGAACGCAACGCGCTCCACGTGACGTTTCATCTTCAAACGCATGAGTGAACTGGAGGCGGGGAATAGTTATAAATGTAAGACTTGTATATGTACGTATATACATGTAAACTACAAACCGTCACTGTGCATGTAAAAACAATATCATTAGTAGGACATACATTGTACTTTAATCTCTACGGCACTTTTCCGATCAAGTCAAATCACGTCACCTTTATCTCTGTAGCGCTTTATACATCGTTTCAAAGATATTAAATAATAATATTAATATTGCAGTAATATAATATATAAATAAAGTTAATATTTCAATTATGCAAACAGAATTAAATTCCGCTGTCAAGTAAAAGAAACGAGTGTATTTACCAATTTGTTTGCCGAGGCTTTTTACATTAACTCCACCCACCAAAGCCTGGCTGCGATAAACAGCACTGCAGAAGACACGTGTATTACTATAGTATCAGTGGCGCAGCGAGTAAAAGACACGAGATGTGTGTTATTGATGCGAGCGATCCGAGTTCGAGTCTGCCTTTTGTCAATCTAGTACAACTCCTTTTCCCATCACATACCAGATCAGAAAGGCATTTGTTTTCAATAAAAAATTAAGTAAATATTTGAAAAGTAGAAATGAAACGCCTCATTAAGGTAGGTTGTCCCAGTAAAGTGGCGTTCATCAATAAAATGTATGATAATTTACGCTCAATGAGTTATTGCACACTGTTTTATAATGTACTACAGTACTGAAGTATAAATATCTGCCACCTAACTACTATTTACACACCTGTTGCTAAAGAAAATGCTGCTATTTTAGTGTAAACAGAATTTATCATTAGTTGCACTTAGTGTAACTGGAATATATCACTTTTTCCAATTAGTGTAACTAACAAAAATATCAATGTTCAGTTATGTAAAGTTCTTCAATTATGAAATGAGTTCAACTGGTCAATATAGCATTGTTTACTAATATGAAGCCTCCTTAACAAGCCTTTGTAAAAATGAATAGTTAGCACGTTTGTTTGTAAGGTAACAACCTTGACAGCTGTGCTGAATTAATGTTTGTGTCTGTCATGTGACAATTAAGCATACTACTCTGAAACATTTGTTGCTTTTTGTATACTGTTTCACACACTATTCTTTAAAAAACAGTAGGCAGTATGCACTGTGTACTGGGCAGTAAGCAGTAAGTAGTAAGCAAGTATGCCATTTCATATATCTATATCTATGGCTCTGCAGCCTGCATTGTGGGCGGGACTAAACGGAAAAGTTTTGGCGGCCGATTTTAAACTGCGTCATCACTTGTGCGCACACACCATAGACTGCAAAAAAATCTTTATTTGAATAGGCAACTTTATACTACTGCTTAGAATATTCCATAATTTATTTTTCATTTCTTTGAATATAGTGTAAATGATTTCAAGTAAATAGGCAAGGGTACACTGTAACCTCACTTTTTTTTATTTTATTATTTTTTTTAATGCAGTATTTTATAATAAAGAATGCCCATAGATGCTGCTGCAATACTATATTTTTTGGCATGAAACTTGAAAAAAATCAAATGTTTCCCGGAGCATCAAAATAAAATTCTGTCGAAATAATTGGACAGTACACGTGGGTATACGTTTTTTTTCCTATTTTTACAGGAAAAATCTGTAAAGATTATATAACATTTTATGTAAAATTACACATTACTCTGTAAAAATACAGAAAATGTCTTTTTAAAAGCGGAAAATTGTTGTAATACCAAAATACAAGCAATTATTTGTAAATATAATGGTAGAACTTTAAAATACAGCAAATATCTGTAAAATAACAAGTATTATATTGTATAATGGAAAAATTCTGTAAAAAAAAATAGACCATTAACTGTAAAATTACATTTATTTTTAACAGTGTACACCTACCCCTAAACCTACCCAATAAACACCTTTGAGGCACTTTATTTGAAAGATTACAATTCTTTGCCTTTTCTATGTGAAAAAAAAAGAAAAAAGAAATACCTCTGTGAGGAACAGATCGATCCAAACGCTCGCCTGTCACTCATCCACCTCAAATATGACTTAATCTTTGAAATATATTTAAAGGGATAGTTCACCTAAAAATGAAAATTCTGTCATTAATTACTCACCCTCATGTCGTTCCAAACCCGTAAGACCTCCGATCATCTTCGGAACACAAGTGAAAATATTTCAAACATGCAAAGAAAACAAAGCAGGGTCAGAAAGTTCTCAGATTTCATAAAAAATATTTGAATTTGTGTTCAGATGAAAGATGGTCTTGTCATATCAACCCTATACAGAGAAAAAAATTGTGACAAAATTCAAAAATCTTTTGAAGATATCACTGAACAATTAACCGTAGAAAAGTAAATTTATAGCTAAAGTAAATTTTTCATCTCAGTTTTTAGTTATATAGCAGTTTAGATAGTTCTTTAATGTTTTGCTAACTAGCAGAATACAGATGGGGAACGTCGTAACACTGTGTAACAATGTGCCCGTACTATTAGCCCTGTCCTATTCTATGACATTAGCGATGCAATTTGCATTAATTACGTCAACACATTTTAATGAGAAGCCATGAGAAATTGGTGAATAAAGATAGTCAATGTTTAATGTTTAGTAATTATTATTTAAAGAAATGTAAAGCATTTTGTCTCCTGTTGTGTGTTTTTCAGAATGTCTGAATGTGCTTCCTTTCCTTATTATCTGCTGTATATTTTCTAGGTCAGATGAGCAGTTATGACGATGACAACGGAGTGACGATGAGACTTCACTCTGACAGAGGACAGACGTCCAGTCCTGGAAGTAAAAGAAGAGAACGGTGCAATAAGAACGGATCATCTCCACATATTCATATCTCCGTATCACAGCCTGGACAGAGATGCGAACAGCTTGTGTTTTGTAGATCCTGATTAGAAATTATGTTTGGCACATTTTAATGTAACAGTATTTTTTTCTGTGGTCATTTCAGGGAAGCGAAAATGGTGAAATAGCAACTGACAAAATACTGTGAAGCATCAGAGGGTTTAAAATGTTTCTGGCCAAACTGAGTACTGTAAAATTACACACTGAGGTTTATATGAGGTATTTCGCTTTGACATCATTAGTGGACCATTTTTACATTTCACTTTTGTTTTTTCATTTGCACCAGTAGCAAAAGCAATAATGACTTTCCTAATTAAAACAAACAAACAAATAAGGAGAAACTGATTACAGCTTTCAGAAGAGAAAGATGTCATATTGACATCATTTTCTCAACCATTGCATTAGATAAGCTCATAAAACAGTGTGTATTATGGTGTACATTGGAATTTTTTTAAATGTTTATTTAAAAAACGTGACGTTTATTGATGTTTTGATGTTTACAGTGTTACTCACCATGTAAAACAAATCATCACCGTTTGTGAAAAGGACTGGTGAAAACAACAATTGCACTGAATTTTGTGTTGCTGCTGATAAGTGTGTGGTTTCACCAATATACGTTAGAATAGATAGTTTTGTTACTGTTACTTGAATGAAATGTGTTTCCAATAAATCACCTTCTCTTCAGGTCCATTTCTGTTCATATCATGCGGTAATGGATTTCATGTGTGCTAGAGAAGTGACTACTACTTTTTTTTTTAAATATTTTTTTTAGATGATATCCTTTATCCATTTATGAGAAATAGTTGAACAGTATGCAGGAAATATCTTGTTTTCTGTATGATTCTTCTGCCAAAAATAGATATAACTCTTAGCCACATGTTTAAAATACCCCCCCCTCCCTCCCCCAATTGCAAACCAGATGTTTTTCCCCTGTAATTTTAGAACACTTTGTAAAAAAAAAAAAAATACAAATTCAAATATGTTACTTTTTTTTTTTTTTACTGGAATATTAAAAAAATATATAAAATATTAATCTTATAAAATTATTTATGCATTTGAAATTTTGTGGTGTAAATGCATTTATGGCACCTCAGCTTCATCAAACAGTCTGTAATTACATCTAATACCACTTCAGATGCAGCTTCTGTTTCCTCTGTGGAAAGATGTGAGTTTGTTGATACTGATTTCATTTGAATGGTAACAGCTCTACAGTTTCTTATTATTCTAACTGAATTAATTGACACAAACTAAGAATTTGATGGGAAATATGACACATTTAATAAGGTTAGTGGAAAAAGGACCATTTATAAACATAGTTAGAAATAACATCTGTTTTGTTACATACAGCAACTCATTTTAAGTTAACTATTTCTTCCTCTTTCCAGTCACAGAGCACTTTATTTTGAGAGTTGTTTAAGTGAGAGAACATCTGTAAAGTAGTCTAGATTGGGGGAATTGTCGTGTTTAATCGTCTTTTATTATGTAAATAATTTTTGGCATTTAAATTTGCATAGATTTTTGTTTGTATATGCTTTCAATTATAGTTCTTAGAGAGAAAATCAGAATCTGCAAAAATCAGTATCAGCAGGTCACACTTACAAAGAAATTGAAAATCGGAATCAGCCAAGAAAATTGCAATTGATGCATCTCTACTAAATATATTACCATTGATAATTAGACAGATGTTTTCCACAGTAAGCTCAAAAAGATAAGAACTTTTGTACCAGTTGTAGCCATAGGCGTAAATCCCGGGGGGGACGGGGGGGACAAGACCCCCCCTATCTGAGGGTTGTCCCCCCTAAAAATATCATTACAAGCAACTCTGTGTAATGAAAATAATATAATGGACATATACTTAAAATAACTGTGTGAGTAGTAAAACAAAAGAAACGCAAAAAAACGTTTTAAGTTCAGAAATGTTTTGATTCCCCCCTCCCTTACCTCGCAGTGGTTTGGTCCACGGCCTGCTTTCCTCTTTTACCGATAAACACACACGAGTCCGGTCACTCCGGCGGGAGAGAGCAAGTTCCTCAGTAACAGTTAGTTATGTGTAAGTAACTTAGGCTGTCAAGGCTATTTTATTCTCTGAACATCGGGTGAAATGATTCTTTCTCTTTAAAACAGATGATGCTGGATCATTAATAAATTAGTCATGACAAAAAAATTATGATATCCCATGTTTTTTCTATGAGCGATTAAAAGGTTAACAAGTTTAATGCCGTAGCTTGTCACCCACTACAACTAACACGGCGATAAGCCTGTGTGTGAACTGATATTTGGCTAATATTGTAGACCTACCGATGTGTTGGGTTTTGCTCAGTATGATTTTAAGTGGCAGATCAGTGGGCTTAATGCGGTTGAATAGCTAAAGAGACAACCAGATCTCATGAAAGTGCATACTATAGTACGCCAAATAAAAACGAAAACTCGTGGTATTGATACGCAAAAATGGACTTTGGCGTGTCTATGCTACGTGATGGGTAGGATTAGGGTTTTGGTGTAGATGCGTATCATATGCACGCGAAAACTGCGTATTATATGCACGCCAAAAATGCGCGTAGCATAGACACGCCAAAGTCCATTTTTGCGTATCAATACCACGAGTTTTCGTATTTATACGTATTTTCATGAGACCGGGCTGAAAGAGACGTACTCGGTTTAAATAATAATTATAATTATACCCATATATGAACCATATGAACCGAACACATATTTAAACACAGTCCATGCTATGTATGTGCATGCTGTGTACACATATCTATGCTTACAAGTACAATTTTGGCTATATTATTTGTGTCCCCTTCAAAAATTACTCTCGAGAAATTTTATGTGTATTGTCCCCCCCTACTGTTAGATGAAATTTACGCCCCTGGTTGTAGCTACCCATGTCAGGTGAAGTTAAAATGTTTAGCTTTAATGCTTTAAAATAGCCTTAAAAACCATTTTTAAATGTTAAAATGTCTTATAACACGGGGCCGTTGAATGCTTGAATCTGATTGGCTGACGAATGTTCTAATGTGTAATTATTTTCAGGGAAACGCACGGCGAACGTAGTTCCAGGCAGCTCTTGACCGCATTACATGACCATATCACTTCGCCAAATGATTTCAGGGCCATTCCACCGAATGGGTGCTATTTGCTTCCAAAACTCTTTAAAAAAGATAGAAAATGAAATATTTTTTTAAGACTGAATCTAGTAATACACATATTTAACTATTCAAAATATGTATTGATCCATCTTGGGTAACTTTATTTAATTTTTTACACAATTTGTGAGTGGAAGATGGATGCGTTTTTCTCAGTCCTGTTACCAAAACTCTAATGTCTTTTAAAAAGCATGTTAAATGTTAAAATGTAAAAAAAAAATGTTAACATATTCCTTCATTTTCTCCTCAGGCAGGTGTTTATTTTAAAGAAATGATTAGTTTCAAAAAAAGGTTATTTTTTATCATAAAACAATCACAATTTATCTACACAAGGTGTATTTTTTTATGAAGTACACAAACCCATTATTTTTATTTTAAAGGTGATTCAAACCTCAAACTTATCAATTTTCTATGATGCAATTTACTAAACAATGGGATAAATTACGGACCAAACTTAAAAAAAAAATAGTGGTTTAACTTTACTTTTTAAAGATAAACTATTTAGTGACAGGAATGAAACTGGGTAACAGGAATGAGTATCCATTATTATACAGGTTTGACTACATATGTGAGGTATTAATGCCTGCACTGATACAGTGAAAGTGTTGAACATTGACTAGTGAGCTGATCTCACTGCTTAAAAAAAAGGGCCAAATCATGTTTCTATTTAAATCTAGTGGCCTGCAGAGGTTTTTTTTTAGGGTTATGTTTAGGGGTAGAGAACGGATAATGAGATAAGATATAAATAACAAAAAAATAAATAAATATTAAATATAATTTTTTTTTTTAAAAATCAGATTTTCTGTGGATATTGTTTTCTTATAGCGCAGCTCACACTCGAACGCCATTCCATATATGAGCCTAATATATAATTGCCACAGGACAGAAATTTCAAGTACATTTTCTGTCACACTTGCAGGAATGTAATGTAAAACAACAGTGCAGGAACAACCATAGGTTTTCTCTGGGCAAAAGCATTGTCTCAGTGTGGATCGAAGGCCAAAATGTTGAGAAAAAGATGCATTTTCAAATTTATCTAGATTAATATGGATGTAGCCTATAATATTTACATTAATAAATCTGATGACACTACTCGCTCCTGTTACTTTTACTCAGTTACTGTATATAAGTACACTCTTAAAAATGCAACAACAAGGTGCTTCACGATGCTATAGAAGAGCCTTTTTGTCTAATGTTCCATAAAGAACCTTTACATCTGAAGAACCTTTCTGTTTCACAAAAGGTGGTGAAAGAAGGTTCTTCAGATTATAAAAAGGTAAGAAAGAAATGGTTCTTTAAAGATTGAATGGTCCTTTTTGATCCAAAAATGGTTCTTCTATGGCATCGCTGTGAAGAAACTTTTGAAGCACCTTTATTTTTAAGAGTGTATATGAGTAACAGGACTGAAAGTAACAGGATTGAGATTTTAGGATAAAATTAGTAAATACATATAATCTAGCCACATGGAGTACATCCTAATATTATGAGAATGCTCAGCAAATGATAGTGATTCACCAAAGATTTTTATTTTTAAAATAAACAAGTAACATCTAAGAAATAATTTAGGTAACAGAACTGTATACTTATAATGACGCTCCCAGACACCATTATAATATCATCAAATATACAGAAAAGAAAATAAGACCACATGCTTTCGGTCATTTCATTGCCTTCAGGAGATCTAAATGTTGCAAAATTATGTTGAAAATGTCTTGTGGAATTTAATTTAATTTTTTTTTTTTTTTTTTTGGGGGGGGGGGGGGGGGGTGTTAGGGTAAAAGGACTGAGTGAATACCCGGGGACACAATGTGTATTTTATCCAAAATATTATAAATTTATTTAGAAATACAGTGGGTGGGGGGGGATTATTTGATCACCTTGACCCTTTTAATAACTGAAAGTGGTTTGCTTTTAAGCAATTGCAATATTGTTTCACAACAAATATTTGTACATTGCTGAATTAAAAGCTTGAAGCAGATGCGTTTACACTGTCTGCTTTCATTCACTTGAATGAACATCACTCCACCTGTAGCTGATGTGTGGTTGAGAACCCCCCACATGATTGTAAAGCACTTTTGGTGTGTTTCAATACATAGTAAAGCGCTACATAAGTGCCTCATTCGTCACAAAGATATCTGTCTTTGGTGATATCCAGCGGTTTATAAACAAATTGTCACCTTAATGCTTAAATATTGGAAAAAAGAAAAACTGTGTCACTCAGGCTTCTAGACGTGAACACTTATCATAGGATCCTCAACAATGGTGACAATGATTAGTCATGCTGCAGTGCATAATGGGAGTTTTTACTATGGTGTTACCCAGTATGCATTGCAGCATGAATGAGCAACACTTTTATCGCATGCTGTAGTTTCACAGGGTTGGTTATTGAAAACCTGAACATATAAATAAAAGAAAAAGAGTTATTTTGAAGATAAACAGGTCAACGCCTCATGACTATCTCATCATATGAAAACAGCTATTAGCAGCTCACTGTATAGCACTGATCTCTCTGCTTTATAACAGCACATGCACTGCTGCAGAGAGAGATCTGACACAGAAGTCAAGGGTCAGGAGCCCAACTAAAGCACGCATTGATCTCTGTGATGGTGGCATCATTTTAACCATTAAAACATCAACATCTGATCCTCTGTAATTCTCAATAACAGCAGGTGTTCATCACTAATGCACAATCATCATTTAATTAGAAACTTAATTATCTCATTAACTTTAACTCTTTGAGGACTTGGGATTTGACTTGAGACTTGCTTGTGACTTGAAAGGAATGGCTTGGTTCCTCCTCTGGTGAAATCAGCTGCTGATATATGGCAGGACTTTTACTTTCTGACCCCTGGACTTTACAACTCTGGCTAAAACACAGGTTCAATATGTGAACCCTGGCACGTTTTTATTACGTAGATATTGGTATATATTGCTGTTTTTTTATTACGTTTCAGATACATATTGCGGCGGATCAGAATTCAAATATCCGTGGACTGTCGCTAAAGGTTATGCCCTACACCAAATCCAGCCCTAAACCTACACGATAGTGTTAACAAATGCAAAACTGATATAAAAGTGTATTAGCTGATGCAACTGTGCCATTTGAACTTCCTTTTATGCAGATTTTAACTGCTTTGTCGAACCGTAGTTACACAGGATTTGAACCGGTGCTTCTCGTCTCCTAAATCCGTCTCCGTACTCCGTGAGCTACCGAACAAACTTATCATCTATGAAAACCCATAGATATGAAGCTGGATGTGTGCGATGCTAAAGTTCATAAGCATCAGTTTTCAAATCTCCCAGCATATTAATATTGTTTTGAAGTCATGGCATGATATTCTTCAAGTAATTGTGCGAAAATTACGCTTTATTAATCGAAACTCTGTAAATTTGTGTGAAAGTGTTCATTTATTTTGGAAACTGCAGTGATATGTACTTATTGGTACGTATTTCATGTCACGCTAAAAAGTGCACCCAGGTACGTAAATGCCATGAGACCAGGTAGAGAAAAACGCATTTCAAGAAAAGTTATAAATTGATGTGCATTTCAATGAGTGAAATAAATATTTGATCCCCTACCAGTCAGCAAGATTTCTGGCTCCCAGGCGTCTTTTATATAGGTAAGTAGCTGAGATTAGGAGCACTCTCTTAAAGGGAGTCTCAGCTTGTTACATATATAACTCTCCACCATGGCCGAGACCAAAGAGCTGTCCATGGATGTCAGGGACAAGATTGTAGACCTACACAAGGCTGGAATGGGCTACAAGACCATCGCCAGGCAGCTTGATGAGAAGGTGACAACAGTTGGTGCGATTATTGGCAAATGGAAGAAACACAAAATAACTGTCGGGAGGATTTTGTCAATGATCTCCAGGCAGCTGGAACCATAGTCACCAAGAAAACAATTGGTAACACACTACACCATGAAGAACTGAAATCCTGAAGCCCCCTGCTCAAGAAAGCACATGTACAGCCCGTCTGAAGTTTGCCAGTGATTCAGAGGAGAACTGGGTGAAAGTGTTGTGGTCAGATGAGACCAAAATCAAGCTCTTTGGCATCAACTCAACTCACCTTGTTTGGAGGAGGAGGAATGCTGCCTATGACCCCAAGAACACCATCCCCACCATCAAACATGGAGGTGGAAACATTATGGTTTGGGGGTGTTTTTCTGCTAAGGGGACTGGACAACTGCACCACACGGGTCAACCAGTGCTGTGACCATGAAAACACGTAAGGACAGACTGAGGGCAACACATTTCTCCCAACATTCATCAAGTGTTGATCAAGAAGAATTCTTAAATTTCCGTTTGTTTGTTATGGTTATCTACTGGAATATTTTGCCATGTTACGTTCCTGTATCAAGTCTAGGGGAGGGTAGATCACGTAACAGAATATGTGGTGGTGTGTGTGTGTGCCAGCAGTGAGGACCAGTAGTCAACTCATGAGTAATTTACATAAAAAGAAAACCCCACTTCGCAACGTAACTGAAGAAAAATATAACATTTTTATTGTACATAGACAGGAGGGTTTGCTTTAATGACTTCGAGAGGGAGCTCAGGCCAAAACAACAAACATAATACCTCTACCTAATAATCAAAATCTAACTAACCTACCAAAACAAAAGAGAACAAAAATACATCAAAATACTCTAACTCCCTTACTAACATAAACAGAGGAAAACAAGTCCAAAAAGGAAATGGCACCCCCTCTCTACTTAACCCCGTCCCAAATTAACAATGCAAACTAAAATTAATTATCCAATAAGAAAGAATACAAACTTACAATAACAGGTTTTCTGGTTGTAAAGATGGAAGTTACAACAGGAGATGGATAAACTCAAAATCACTAAGAGAATCCAATCAACCAAACAATTCTTAACAACAAAGTAACCCTTGGAAAGCAAGGGGAGGAAAGCCTCACAACAAAGCTTGCGCACGCGCACGCTGTTCTGAGGTGGAACTGCTGCTTAAATCTCCAATGCGCCTTCTCATCCTCCAATCAGTGTGAGCAGCCAATCATTGGAGACAGGTGGCGGCCATTACCTCCTACTTGCGAGTAGAGTGAGAGTGAGAGAGAAACAAAAACATACGTCCTGGGACGTAACAGTTTGCCATGACTTTCGATTTGTATTGCAACTGGAACACCAGACTGTCTGGTTAAACAGGATCTTTTTTGGTTAAATTTACCATTACCTCTGGCTTTTCACATTTCACATTTTCAAATAACACAGATAAAGGTTAACATTTTTAATTTTTAAGCAAGAGATTAGAATTGTATATATGTTATTGAGGGCAGTCGTGGCCTAATGCTTAGAGAATTGTACCTGTAACCCAAAGGTCTCAGGTTCGAGTCTCCGCTCTCTCCACCTTTAATACCACAACTGAGGTGAGACTCTTGAGCAAGGCACCGAACCCCCAACTGCTCCCCAGGTGCTGCAGCATTGGCTGCCCACTGCTCCGAGTGTGTGTTCACTGCTGTGTGTGTGCGTGCACTTGGATGGGTTAAATGCAGAACACAATGGGTCACTATACTTGGCCACACTTCACTTTCACTATATTCCTCTGTAAATTCTGGAAACAGAAACTTAAAAACAATCATTAATGTGCCTCATCTGATTATAATCAATCATTACAATCGCATACAGTTCACACACAGTGTAGAATTATTGTATCCTGTAAATGCAAAATAAAAATCTAAACATGATAGAAAGAATCCAGAAAATGTAACGACAATGCCTAACAACAACATCCCAGCTGTTTAGTTTGATGTGTGAGCATCACGTCAGGAACTGTCAGGAAAAAATAAAGTAAAGTAAAAAGAAATACATCCAATTCTCCAAAATCAGTTTTCTTTTTTTTTTTTTTTTAAATAATCAACTAAGCTTAAGCTGCTCTTTGCGTTTTGCTTTTGTAAACAACCTTACATTTTTTAAAAAGCTCATTTGTAATCTATTAGATTTAAAAATCAGTGTTACAAAACAGAACTATTGCGCTCTTTCTGAAATAATTAAATTGGATACATCAAACACTCTAAACCTGGTTAAACATGCTGGTACATTAAATCTGTTTATATTTCAGGCTCCATTAAAGCCATTAGCACATTCCTGGCATCTTCTGCTATGTCATTCAGAGCTCTCTTTAGCATTGTTGACACAGCCCAATAGGACATTGCTCCTGCCGCTACAGAGCCTAAAACGGGCACAACCCTAAGAGTAGACTCAACAGCATCTTCTGTTATCAGAAGGGAGGAATCAGACAGTAATGTTAAGATAGAACTTGTGCATATTCCTTTATGCCAAACTGAAGTCAGCAGACTCTCTACAGTCTCTGTGCTCTTCCCTGACCTTTCACAGAGCTGCTTCAGAGATTCCTTATCAAGACCAAAGGCTCTGCAGTATCTCTCTATCTCAACTGCTATGATAGCTAAATCCACAGTCAGCGAAAGATAGGGAATTGGAACAGCAGCCACACAAGCAGACAGGAATGCTACTCTTTTAATGTTTTTTTCTAGAACTGTCTTCTTTTTCTCATTAATCTTCAGTGTGATATTTGGCAAAGCCAAAATCAGCACACGATTTTTATGCTCTGGAAGCTCTTTCTCCATCCTTTCTTGCAGCAGATTAATGTCATACTTGTCGAGCTCCCAGCCAGAGATCAGGAACACAACAGGATCCTCTATACCGATCTTTCTCAGACCTGACAGAAACAGGAAATGTATCATGAATAATGTAATCATTAACAAAATATAATTCAATTATTCATGAACAATACTTATAATTAATTCTACAATAGTGCATATTTATGAGTTTGACATGACCAAAGATATATTCACAATATATCATAAACAAATCATTATGTCATGTGACTTGAATACTAACCATTTTCACAGTCCTCTCGGATGGTATCCAGTGTCTTTTTCTCATCAAAGTTTTTTCTCCTCTTTTGAGCCAGAATGTTAGAATCAGTCTTAGAACGAACAAAATAAAACTTTTTCCCCATCTTCTTGATCTCTTCGACCAGCTGAATGTGGCATTCTCTGAACCGATCTGCAGCAATGATGATGAAAAAATCATAGCGTTCAAACTGAACCTGTTTAGAATACTCATGGGCTTTGAAAGCCGATGTTCCAATGCCAGGAAGATCCCACACTTTCACATTGTTGTATTTTGGGTTAGGGTAAACCTCGGGTTTTATTGTGGTCTCAACTATACCTATTTTGGCAGAGCCCTCATCTTCATCTCCTAAACCCCTGAAAGCATTAACAAATGTGGACTTTCCAGAACCAGACTCCCCCGTCACACCAATGTTTAGCTCAACTCGATCTTGCTGTTTGAGGAATTCTTTGATTGAGTTTGCTGCTGACTGAATATCTTGATTAGATATTGTTTCCTGAAGCTCTTTCAGCTCCTCATCTGTTATTCCACAGGATTCATTCAACATCTTTAAAAAAAAAAAAAACACTGGCATATAAAAATGCTTTGATTGGATTATATGGCATTTTCATTTGTTATATTTAACACAACTAAATATGCATGTACTTGCAAAAGAAGCAAATTCTTACCTTTATGCTTCCAGATCACAAGCTTGAAGTGTGGTAGGCAACTAAAATGGTAAGTTTTGTAAATTCAGTTAGAGAATAACTTGTAGGCCTGTACATGAACATCAATGAGACAAATCATTACAAGAAGTCCTCAGTATTTTTCATCCAGGTTCAGTTGAAATAAATTAATAAGAAATACTTAAGGGTATTTAAGAGTATTATAACTTTTGTGTTTTCTTAGAGTAGGTTAATTACACTGTAAAAAAAAAAAAAAAATGTAAAAAAAACAGTGAAATGCTTGGCAGCACAGGGTGCCAAACGTTTACCATTAATGGAAATAATGGTTAAAGAACGTTTTTAAAAAAACAGTCAATGAATGGCAGAAGCAGCTGCCAAACAAAAACTGTAAAATTAAGGCACAACATCCTATTTTTCTTCTTTTTTTTACCTTACAGGTATTCTCTGTGTAACTTTTTTTTTGCAGTTAATCATCACCTAACAACAGCATACGCACAAAAGCTAATAACTATCACTACATCAACAACTCCACAGTTACTGCTTTTAAATAAAATTACATTCAGCATAACATCTTGTTTCGTGGTCTTCTCCTGGACTGAAGCACAGACTCTACTCTTCAGCACAACGGTGACCCACAAAACACAGACAACAGAAACCCTTTAAATCCCAAAAGAATATTAAACACTAACAGATCTCTCTAGATCTCAGCATCTTCACTTATTACAAACCAGTCTGACTTTATTTCTTTCATACAAAACTTCTTATTGAGAATTAACAGAGGTTTAGATTGTTGATGTTTTATTGAAATTAATCAAGTTTGAAGTCACCATTGTGGAAATAAGTGTTTGCTTTAGTTGTGCTTCTGACCCTCACTAGCCTCATCAGAAATGTCTGAACATGTTAAATTTATTAATTTCGTTTTGTTGTAGTGTTACAATTCTTTTGTTTGAAATGTGGCCCTGCTTCGATATTTTAAAGATTGCAAAGTATTTTGAAATTATTTACATGAGAGCATGTAGAGTCACAGACATCAAGAACCTGCATATGAACCATAACAATCTACAAAATATTCAGATCAGCTCTGATCATCACAAAACAAGCTTTTTGTTGATTGTCACCATTGTTGAGATTCATGTGCTGATTCTTGAAGCTTCCGTTCAAAACGCTTTCTATATAATGATAAAAAAAAATTAATTATGAAGTATAATAGAAATGGTCGGGAGAACATGAATATTAAATTACTCACATAAATTTGATAGTCACAACACAATGTCAACACTCCCGTTAAATTGATAATTTCACAGCATTGATAACTCATTACAAATTACATAAGGATGTCCTGCTGAAAGGTTTTTTTTGTTTGTTTCATAACCGGTTTTGTTGTTTATGAAAAGCTGCACAATGAGTCAGGAATAAGAAGTGTCACGACATGCATAACAGGCATTGTAGAGCAATTGTACACACCCAGGTGTTAATCTCAAATGACAAAATGTTCTCACTATAGTAACGAGAGTAAGAGACTTGCAGTTTGAAAATGCTTGTCATCTGAGAGCAGTGTTGGGCAGTAACTAGTTACTAGTAATTTAGTTACTGTAATAATATTACTTTTTGCAGTAACTAGTGGTGTAACTAATTACTAGTAAGATTTCAGTAATAATATTACAGTTACTTTGCATAAAACCACTCAAAAAATGATTTTATGATACTGTTCACTTTATTTAAACAATTTATTTTAATTTAACACCCTTGTATTAGATTTCTCTTTCAAACACAGTTGCATTGTGGTAAACTGATTTGAAATACTTATGCTTTGGTTCAACTAAATGTTTTCAGTTTGAAAGAACATGTCAGTTTAGTAGGTCATTTGGTGCTATTTCAGTTTACTTAAATCAAGTTAACCTAACACAATTATTTTCTACCACATTACTTAATCCATTTGAGTTATGATACATATATGATTTTAGTTGTGTTAAAGTATCATTATATAATCTAGGAACAGGATTTCCACTTCCCATCATGCTTTACATGGGGCTGGATAAGGAGAGTAAATGTTCCAATAAAATGTTATGTTATGCATCTTTTCTCAAGATGATACAATGGGATACATATTAATGTTAAATGCTTTTTTATGTTTGTATTTAAGAGAGTTTCTGTTATGTTAGTGTTTTTGGGGGTTGCTATTGTGGGGAAGTGTAGAGCATGTGCTTGGGTTGAGGACCTGCTAACAAAAATTAATGCTGTTTTAATAAAAGAAAAAAAAAATAGTTTGGGCATACCATGGATGTAACAACCATCTTCTGGCTAATTCCTAACAATAAGAACTATATTTAGCGTGTTTAGTATGTGCCATAAGTGGCAACTGCATCAAAAATTATTTTACCTTGAAATAAATCAGTGGTTCCACATAATGGAAACATGTTATCTTTACTCAAATATTTTAGTTAGGATGAACTTACTTGATTGAAGTTATTTGGACATGGTTGTTTACTCAGTTCAGTTTAGTTCATCATACATTATGTATTTGAGTAGAGATAACATGATTCTGTTATGTGCAACCCATGTCCATAATTGAATTAAGTTAAAGTATCTTTTTTTTGAGCAAGCTTAGTTACTTAGTTACATTTGATGCCTCAACCCCGCTGATGTAAAATCTAACAATCAAATAATAATTTGAATCATTTAAATAAAAACATAATTTTCACGACTCACACATGCATGTGATGTCCCCAGTGCAGCAGGCATGTTTGGAATATGGAAACACTTACATTCGGCAGACAGAAATATTGCATTATATTGATTTTGTCAGGAAAAAAGATCTGTTGTGTTACGTTGTGGCTTTACTTTACTCTGGCGTTACATCCCTCTGATCAGCATGTGGTACATTATATTAATATAATTAAAAAATATTTTTGGAGAATTAAACAGTTTCTTACAAACTCATGTGATTTGATCAAATCAATGTGTTAACAACACTTCTACTTGAATTCCACTATCAATCACTATTGAGTGTTTGTAATAATTTCTGAAAGTAATAAGTAAAGTAACAATATTACTTTTGAAAGGAGTAACTAGTAATGAGTAATATATTAAATTTTTTGAGTAACTAGCCCAACGCTGTCTGAGAGATTCTTGAAACATTCAGAGGGTTGAGATCACATAATATGTGTTACATGAAACTCAGTAGTAGTTTTGGTCGAAATGGACATTGGTGAATTATGAAATGATGTTTTGTAGCAGTAAAACATTTGAGAGATTAAAATGTTTCTGTTTTCAGTGATGTATCTCAATTTATCTCATTACTTGTCACGCCTGTTTTGGGTTTGGTTTCATGTTCTTGTTTTCATGTCTTTTATTTTGTAGTTTCATTCATGCTGTTAGTGTCATGCTTCCCTTGCCCTCATGTATCTCTGCCTTGTGTATGTGTCATGTGTCTTGTCCCCATTGGTTGGTTCATGTCATGTGACCCTCTTTGTTTGCTATAAGTAGCCCATTTGGTTCCATTGTCTCTTGTCATGTATTGAAGTTATAACCCACAGTCGGTGAGTCTAGTTTGTCCATATAAGTCAAGTTAAGTCTCGGATTATCACTTTGTAAATAAACTTGGCCTTGTAGTAAATCATATGTGGGGAAAAATCTAATCAAGAATTAGTATTACATCTAATACTTATTGCTACAAGATTTAGTATGCTAAATTATTATAATAGTAACTAAAATGCGGTTTTTGGCCATTGCATCCTGTTATAGTACAGGTAGAACTTTATTATATATCCTAAAACCCATGTAAGATCATAGAATGAGACTTTAATATTAGGGCAAAGATGGGCTGTTTAAATGTGGTCATTTCAAATATCATTTACAAAAAGTAATTTTATTTAATTACCACTATGTGGCTAATTGACTTGGCTGATATACAGTGCCCTCCAAAAGTATTGGAACAGTAAAGACAAAGGTAACACTTTACAATAAGGGTACATGAATAATCATTTACTAATGCCTAAATTAATACTTAATTCATCAAGTACTAATGATTATTAAAGTTGTTAACTAATCATGAATTAATGAAGAGCTATCCTTAACTACAACTGGAGTCATATGGAAGGCAGCCTTAACTACATGTTAGTACATGTTTGATAGTCAATGCATTAATTAACATTTATGAGTAAACTAAATCAAACAGCCTCTTTAAGAAATAATAAGAAATACTGTGGCTTTGAAATAAATTAAAACAATTTGACACTATAATTTTTTAACTGTTGTTAAACAATTTTGAGCTTTTTACATCTTCAGCTTTGCCATAAACATTACTGGGTGGAAAAAGATTAGTTGAACCTCATCATCAAGTGTAGAAAATACTAAATACACTACTAACTGATCTTGTTTTGTGTTGTTCTCTTTCACTTTAAACTCACCCTGCTGTGATTTATAAAATAAAACTTTAAAATCCACAAAGAACAATCCTGAAGAAATGCCCGGAAACAGTTCACTGTCCATCCAGACGCAGGCCGTGATGATCCTGTACCTCTGCTCTCCGACTTCTTCAAAATCCACACCACATCTCTTAACCGGGCTGAATACTCAATGTGTTAGTACATGTGTATTTGATAGTAAGTATAACATAAATCATGAACTGAGTTTAGTATGTAGTTAACAGTGAATTAATTATGATTGGGCCCCCTAAAGTAAAGTCATGTTAAAATAATGCAAGCCACAAGTTAATGTTAGTGTATGGGTAGTTAATAATGAGTTAATTATTGTGGGCCCTCTCAAGTAAAGTCATGTCCAAATAATGCATTAACAAGCCATTAGTAGATGTTAGTTTATGGGTAGTTTATAATGAGTTAGTTATGATGGGCCCCTCAAATCATCAAATAAAAACCATTAAACATGCTGTAAGAGTCATCATCATTCCTTTACACCATCAATATAACAAACAATGATAAAGGTTATTTATAGTCCTTTTATTTTATATTTACATCATATACAGTATGTACTAAAAAAATCCAAACATAACGTTACCTGTAAAACACACATAAGGTAACTTAAAGTGGCACCTCCAGAAGCTAATGCAAACTGAAGCATACACAATTAAACGACAAAATACCATTAATAACTGTACATAACTTCCAATAAGATGCACAGATGCAAACATGAATTTAATTATTAAGCCAACCTTTATTAGATTGAAATGCTAGTAAACCGCGACTTGCCAGCGCCTAGAGTGCGACACTAATAAGTGTCCTACCAGAAACAAACCCTAAATACTGGCGTTATGACTAAACATAAACGAATAATATAAAATATTAGTGATAGTTATTAGTCTGTTTTCCACGTTTGATCTAATGTATCTGTTTAATTAATGGCACTAATATTTTCAACGAGCAATAATGTTTGTTTGTTTGTTTTTTCTTCAAATAAACGTGACTACAGTATTTACGGTTTGTTTCTGGTGGGACACTCATTAGTGTGGTACTCTAGGCGCTGCTTGGAGCGTAAGTAAGGGCGCAGAAGTGAGCATCCCTATGCCCTACTCCCTTCGAAGGGCAGAGCCCTTGAAGTGTGTTCTTTGAAGGGTGTAGGGCATTACTGTCTCGTATAAGCGTCTGAAAATATGAATGCAATTTGTTTTTGTCATTTTTCACAGCCAGATGGCCTCAGAGACACTCAGTGACCCAGTTCCTGATGGATAATGATGTTTAAAGTAGAAATGGTGTCTTAGTTTTTTGTTTTTGTTTTTTTGGTTAAATTATGTATGCAAATATGCTAATTTGCATTTAAAAAATCCAGAATTTAAGGAAAATAAAATTTAAAAAAATCACCAAAAATAATAACAAAACCTACATAAATAATTATAATAAAAAAAGTGTAACGTTGAGGGTTTTCGGGTCATTTTGACCCACGATGGACACTTTGGTTATAGGTTCGGGAGGGTTGGATGAGGATTAAAAAAGTTTTAAAAGCTAGACGTTTAAATGCAGGGTAGAACATGTTGAGCCTGGGAACATGTACTGATCAAATGTACATCTAATATGTAAAGGCTGGAATACACTACATGACTATATTGCCAAGATTTTTGTCCCGATTTACAGTTTAGATAAGTCAATGCTAGCTGCGGAAAGTCAGAGCCTGTCTGCAGATTTGAGTTGACAGATTTCATAGAAAATAGTGCATG
Organism: Acrossocheilus fasciatus; assembly: GCA_036784905.1. Classification (NCBI taxonomy): domain Eukaryota; kingdom Metazoa; phylum Chordata; class Actinopteri; order Cypriniformes; family Cyprinidae; genus Acrossocheilus; species Acrossocheilus fasciatus. The sequence goes on from CM071956.1 coordinate 3,281,402, forward strand.
ATGTTCCACAGACTCCGTAGGATATTAAACATGTGTGATGACTACCATTTTAAAATCTGTTCAGATTTTAAAAGTCGTGTACTGTATTCCAGCCTTGAGACTGGTGAAAGTGTCTGTCAGATGCATACTGTAAATGCATCTCTTGAGAACATGTGTTAAATGTGAAATAAATTCTTGACTAAGTGTGATGTGTTTATGTACTAGGCATGATGAAACATCTTCACCGATATCAGACACTTCTCTCAGCTCATACAGCAACACATGTTCTATACAGGATATAAGTGTAACCATAACCAGTGTAAAATACTGTTATTAAACCAATTTCAATTATAAATTATGTGCTAACTAGTCTTGATTGAACATTAACATTGAAGTGCTACCTATTGCAATACAATATAGTCACACAATAGCAACGTTCTCCCACGTATTTTGCTCTTATAACTGCATTTATTTCTGGCAGTGGGTGGTAAAAGACAAGAAATGTCCAGTTTTACACCATCATGCTGATAACGTTACTAACATAACTTTAGTCTTTCTGCAATCCTACAGCCTGGACCATGGGGAAACCACCGTTGCAAAACAATAGACGGCAACGGCAACAAAAAACATGAATCCAGTTTATCATTATTTTCATGCACGCAACCTCAGCCTAAGGGCAAACACAGAGCTATAAAAGGTGACATGCAAAAGAGAATGCAAACAATATTATGCAAACTCAAATGTGAGTCAACAAAATGATTACTGCCGATGATGTTCATAATGTCCCTCGAACAGAACTGAAAGGTTTGAAGTACCCGTCTTCAAAATATAATCTTGTACAGATGTAAATTATTCAAGATTTATCTATTATTATTATTGTTATTATTTACACTTAAATATAAAGAAAACCTTAAGATGCACATACAGATACATACAACAAAATGGACAACTGCAACTGACTACTCAAGTGATCCCCTTTAGACATGCTGTTAACAATAACTTTGCAACCATAGCCTATGTCAACTCTAATTAGAGTATAATTAGTAGACTGTTTAGTTAGTAGAATAAGTAGACATACTTGCAAAGTTACTTATTACAAAGTTACTTAATTGGGGGACCATCAAAATGAACTGTCGTTGTCTCCTAAAATAAAAAGCAATCTATGTATTTTAGGACTTATTTATAAAGTGTGAAAAAAATAAGTATGATTTTACACTCCAATAAAACATGTTTAAATGCCATTGTGGGTTGACAAGGAAGCCATATGGTGGTGGTTATGCAAGAAAAAAATGTGCTTTCTTACATGCTGCTCATATATTATTATAGCACTGTTTGTGATGAATACAGTGTAATCAGACTTTAGCTATTAACATGTTCATAAGAAACTGAAAAAAGCACAAATGTCAGGGCATGTCAAAACTTCTCCAGGACCCAAACACCCCCTCAGACCTCAGAGGGTTAATAAATAACGTGTGAGTCTTGTATGCCCTTAATGGCACCTAGTAAAAGCAGCTTGATCACCTAGATTTGAAACTAATGAAACAACATATTTCCTTGGCATTCATCCCATCCCATTCCATCTGCAACATCTTAATTAAGAGTTGTGCTGTGATCCCCAGAACTGAAACTGAGAAGCACTGCTGTAACTCCTCCCCATGCATTTCATTGATGTTATAAAAGGTTGTCAAGCAGCATTCATACACATACTGCTGAGTGTGAGAGCTTGTGATTTCAGTGCACAGTAAGTAGCTCATTTATAATGAACTGTTTTGTCTAATTGTGCATTTTTTTATAGTTCTGTTCATTCATCTTCAAACTTACTGTATCTTCTTTTATAATATGAAATGCACTTCAGTGTTAATTTTGGCAGGCATTTTTGATTTAGTCTTAGTCTTTATCATGAGACGAAAATGCTTAATAGTCTTAGTCACATTTTAGTCATTTGAGTCTTTCATAGTTTTAGTCTAGTTTTAGTCGACGAAAAGTCATTGCATTTTTGTCAACTTTTAGTCATTACTTTTAGTCAAACTGCAGTTACCAACATTTATTTTGGTAGCCATTTTATATGTAGTCTTCAAACAAAAATAGTCATTAATTAATCTCTCTTTAAATCAATTAAGCTTATGAGAAATTTGAATCAAGGATTGAATCTGGAAAAACTGGAATAAATATTCATTTTTTGGTAGATATACAAATTAAACTCATTTTTCAGATACAGTAGTATTGTCAGTATTGTCACCATGACAAGTATACATTTACTTAATATTTTTCGTTGGTTAACATTAATGACACAGATAGGTATTTAATAGGAATGCTGTCCATTTAAAACGGATGCATGTAATACTGACACACATTCAGTTTTCACCCACCTGTTTACGTTCACTTAAGCCATATCCGACTGTATTTACGTGAGATATTCTAGTACACAATAGACATTTGGACTGCTGTGTATGTATTTGAGTACCGAGAACTGAGAGAGAGAGAGAGAGAGAGAGAGAGAGAGAGAGAGAGAGAGAGAGAGAGAGAGAGCGCGCGCTTCTATCAGCGCGATTCCGCCTTCACTAACTTTAAGTTAATCAACAACGAATTGTGACTCCCGTGAAAAACGGGACGGTCTGGTCACCCTATCGCTAACCCTTCAGGTGCTGAGGCCATTGTTTCAGATCGCTGGTTCGTGTTTTGGTAGCCAATCCGTCCGCGGCTGCCATACTGAGACTAGATATACGAACGCCCCTCATCTGATTGTAATCCAATGACAGGGACACACATTTTGAAAGACAAGGCAGTTAACTTAGCCTATAGGGTGTATTTTGCATGTCCAGTAGTCCTCAAATAACATGTTAGTCCCGTCTCGTCTCGTTAACGAAGACGCGGCATACATTTCGTCAAAGCTTTTATCATCAGATATTATTTTTAGCTCGTCAACGTCTAGTCTTAGTCACAGAACGAATATTCCTTAACGAATATTTTTCGTCGTCGTCTTCGTTGACGAAATTAACACTGATGCACTTATAATATTATAATCACTTATAATTACAACATATATTATACACTATACTATGTTGTACTGCTTTAAGTTTGAGAAAGATGCGTTGAAAATAAAATGTATTATTATTATTATTATTATTATACAATTTTATTAATAACTTAATATCAATGATGTCAACATAGTGTAGCATTTTGTTTGTACACAGACCACAAAACTGATGGGAGCAGCTCTGGTGTCAAACAGGATCTGAAACCTTCAGATGACACACATCGGTATCACTGTAAGTTACTGGAACCTTAAATAATTATTTATTCATTTATTATAATGTAGGTGTAAAAACTGTTGCAGGTTCTCATGTCTTGTTAAATTATTACTGTTTTTCTCAATGGATTTCACACAGTTCCTCAAACTCAATGCTCTCAAAACCATCTGAATACAGTGACATTACTTGACAATGTCATTATAAAAAATAACTAATATTATATAATAATGCAGGATTTAAAAGTAAAATAAAATCTCCTTTTTTAATCATCTAGATTTCAGTTTAAAATTCCTGGATTACTGATTCACTATCATCATGAGTTTAGAGAATCTGCAATTCATGTCTTGGAATTCAAATGGGATCACAACTAAAATAAAGGATGTGAAGAGGGAAATAGAGAAACAAAAATGCCATGTTGTTTTCCTTCAAGAGACACGTTCAGGTGCTTCTTTAGAGACGCTGGAAGAGTGGAAACCATTTTACACCCCACAAACATCACAACATAAAGGAGTGGCTATTTTGATAAGAAAAGATATATTTGATGAACCACGCTACACAGAAATGGATGTTGATGGCTGCTATATTGTAGTTAAATGTACCCTAAAAGGACAACTATTCACACTTGTGAGTGTATACAATCCTCAGTCTGATCCAAGACCCTTAATGAAACTCAGAAATGTAGTTGAGAAATATGCAGAGGGCATCTTACTGATTGGAGGAGATTTTAACATTGCTCTGAATCCATATCTAGACAGAAATTCAAAAACAATAAATGAAAACCATTTACATTTCAAACCAATTATGGAGGGATTTATGACTACATTCCATCTTGTAGATGTGTGGAGAAGATTTCACCCAACAGACAGGCAATTTTCATATCAGCAAAAAACTGTCATGTCAAGATTGGACTATTGTTTTGTTACAGAGGAGTCAATGAAATATATTATAAACTGTAAGATTTCTACCGAAGAATGCTGTTCTGACCATCAGCCGGTTCTTTTTAAAATTGGGATATCCGGAGAAGAAAGCATGGAACAAGAATTTTGTCCGGTTATCACTGAAGAGGAGAACAAAATTCATATCTTTAGCATGATGGGCTCAGTTACTGATAAATGGTTAAGCCAAAAACATAAATACTGTCCGGAACTTGATTTGACTATAAATCCCTGCAAACCTCTAATGATTAGTGTCAGGGAGGTTGAAAGTGCAATTCAGTCTTTGGCAGTAAACCAAAAACACATTGAGCGTCCAGATGGTATACCAGTCTCATTCTATCTGAATAACTCATATGCTCTGATTCCATATCTGTGTGCTTATTATAACAACATACTTGAGCAATCAATGATCATCCCAGAGTCTTTCAGTAAGGCTTTCAAAGTATCTGAAACTCACTACAGATTTAATGTTGACTATCTGATCTTAGCCACCATCATGGCCAGGTGGCTTAATGACCACATGGAGTCCCATTCAGAGGACTACACAGATGACGGAAATAATAAAGCAGTGTTGATTTCCTTCAAAGAGCAACCAGTAAAGCTCAGGTGGACTGTCTTAAGGAGGTTCATGGCAAAAGAAATGGATAGAGACAAGACAAACCCACCTTTATCCGATAAATTAAAAATAGACATCCTTAACAGGGTCCTAACAAACAGTCCCAGACGTAATTACAAATTACTGTGCTGGGGCTGCCCTCTGACTCCAGTGCTCATGACGCTGTGTCTTAAATGCATTGCTAAAGAAATGATTGACAGTGTGCGAGACCAAACATCAAAAATATTTATTTCTAGAGAGAATGTCGTTGCTAGATCCTCTGTTGGTTTTGATAGAGGTTTACTGAGGAACTTGGAACAAACATATGATGTTGTGAAATGTCAACTTCTAGAATAAATAGTAAAAACATCAGAATATAAATAGAAATTTCTAAACTATTTGTACATGTTGCTGTCATGATATCTGATTATATTCACAATTCATCTGAATGCAACTGATTTTGATGGTTTTAGAATGTTTTATTTCAATTGTATGTACATAATCATCTTAAATTATCTTTACACGGCATGATAATATATACTTTGTTGTTTGTTTGGGGGTTTTTTTTAGATCAATGTACATTTCTGACATTACAGCATGATATTCCATTAGTTGCTGTTACTTGGGCTATAAAATGTTTTCCTTTTATACAAATAGAAATGTAACGTATAACTACTGATGTAAAAATAATGTATCTTAATTTACCATGTACCTTCAATGAGGTATATCAGGGGTTTCAAACCTGTCCTGGAGGCCCCCTGCTCTGCACATTTTGCATGTCTCCCTCATCTAACACACCTGATTCAACTCATCAGCTCATTAGCTCATTAGTAGAGACTGCAAGACCTGAATTGGATGGGCAGGGAGGCCTCCAGGACAGGTTTGAAAACCACTGATAATTCTTAAGTGCATTACAGCAGTGGTTCTCTAACCTGTCCTGGGGACCCCCAGCCACCACACATTTTGTATATCTCTCTCATAGGCCACACCCATTTCAAATCTCGCAGACTCCACTAATGAGCTGATGAGTTGAATCAGGTGTGTTAAATGAGGGAGACATACAAAATTTGCTGTGGTTGGGGGTCCCCAGGACAGGTTTGAGAACTACTGCTGTAATGCACTTAAGAATTATGTACCTCAGGATAAACAAGAAAATGTATAAAAATGTAAAGGTCTAGGCCAGGGATGGGCAGTGTTGGTCCTGGAGGGCCACTAACCTGCGGTGTTTAGCTCCGACCCTAATCAAACACACCTGTTGAAGACACTGATTAGCCTGTTCAGGTGTGTTTGATTAGGGTTGGAGCTAAATTCTGCAGGATAGTGGCCCTCCAGGACAAAAGTTGCCCATTTTATACAATTATTATATTGTTGCTTTGTTCTCTTTTTCAAGGAAGTTTGCAAAGTTCACTTCTTATCAAACTAGGGATATAATGATGCACCCTGAGCTGTATGAAAATCAGTGCTTGTTTGTTGAGATGTTAACCAAATCGTGATACAATTGGGGATGGGGGTTTATAAGAATGTATCCGAGGGGAACTGACTGTCTTCAGGTTCAGATGGTATTTTCTTTTTATCTAGCCTCTGTATAATGCATATTAATGTCCTCATGAAGTAAAAAAAATCATGTTTTTTTTTTTGGGTTTTTTTTGCTTCTAGTAAGGTGATGAGGTCATACAACTTATCCAGCATGAATTTTTTTATTTTTCTTAATTAGCACAGACGACACTTTTACAGCACAGATGTCTTTGGTATCTGATTTAAATGGGTAAATCTAAGACGGGGGAAAGCAATCTTCCAAATTAACGTCCCAATGTGTTCAAAATTATTCAATATCTTACTTCTCTTTTTTTTTTAAATGTCACTTTGTCAGTGAAACAATCTAATTTCTGTAGTTTAGTTTTGTGAATGAAATGAATATGTTTGAATAAAATTAATATTTCATATGTTATTCATTTTTGTAGTGTAATTTATTTGTAAATGATCCCGAGTACTTTCTGTACATTTTGTATTTTTTTGTTATGCATGTTCACATGTAAATAAAAGAGAAGTAATTGTTATGTACATTGTTAATTTTTTAATGCAGCTTATAATTTTTACGCAAAACATTCTTCCATACATTATTTTTTTGTCCTGTAAATAAGTTTTTTTTACACATTAAAGCAAATCATTCTATACATTATTTAAAGTACTTTTTACAACTGTTTAGAACATATAAATTACAACAGGTTTAACATCAATTTTAAGCCCAGCCCTGCCTCCATGTGTTCTGCTGTCTTCAGGAGGTGAGTCTCTTGGTGGCGAATGGCCAGCACCTCCTCAGCGACTCGGAAAACAGCAGAACGAGGCACATCAAACACTCCGGAGACCACTCCGTATGATGTAGCCTACCACTGGCCAGACAGAAAAGAAACACCAGGTTCTCGATTGTGGCGACTCATCCGTGTTGCTGTTCACTTCTCAGAAGATCCAGCAGCACTGTCAGCCGAAAAACAGGCCGTGTGTCAAACTCGTTAAAAAACCTGTCTAGCACTGGCACATTCAGGTTTGTCCTGCAGTACAGGGCTCTGGTCTGATTTAGGGAGAGAAGGGAAAGAGAAATTATTTAGAGCGATGACAACGTAATTACAAGAAATTTTATGTATAATATAAAATATAAAGTAGAAAAAATATTGAGATCCTGGGCACACACACTACTAGTCAAGTTTTATTGTAAGATTTTGAGTAAGATTTTTTCCTTTTTTTTTTTTTTTAAGAAGTCTCTTCTGCTCACCAAACCTGCATTTATTTGATTCAAAATACAACAAATGCAGTAATATTTTGAAATATTTTTACTAGTTAAAATAACTGCTTTCTATTTGAATATAATGCAAAGTGTAATTTATTTCTGTGATGAACAGCTGAATTTTCAGCAGCATCACTCCAGTCTTCTCATTCTAATATACTGATTTGCTGCACAAGAAACATTTAGGCTATTATTATTATTATTATTATTATTATCAATATTTAAAAGAATTAAGTACATTTTTTTCAGGAATCTGTGATGAATAGAAAGATCCAAAGATCCGGATTTATCTGAAATAAAAAGCTTTTGTAACATTATACACTAAAGTTTGGAGTCAGTAGTAGGGTTGCAAAATTCTGGGAATTTTCAAGACTGGAAACTTTCCATGGGAATTAACGGGAATATATGGGAATTGATGGGAATTAATGGGAATAAACTGGAAATTTGCTAAATTGCAGGAACTGGGAACTTAAATGTAGTTTAACCTGTAGTGGTTAAAACCAGATTTAATGCAATTTCTGTTTAATTTCTACTCCACACATTGCTCAATCGCACAGCACACTACAAGTGTGTTTTGGGACTTTTTTTTAAAGCGTTTTTTAAAAATTGCTTGGTGCACCTTTAAATTTCTCCTCAGTGCACCTGGAAAACAGTCAAAGCTTTGAGAGTATCAACAACAGCACCTTCTGCTGACTCATAAAATTCACAACAGCCATAAAGTCCGTAAGTATCATACTTATTATAATAATCTAGCTCCATAATTCAACACATATTATTAGTTATAGCATTTCAAATTTGTAAATAATCCACCTTTGTCTTTGGGTAAATGAGAGGGCCTTCAGAGAGTACTAAACAAAGATTCCACAGTGAATTAATCCTTGCGGGAGAATTATAGTTAGTGTATGAACATGGCATTAAGCTACTCTATCTGACACATGAGCTTTATTACTTAAATTTTGCATCCTCCTTTAGTTTGTTTACTTCCTTTCCCGCTTTCTCTTTAGCATGGGTTAATGGAGCCTGGAACGCTGACTGTACTGGGAAAAGATTCAACACCTCCGAGACAACAGCTCTATCTGCTGGTGCCTAATGTTTACAACAACCAGACTGGTAATCATAAATTTTTCAACTGAATTTTTCTAGTAGGTGTTATTTTTTCATTATAAGTATATAAGCTTTCATAACAATACAAAAACACTTCCTCACTAAACACCAACACATGAACTGTATTATTCACTGAGAAACCAGAGGCTTCAGTTACACAAACTCAAACAAACAGGGATCCTCTGTATCAGCAAACATGAATTCTGAGTAGAGAGTGTGTGAACGACATCAGTAACACTTATAGTTACCATGAGACACATGATGTCAAGATCTCTGTGTGAAAAACAACCTTCAGAAATTCATTGTTTTGTTGTTTTATATGCAGATGTTCCAGAAACATCACCACCACGATTACCATCATCTTCATCTTCATCAGAGTCTCCACAGCAGAGAATGTGTGTCAGAAACTGATTCATTTTTAAAGGAGTCAGAGATGTTCAGTATTCAGCGTCTGAAACAAACACTGATCATCAAATGACACTCATACTGTGTGAACAGATCATATTTAGCAAATTAATATTGAAGCTGGTTTCGCCATATGAGGTTGATTGTTTCTTCCGATTTTCAGGTGAAAGCATATGATTAAACAGGTACAACACTTATTCACATGCAATCGTGTGTTTGCAGAACAGGTGTGTCCTCAAAAAATAAATAAATACAATAAAAAATTGGCCATTTCCTATTGACAAACATCAAAAGTAATCAGTTTTCTTGTTGAAATAGAGAGGATTTAAGAAATACGTTCACTATTAAAAGTGTACTTGTAAAAATCAAGAAACTATGCATATGACTTCTGCATCACTCTACACATCTTATTGTGGCTTCGAGCTCTTGCTTCAGTGCAGCTGAGTTTTCAGTCATTGTTTGCATAAGTATCTCCATCTCTGTCCAGTCCCATCTCATTGTACTTGCTGCAGGTCTCACAATTTATGAATGATTTGATCCACATATGACCTTCATCAACAGCCGCGTTTGCCACCTGCTGGTGAGGAACTGACAGCAGCTGGAGATCATGCATCGGTGCTCTACTTCTATTCCTGCGGTTCCCGGATGTGCAACACTGAATTTGTGGCAGCGAATTTGGAAAGTGAAATAAAGTGACCGAAATTTGCCTGTCGAATATTATACATCGTGTTTTTAACCCCTTAACTGTCACTCACAGTTTTGAACATAGACATTATAGTGCACTATCCAAACTTATTTTTTTATAATTCATGAATGAAAACATTTTCCAACGTGATTTTGATGTACCATTTCCATGGTAATGCAATGTCTGATTTTAAAATGGGTTTCAAAGGATGAATTTTGAGATTTTAAGTTTTCAACTGATATATAATTTCTTATGACTTCTAAAGCGTGATAGAGAAAAAGGCAAAAAAAAGAAGACTTTCTGTGACAAAGGTCAGAACTCCTGTTATGATGTAGATTTTTCAGGTGCACTCTTGTCATAAACAGAGTTGTAAAGTCCAGGGGTCAGAAAGTAAAAGTCCTGCCATATGTTTGTTCCACCCATGAACTCAGCAGCTGATTTCACCAGAGGAGGAACCAAGTCATTCCTTTCAAGTCACAAGCAAGTCTCAAGTCAAATCCCAAGTCGTTAAAGTTAATGAGATAATTAAGTTTCTAATTAAATGATGATTGTGCATTAGTGATGAACACCTGCTGTTACTGAGAATTACAGAGGATCAGATGTTGATGTTTTATTGGATAAAATGATGCCACCATCACGGAGATCAGTGCTTGCTTTAGTTGGCCTCTTGACCCTTGACTTCCTGTGTTAGATCTCTCTCTGTAACACTGAATGTGCTGTTGTAAAGCAGACCGGTCAGTGCTGTGCTGTGAGCGACTGATAGTTGTTTTCATATGATGAGACAATCATCAGGTGCTGACCTGTTTATATCCAAAATATACATATTTATATAAAATATGTAAATAATTTATTTTGTGTAAGTTACTGCTGTAACAGTTATAGTGAATGAATTTTAAATCTATGCAATGCATGTAAATATTTAAACTCCAGTACTATTTAGACACACACAGACATCAAGAGCCAGCATATGAATCTCAACAATGGTGACAACCAACAAAATTCTTCATGCTGCAATGTATGCTGGGTAACACCATAGTAAAAACTCCCATCATGCACTGCAGTATGAATAATTATTGTCACCACTGTTGAGGATCGTATTATAAGTGTTCATGTCTAAAAGCCTGAGCAATACAGTCCTTTTTTACAATATTCAAGCGTTACGATGGCATTTGTTCAACAGTACATTTTTGTAGTTCTGTAAGAGCTGACTATCAGTCAATAAACCAAAGAGAGACACCTTCATGATGTTCATTCAAGTGACACAAAAGTCAAAAGTGTAAGCTCATCGGTTTCCTCAAGCTTTTACTTCAGCAATGCACAAATGTTTGTTGTGAAACAATAATGCAATTGCTTAAAAGAAACCCGCTTTCAGTTATTAAAATGGTCAAGAGCCCAACTAAAGCAAGCACTGATCTCCGTGATGGTGGCATCATTTTATCCAATAAAACATCAGCATCTGATCCTCTGTAATTCATCAGCGGGTCCGGTCCGGATCCGTAATACTTATCTGTTCCGGATCCGCTGCGCTGTGCAAGTGGACTCCGATACGGACCCGTTTTGCGGATCCGTTCCGGAGTCTGTTGCTATCAGGGTCACCACACCAAAGTCATTTCATTTCATATGACCAAACCACTAGTTATATCATCTTCAATCGCGCATCTCCTGCATATTTAGAGCTTTGACTGTTATTTAGAGACAATGAATGTTTATCCCCTTTATTTGAATTCTCATGTTACATTCTTGTGTTGTTTTTAGACTAATATTCAATACACTTTGGAAAGAAGCTCCCGTCTCCTCATTCTTTGTGTCCTGACCGACACTTCAGGAGTGTACACTGTAAAAACTAAAGGTTCCTGGAGGCACCTTTTGGGGTTCTTCACTTTGCCACTGTGGCGGAACCCTCTGTAGAGCCTCTAGGCACCCTTTAAAAAGGGGTGGTTCTCTGAGGAACTTTTAACGGTTCCTGGAGGAACCCTTTTATTAAGAATGGTCAGGAACCACCTTGGTGCTTCGAGGCACCATTTCTCAATTTCAGATCTTTAATATTTGTTCCCCTCTGTCTCCCTCTAGTTTATTGTTCCTGCTATTGACATATTTAATTATTTTAATAAACAAATTGAAAAACTAAAATGAATACATATCAAACATTGTTTATTGATTAAAAACAACATCCATAGACGTTTCAAATAAATAATCAATACTGCACATCACAATCCAATTCATGGGAACACCAGTGTTAATATTGTTATAAATAAAAAAATAAAAACATTTACACCTTGACAAAACCATAAACAAATAAATGTGACTCAAATATCTTAGAACGTTAAAACAATCATACCTCAAAAATAGTACAATTCAAATGAGCAAATTTAATGTACATCGCAGTCAATGATAACATTCTTTCTTGTTCTAAGATTGTCACAGATTGGGAAAATTTGCACAGGAAATTTTAAGAAATTGATAAGCCTCAAGATGATGATCTCCTCTTGAATACCCAACAAATGCAGCAGAAAAATAGTACACTTTGCTGTACGTTTAACAGCTTTTCTGTATAATGTTGAATAGAACAAAGGCACTTATAAGGTGAAATCATGTTGGTAGGTTCGTCAGCAAGTAGGTCCTCACCATCAGGAAAATCTTCAGTGCTGCTCTCACCAAATGGGTCTCCATTACCACAGTTAGTGTAAGATTCTGTGTAGTTTGTTGAAAAAGTAGGGATTTACATAAAATTTAATAACAAAATATTGACATTTATTCATTTAGCACATGGTTTTATTCAGAGTATCTTAAAAATGTGGAACATCACAGGCAATGTTTTGTTATATTAGTGTACTGATTAATGGTTGTGGACTAGTTCAATGCAATATCTATTACAATAACACACAGTGTATGTATATTTGAATGTATTTATGTGTGTATGTGTTCGTGTGTGTGTGTGTGTTTGTGTGTATATATACACAGGTGCATCTCAAAAAATTAGAATATCATGAAAAAGTTTTTTTCTGTAACTTGTTTCAAAAAGTGAAACTTTCAGATATTCTAGATTAAATTTATTAAACTTTTTTTTTAACTTTTCTAACTTTCAGGTCCGGCTTTCTCAAGCCAACTTAAAGTTTGTCTCGACGAACTTTTTTTATCTAATATATGAAAGTTTCACTTTTTGAAATAAGTTACAAAAAACACTTTTTCATGATATCCTAATTTTTTTTTAGATGCACCTGTGTGCATATGTGTGTGTAAACCTCAAAATGCACAAACTCAGACTTACCTCAATTAATCATATACAGTCCAGCACAGCAGGATCAGGAGCAAGGCTCGGATTTCTCAGAAGAAAATAAAAGGGGAAAAAAGACAAAACATATAAACTATAAGTAATTGAATGTTTTAGAGCGGTTTCTGAGGTTTCAGAACTGGAAACAAAGTGCTTCAAGGATCCCATAAGTTCTTGCAAGAACTGCAAAGACTGAAATGGTTCCTCCAGGAACCCTATTATGAAAAAAAGAGCTTTGAGGCACTTAAATTACATTTTAAAGTTCCTCGAGTACTCAAAAGGATATTTGAGGCACCTTTAGTTTTTACAGTGTTAAATTATTTTTTTTAAAAAGTAGTACACTGCAAAACCCGACAAGTTAGAGTAACTCAAACCGTTTGAGTAAACCAATTCCCCTTGGCTTAAACCATGTTAAGTTTTAAAACTTGCAGTGAAGTAATTAATTGGTTAATTACATGCTGATTGAGCATTAGTGATGAACACCTGCTGTTAACAAACAGAATCACTGAAGAAAATAGAAACACAAGAACAACAACTGACTTCAGCCATAACCTTAGATGAAATCAACTGAAATAAAATACATGAAATCTCTCAAAATCTGATTAAACAACCCCACAAACAGCATCACCGGCTCCACTTATTAATAACCAGACTGACTTTATTTCTGTCAGACATCTACAGAAGATCTTATTGAGAATTAACTAAGGTTTAGATGCTGATTTGTTTCAACTGAAGTAACCATGTTAGAGATCAGTGTCTGCTTTAGCTGGGCTCTTGACCCTTGAGGTCTGTGTAAATTTATTTTTTTTCCTTTATCTTTTTCTCTGACTGTTATAACCGTGTGTTTCTCAAACATAATTATTAAAGCCCAGAGAAAGTGATCAGTAGTTGGTTGTTATATACTTTTCGTAACAATCATCTATTAGTGAGCTGATCTCATTGAAAGTGAGTATAGACTCATTAGCTGTGCCCGAAATCGCTCACTCGTTCACTCATTCACTAATCCCTATATAGTGTAAGGCAGTTGAGTGCACTATATTAGAAAGGAGTGAACGAAATGAAGTGAACGGATTCGGACGGTGACGTGTACACTGCGCGTGAGACTTGGCTGTTGCAAAAACATCTTCGATGTAATTTTATATTTCATGTACCTCATTTTAGAAAATAATATTAATAGCAATAACACTTAAAATGACTATTGTAATCGGCTTTGTGGTTTCATTGATGGTATATTATTAATTTGTTCTGTAAATACTATTAAAACATTGTCAACAAAAATAAACTCACATTAGCACACATTAATAATTGTATGTATTTATTGTTTGTAGTATCTTGAAACTCTCCAGAGCAGCGTTTTTGCACTCAAATAAGATGACCGTAGAGCGCCCTCAGGCGACCGTTAATTTGACATCAGAATGAATACACTACCAACGAACATTTTTAAAAATCCACCAAATTCATCATTTTTGCAAATTAAACGGCATCTCTCGTTCAAACTCGCTCGCTCCCGCTCTCTCTAACAGCTCGTCGGTTCTCCGCATTGGATTGTGGGAAATAGTGCTTCAGCGAGTGTACATCGGTTGTACACTCGAAATCAGAATGCATTGTGGGTAAAAAGTAGTGAACGAATGTAGGGAATGAAGTCGTTCACTCAGAATTCGGACAGCACTACAAAATGGCTGACACCCGATATAGTGCACTATATAGTGGATAGGGAGCGGTTTCAGACACAGCTATTGTGTGTCTAGTCTCTGGTTAAATGGTTGTTGTATTGATTACAGTAAAAGTGATTCTAAGAGCCACCGGTTCTGTGACAGTCAGTTAATATAAAGGATTTTCCAAACAGTTTGTCCACAAAAAGTTTCAATGAGTGGACTTACACAGACATCAAGAATCAGCTTATGAACCTCAACAATGGTGATCATTAAAAAAATAATAATAATAATAAATTCATGGGTACGAGCATAGTGCAAAACTCATCCATGGCTCCCAGCATGCATTGCTGCATGATTTTTTTTGTTTAATTTTTTTTTTTTTAATGGTCACCATTGTTGAGGTTCATAAGTTGATTCTTGATGTCTGTGTGAGCCACAGATTGAAAATTTTTGAGAACGAACTATCTGTGAAGTCCTTTATATTAACTGACTGCGACGGAACCAGTGGCTCTTAGAATCACTTTTACTGTAATCAATACAACATCCGTTTAATCAGAGACTAGACACACAATGAGTCTACGTTCACTCTCAATGAGATCAGCTCACTAACAGATGATTTTATCAAAAATATATAACAACCAACTACTGATAAATTTTTCTGGGCTTTTGAACTGTAACAAATATGTTTGAAGAACACATGGTTACAACAGCCAGAGAAAACAGTTAACACAGAAGTTAAGGGTCAAGAGCCCAACTAAAGCAGACACTGATCTCTAACATGGTTACTTCAATTGAAACAATAAATCAACATCTAAACCTTAGTTAATTCTCAATAAGATCTTCTGTAGATGTCTGACAGAAATAAAGTCAGTCTGGTTATTAATAAGTGGAGCCGGTGATGCTGTTTGTGGGGTTGTTTAATCAGATTTTGAGAGATTTAATGTATTTTATTTCAGTTGATTTCATCTAAGCATGTGTTTAAAGTCAGTTGTTGTTCTTGTGTTTCTCTTTCTTTCAGTGATTGTGTTTGTTAACAGCAGGTGTTCATCACTAATGCTCAATCAGCACTTAATTAATCACTTAATTACTTAACTGCAATGTATATCTTATTTTAGTGAACTCGACTGAAATAAGTTCAGAGCACTCATAATTGTTAGTTTTAAAAGCTTAAATAATCAGTTTCCTCAAACGGTTTGAGTTAACCTAACTTGGTGTAAAGCCTAGGCAGGGAAGAACGCACACACATGTTTAACTGAAGAAACTAATCTAACTTCATCCGCTCGTAAAATGAGCAAATGACCAACTTGCGTCCGGCCATACTCCCTTTACCACCCGAGAGACTCGTAAAACATGATAAGGTGAGGATGAACGGCCCGCGCTACATCTGTTGGGAGTTAAACAACGGATAATTACTCCTTTGGAGAAGCTCCAGAACCAGAGTGTTCGCGATACTGCGACCCCGCTAACATAAACTACCTTTCCGATAAACAAAATTTGACTGACTTACAACTTCGTTTCAACAACGACGATCACCAGAGACACACAACGTGATACTCCTCATGACCTCAGAACCTCAGCTCTGGTCTCTTTTCTCTTACAACCAAGGAATGTGCCTCTCTCTTTTCTTCTCCAGAAAGCACCCAAACTTTCATGGGCTTTGCCAAGAGACAATCCAGAAAAGACTGCTGCTATTAAAAGCAATATACTCAAGAGACGATATTTGTATATGAATGTGGTATTTTATGTTCCATATATCTGACTGTAGTTATTAGAACTGAAGATATTTTTAATCTATGACTTAACCATTTAGTAGGTAAAATTATAGGTGTTCAGTATAAGTACCTCATGTTTGATATCGATTTAAGCCTTATTTTTATTCCAATAAGATGAAAAGGATGAATGTTGACTTTTAGCATCATAAGGTATGATTATAACACTTTGTAGAAATCTGCTAGGATATTGTGGCTCATGTGACATATTTATGAGCAGATAATGTATGCACGAAGAAGAAGTCGTGTTGGGCGGGGCTCCGCCCTACAGAGACAATATGATTGGGTCAGACAGTGAAAAGGATGGACTTAATTCTGTCCGATAAAAACAGATACCCCAACTTTGTCTTAAAAAAAAAGTGAAGAAGAAGCAGAGCTCAGAAAAGAAAACCGGGGTGAACAACCGGTTGAAACCTGCAAGGAAACTTGGCTGAAAGTCTGGGCGTTGCCCTCCTGATCCTGCTGCGAAACATCTGGCTGATCATCTCAAAGACTTCAACACTGTCAACTTCAGACCAAAACTTGCAAAGAACTTTAAAGCCTTGCCATTCGCGCGCTGCCCAGAAGCCACGAATCGTAGAGAGGATTTCCGAGTGACGTCACGCGACAACAACACAGCGCGAAAGTCGGGGATTCCCTCAAGAAGTACAGCCTTCAACTCAACTTCACTCACAGCAAGTAAAACAAACAAATCTCTTATTCGCTGAAGCTGAATTGAATTGAATGAATCGTTAAAAGATAACAATAACTGAGTCTTCTGTTTGTGACGGCCTAAGGTCGTTTTATTCTCGGGAAAGAGAATAGCTTAACTCTTCAAACTGCTTTGATCTTGCCATAGTGTGTGTATATGTGTGTGTATGTGTTTTGTTTGTATTATACCCTAGAATAGTAAATAAACTCTCGATTCATTTTTAATGAATAAGTCTGGTGCCGTGATTTTCAAATCTTAAATTATTTGCCATAGATCGTGTTACCTGTGCTCAGAGATTTCCCAATCAAATCTGTATTATCAACAATATGAAGAATTGCTAATTTATACTGTATTAATACTTGCTGGTCGAGCAGTTAATAAGGCATAAATTGTACCTTCTGATTAATATCAATTAATCTATACATTGGTGATTAATATTAATTAATCCGATCAAAGTCGGATTTCTACGATTTGATTCCCTAAAGCTAAAATTTATAAATAAAAGGATAAAACCCTTGCTAATCCTTTACAGAATAATGGTGGAGAATAAAGCTGGCATTAGTTTGATTTGAAAATTCATAAACACCAGAAAAATATTGATGTATCTTTGCTATTTTTAACCGGAAGAAATAGCGGAGATACAGAGAGACAGCGTGAGTTTGTTTGCTTGTTGTGGTACTGTATGCTTAGTTGTGGTACAAGACATAAAGCGTTTGAATGAAATAACAACTAGAGTTGTTTAAAAGGAAATTAACTGCAGTAATTAATTTGTCTGCCGAGACAAAAGGCGCTCTGCGCGGATATAAGGAAAAAATAAGCGTGTTCCTTGTTTTATTCCTGTCATAAGGCCTTTCAATAGTTTTGATCTGCATTGCGGAATCCGATGTGGAAACAATTAAACTATTAAAGCTCCCGTAGGTGAGGATATCAGATTAGCTAACTGTTTATTTCTCTGCCATTTTAATAAGACGCGACACCCAGAGAAGTGGCAAACGCGTTCTTTGGGAGAATTATTGATCCTGATCAAGAGATGAAATTGTGTGATTAAAAAAAAATCCACTGTGTTCTGTCTGTGAGAACAGATCAGAAGTTACGAGGTGCCGTGGCCTCGGTTGCGTTTTTGGTATTAATTGCAGTAAATCTGTATATTAATTTACCTCATTCGAAGGAGTGAGATAAGTCAGCGCTATAAGAATAGAAAAGATTCTAAAATAGTGCTTGTGGTTTTTCAGGAGTTAAACACACTTACACCGCCGTGTGTGAGGAAACTGTGTATAACTCACAACCTGTGCGTCACCATAGTGACAGGTTTGGCCGAGAAGTGTCATAATAATTAATCTATGGATTAATTTATCTCGCTCTAAATGAGTTGAGATTTTGTTTTTCAGTGCTATACAGAAACTCATAGTGCTTTTGGTTGTTCAGAACAGAGCTAGCTCACGTGAGTAGACAAGCCTAGCTTGAAACTCACTGGCCAGAGTGGGCGTGTTACTGACAGCCTTGGACGGAAGTCCTCCAAGGTTCGTGTCCGGAACACTTTCAGTGCGTGGGCTCCGCCCCAGCGCCATTTTTGAGTTTTGGTAAACAATAGCATAGCAGAAAAGCTAGCTAATGAGTTTGCATTGAAGCGTAGGCCAAACTAGTAGCATTGAAGGCTAGCTATCAGCACGTAGATGTGGATGTTTTGCAGTGTGTGTTGCAGTGTGTTTTGATGCGGTTACCCATCCTAGACTAACTCACACTAAGACTTGCATATCATTCCTATCTCTCTCTTTTACCCTTCCTTTCTGTTATTGCTCACCTCCCATTTAAAATAACCTTAACAAATACAAACTTAAACCATCGCGCTGCACTGCGGCTAACTATCATGGGAAATTAGTTAGCGATCTCACCTGTGGTTTAATAAGCATTTGTTCAAAGGTTTTTAGCGGGTATCAGTTTAATAACTGGTTTATTAGGAATTAATTCTGGGTTTTGGCCTCATTACTTTGATAATACAGTGATTAAATGAATTATGAACCGGCCCTATGATTTTAACGATATCAGTTGATGCGTTGCTATTGTCAAGCATTTGAAATTGTTAATCGAATGTCAGAATTAATTACAAATTTGAAATTAATTTAAGTTCATTAAGTAATTTCAGCTCCTGCTCCCACCTAGCGGTGTAGTCACGGATCGGTTAATCATAGGGGCTTTGATAATTTGACAATAACATTGAGATCTTAATCACTGACTATCAAAGTGTTTCAATTTTCTGGCCTGAAAATTTTTAATTTTCTTTAGGAGTAATTAAGATGGTATCGATTAATTTGTTCTTGTGACCTTCATGACACAAGGAGGAATTAATAACCTGTTATAGGGATCCAAATTCAATTCAAGATTGATAATTTAATTTCATAATCGCAAATTTGAAAGTTTAATTTCATTTCATTAAAGAATTTCAGTTCCTGCTTCCACATAGACTGATTAACATAATTATAAGTGCTTTTATAATTTAATGAATTATAAATTGCTCTTATGAATTTTGAATGACATCAGTGAATGCTAGGAACCTACTATCCTTGGGAAACCTAAAATTGTAATTTAATTTCAGAATTAATTACGGGTTTGAAAACTCTAATTCAATTTAATAACTAATTACAGTTCCTGTTTTCCAGATTGCAACAATAATTGTTGATTAATGAAATGTTAATTGCTCTGATAATTTGAATGATAACCATCTGTGGATTTTGATAATTGATTATCATTGTTGCTCTGAAATTTTTAATTTCATCAGATTTCGGGTTTGGCTTCCCTATTTCAATGATACATTACTGAACATTTTTAATCCTAATCATCCTACCAGTTTAATGATAACATCATTAAAGTGTAATTAGAAACCACAATTTCTAATTTGAAACTCCAAATTAATTCGCAATCAAGTTCTGGTCCTACTTGTTAGGCCTCATTTTCTCTCCTTCAGTTTGTTTAATTAACTCAGCTAAAACTTTATGGGTTTATGCTTGGCTTAAGCCTGATTGTGAATAGCGCTCCCCCTAGTGCTTGACTGGTGAAGTGACATTGCCTCTACGGTAGGCCCGGCCGTGGGATTCCGCTGGACAATTCAACTTCCCATCAAACCTAGGACATAAGAGCCTTAACCTCCCAATTAAGCAAAACCCCAAAAGGAAATTAGAGTTTCCTCCAAAATTTAGGACAGTTGGTTTGAGCCTATTAAAACAGCAAAACCAACCCCCTAAGCGTATCAATTTAACAGCGCCACCACAGTGACACCCTTGGTACTAATCCTAAAAATTGGGAGGAAATCCTCACTCTTCTTCCTTTTCTCTGGTTTCCTTGTTGCTATCTTCTAATGTGATTATTGCTACTGTTTGCTGAGATTGTGCCTGTGGGATTGTCACAAACAGAGGACCTTAACCCTTGAACAGGTATTTGTGGAACTTGAGACGACATTTCAAAACTGTTTTCCATTTAATGTCCCCTCTGTAAGATCCTACCCTGCCAGGCTAAAACAGATCAGTAAACCTTAAGCACGCACAAAGGACACTCAAACTAGCGTTGTGATGTCAATTTGATATTAAGGGACCAGTACTGTCATTGCTATTGTTTTCCTTCACCCAGAGAAAATTAATAGCAATCACAGACTTACCAAAAAAAAAATAATTCCCATTTACAATTCTCTGACTAGAAGCACCCTTCGAAATCAGACTTAACAAAAAAAAAAAACAAGAGAAAAATCTGACACCAGAAAGGAGTATTTTGTTTGTTTATTTTTGTGTTTGACTTTCCCTTTACAGGAAAAAGGGAAGCATCCAAATATTACCCTGTTCCTTGCTCTGTTGGTGTTCTTCTTTCCTTTCTCTGTTCTTCAGCTGTGTGACCTGCGTGTGTGTGTTCAATTTTTCCCCCACAGAGGCTACAAATTAGAAGCACGCCCCCAGAGGACCACAGTCACAGAGAACCACACTCAACATTAGCACATACTTTACATTGCACTCTTACACCCTGTTTGCTTTGTTTGTTTTGTTTTGGTTTGTTTTGTTTTCTCTTCAAGGTCTGTGTCAGTCACGGTTGGAGATCCCCCTCATTCCAGAACATGTCTCACAAAACAGAACATGTTGGCCACTGGGAAGATCTAGAAACATGGCTCAGTGTGGCGACAGACAGCCTCCTCCCTAAGGCTGCTGAAACACTCAAACATCAGACACAGGACCAGCTAGACGACAACATAACAAACCTCATGGCACAAGACCCAAGTCAAAGCTACACTCACAAAGAATTAGCCAAGATCACCAGCTCCTTAAGTCACACACTCATCGCCACCCTCAAGTTGAGCGACAAGCACGCTGCACAGCTCCAGCAGGAGTTAACACGCGCACAACGACGCATCGAGCAGCTGGAGCTGGAAGCTCAGGAAGGACGGGAAAGGCCGGATGAGGCGGAACAAGGCGCCGAGGAGGAGATCAATAAGCTAAAAGAAACCCTAGTAGCTAACACCCAAGAAATGGAACAGGTCAAGGCAGACTACGTTGATCGTTCAAACAAGCTACAGTATGCAGAACAGCTACTGGAAAAGGCGAGGGCTGACTTCAGGGATAAGAACAGCAGAATCAAAGCCCTTGAAACTCACCTGGATGAGTCAAGAAACGAGATCAGCCGCCTAACACGACAGCTCGACGACCTCAGAGAGGAATCCGATAGTTTCCAAGAGGAACTCAAGCACGCGTACGAACTGCGCCGTGAGCCGTCGAGGACACGACGTGCACCGACCTCACCTCTGCCAAGCAGGACCGGGTCACCCGTTCCTGGACCGACGCATGAGCAAAAGGCGGAGGGGGTGGTGTTGAAACATTCACCAGCTCCCTCTGAAGAACTTCACGTCACAGCAAAGCCAAAAGAACCTGCCGCAACCAGCCGCAGATCGTCGCATGGCTTGGACCTGAAAGACCTCGACAAGCTCGCCAGGAACATTGGCAAGTTCACCCCCAGCGTGCCAAATAGCCAAAATGTCCAAGCTTACCTCCAAGATATCGATTTCCATCTGGAAATGCGACCTAACGTTACGGACAAAGATAGACTCTATTTACTCCGAACGACATCCAGTCCTGAAGTTCGCTGCTTCCTGGACAGGCAGCCTGCTCACACAAAGACTGATTATCAACTGCTCCGAGAAGCCCTCATTAAAGAGTTTTCCGATCCTGACTCCGAACAAGGCTTAGTGGCTGCCCTGGAGACAAGACAAGGACGTCACGAACCTCCTCAAGCCTACTACAGCCGACTCAGACGAGCATACTTCGGAACTCGCAATGAACCTGACATGGAAGATGATTTGAACTTCAAAACTCTCTTCCTGAGAAACCTCCATCCCGGAGTAAGTCATCATCTTGGCGTTCTCGCATGTCCACGAACAATGAATGCTCAGCAGTTGCGAGACTTGGCACAGAAGGCCTACGGCAAACAAAAGATGGCCTCAGAAAAGAGCTCCAAAACTCCAGCAGTTCTTGACTTCAACACTCAAAGTCAAGGGCTGGCTCTAGAGGGCACCCAACGCCAAGACAATGCCAAGCCGCCACCCAGGGAGTGGAATGCACCCTCGTCCAACAAAGAACGAGACTCCCACGCTGGTACCCGATCTAAACAGAGGTACGAACGCTGGGATGGACCACGTGGACGTCAACGCTCACCTGGACGGAACTGGGAAAAGTCATGGGACCAATCAAGGCCTCAGGAGAATCAATGGGAGAGATCGTGGAACCAGCCAAGCTCATTTGGAAACTCAAGAGGAAAAGGCTCATGGGAATCCGACGGAAACTCCAAGGGAAAACGACAAACTCGCCCTGGAGCAACCAGTCCAAGGAATCAACGAAAGAAGTCACAAAGATTCCAAGATAACCGAGCTCAAACTGAATCCACACAAGAACGAAAGACACCACCGTGTTTCGACTCACAAGAGCTGATGAAAATGATGATGAAAGAGTTCTTCCAACGAAAGGAGGAGGATCGGAAGTGGGAAAAGAAAGAGAAACCAGATTCAGCCTGACTAGCGGCCAGGAGAGAAGGCAGCGACCAGCTGACCCAACCAGGCACAGAAAACAGCACTCCCTCACCTCACTCTCAGAGAACCGTAACCACCCTAGCTTCAGGTGGACACGAAATCCCACGTGAAAACCTAGCAACAGAGTTAGACACTAACTCAACACTCAATCCTCAAGGTCATAGCAGTGTCCAACAAACACCTGCTGACGAATCCCATCAAGTTCCTGAAAGTGCTGTCTTGGTCGTTTGCCACTCCTCCGACGAACACATCAGTCCTGATATCCTAACACTTTCCTCCCAAACTCCAGTCCCTCAACTCCTAGGCGATCTCATTGAGAAAGGTATAGCAAGAAAGTTTTACCTCTCCATCATCCTTGAACGACACATCAGAGTCGAAGCCCTTCTGGACACGGGGGCCGACATTACTCTAATGTCTGCCGAACTCCTCGAGGAAGTCCAAGAAGGAGCAAAGAGGACGAACAGAACCCTCAAACTCCAAAGGTGTGAACTGAACCTCCAAGCGTATTCCCATACGGGCCTACAACTGAAACATGTGGCTCCAATCCACCTGACAGTGGGATCAATGGATCTCATTCATCCAATATATGTTTCCCCACTCAAAACGTACCCACTCCTCATTGGGAAAGATCTGCTTAACCGTTTTGAACCCCTAATAGACTTCAAGCATCTAAAGATGTGGACACAAGTCCGTGAACCTCTGCCTTGCCAGTCATTGGACTCCAACGAGTCACAGTGTCAAGTCACAGACACCGCTCCCAATTCACAGAATGATGGTGCAGTATCAGAACCAAGGCCTGAACCAAGCTCAAGCAGCAAGGACCAGGACCCTCTCCTCTGCTCACTGCAAGAGCCTGAACCAAACGCAGGCCCCCTTCGAATCATGACGGCAATAGATGTCCACGGCACGTCAGTGTCAGATGCGACACTAGCCCTGTGGGCAGAAAACTCAGCCATTAGCCTGAAGCTATTTGAAATATTGAAGCAAAGACACCAAAGTCTACCACATGTTGCTAAACACAGCCGCTTCCCTCTCAGTCCCTGGTCAACGACCATGGCCACCTCCAAGATCGTCTGCGCTGTAGACATACGATGGAACAACAGACATCTGAGTCACTACTTCCTCGTAGTCCCTAAACTACCACATGACATCTACATTGGAGCGGATATCATCGTCCGGCTCAATGCTTGCATTGATACCGTAAACGACATAATATGGGCTCCCCCGTCATGTCAACTGACAACTTCAGTCAATCTCAAGAACCTCCAGTCTGGTCAAACCATGCCAGACGCATGCGCTATGATCACTGAGCAAGAAGCCACAATACCTGCCTACAGCAAGAGTGTCAGTGTCCGCCTCAACATGCGACCTGGCCAGGCTCTCAACAGTAAGCTAGGCTTCTTCCAACCTTCCAGGACCTGCCTAAAGCTTGGACTGACCCTGGAAGCCACACCTCTCATTGAAGTGTCATCCCGTGCTGTGTATGTGTTGTTCAACAACTGTACGGCCCAAGACATCCATGTTCCCAAAGTCAGTCACCTGGGATGGCTCATCAACCAGGCGTTCCACGACTTTGAACTGACGGTACCTGTCATAGGCCCCATACCAGCCCAGCTGATGTCAGACGAATACAATGACACCGTAACATTCACAAAACCTCATGAAGTCATTGCCATCACTTCCATTCTGCCGGTGTCCAAAGAAAGTGTCTGCTGATCAGAACTAACAGATGACACTCACCTCGCTGTCTATGCTGTCTCAGCACAGCCTGCGACAGAGTCACCTACACAGGTGACCATCGGGGCCCAAAGCCCCTCAAATGACGCAGCTGCAGAAGAGCCCTACATCGGGTTCAACGCACAAATTCAGCAGATCCTGAGTGAGGCGGATGCCCTCCAAAATGAAGTGGATCGCCAAGGACTCAAAGAGGTTCTGTACAAGTACAAAGACTCCTTCGCAAAGGATTCACTGGACTGTGGACTAACCAACATCCACACCGTGCGCATCCCGACAAACCCAAATGCGCCACCCACATTTGTGCGGCAGTATAAAATCCCAATAGCGTCATATGAGCCAGTGCAAGAAATTGTTGACTCCATGCTGCAAAAGGGGGTCATCCGGCCCTGTAACAGCACATACTCTGCCCCGATATGGCCAGTCCTATAACCCAACGGAAAATGGCGGCCCACCACAGATTATCGCAAGTTGAACCAACAAGTACCCTTGTCACGATGGCCTATGACCCAATTGGACCAAGAAATCCCAAAAATCAAAGGCTCGACAATCCTTTCCACACTGGATGTCGCCTCCGGGTTCTGGACGATCCCTGTCCACCCCGAAGACCAACATAAGCTTGCGTTCACCTTTGGCAATCGACAGTACACCTTCACACGGTGCCCTTTCGGCTACGCCAACTCACCAGCAGAATTCAACATCTTCCTGAATAAAGCATGCCCTGACGCCAGAGCAAGAGGCAACCTCGTTTATGTGGATGATGTTTTGCTGAAAAGTTTAAGCGTTGAAGACCACCTCAAAGAAATCGATCATGTTCTGAACCAGCTGACAACAGCAGGAGCTAAGATTGCCCTTCACAAAGGACAGTGGTGCAAAACTAAGGTGAACTATGTCGGCCTGCTCGTCGGACGAAACGGCATCGAGCCACAGTCGAACCGCATCCAAGCAATCCAAAGCATAAAGACGCCGACTAACATATCGGAACTGCGAAGCTTTCTGGGAGTGTGTAATTACTCACGACAGTTCATCGAGAACTATGCTGACATAGCACGACCACTAACGTCCCTCCTGAGAAAAGATGAAGCCTTCATTTGGACGGAAGCCCAGGACACAGCTGTGAGCCAACTCAAACAGCGCCTGTGCTCTGCTCCTTGCCTGGCTTACCCAGACCCAGGAAAAGAATTCTATCTGGACGCTGGATTCTCCAGCCATTGCCTCAGCGCAGGCCTCTACCAGCTCCATGACAAAGACAAGCGAGTGGTCGCCTATGCCAGTAAAACGCTGCTTGCTCCAGAATGCAAGTATTCAGACTGCGAAAAAGCTTTGCTTTGCACTGTGTGGGCTATCCAGCGTTTCTCTAATTACATCGGTGCACAGAAAGTCATCATCGAGACTTGTCATCAACAAGTCACCTACCTCAACAGTCAACGAATCAGAGATGGCATGGTGACCAATGCACGCATAGCTACCTGGCTAATGACACTCCAAGGACGGGACGTTGAGGCAAGATATGCCCAAAACTACAAATCCTCACTTGGAAACGGGCTAGCGGCCTGCCAAAACTGCTCAACGGAGACGTTGGACATCTCAGCGGAATCCAAAGAACCGCTACAACCACAACTGACGAATCACAGGTACTTCGAGGAGAATGTGTGTGAAGGGATGCCCACAGCATATGTCGATGGTTGCTCCTACAATCACAAGGGCATTTTAAAAGCTGGCGCGGGAGTGGTCTGGCTCAACAACGACCCTTGCCCACCGCAACAATTCAACCTAGGCCCTCACTCATCACAGTATGCAGAAATAGCCGCCATCCTCATCGCGCTACAAATGGCTGCATCCCACGACATCAAAGAACTCCTCATCTGTACTGATTCGAACTATGCCCGTCTCAGCTTCACCTGCCATTTAGCTGGATGGAAACAGAATGGATTCAAGACAGCTAACAACAAGCCTGTCAAGCACCAGGAACTCTTCCAAGCAAGCGATGCCATTGTCACCAACCACGACATGATCGTTTACTGGAAAAAGGTTCGAGGTCATTCGCGTCAACCAGGACAGGATAAAGAATTCAATGACCAAACCGATGCCCTCGCCAAAGCAGGTGCATTACACGGAGAGTCCTGGACATTTCAAGCCCTCCCACCCAACCCTTCCGTAGCAGCTATAACCCGCCGCCAACACGCCACTGGCGTTCAAACCCTCGCCTCCTCCCACATTGCCCTATCATCTCAGTTCGCTGCTGATGATCTCCTCACTCTCCAAACTGCGGATCCGACACTGCGAACAATGGCACTTCACATTTCCGACCCCTTAACTCATCCGATTGCCACCTCCGACCCAGCCACTTCCTCCGAGCTCCGCAAGCTCCACTCTATTAAGCACATGCTGCATCTACGAGACGGCGTTCTCATTTATGTCCCTGAGCCCCTTACTGCGCCAAAGCTCGTAGTCCCTCAGGGCCAAAGGGGGATGATGATGACACACGCCCACGATGCACCATGCGCCGGACACCATGGCGCCAAGGCCACTTATGAGACACTCAAGCAAGTAGCATACTGGCCTGGCATGCAACAAGACATGGCGGAATACGTAAAAGGGTGCCTGGTGTGTTGCCAGTTCCAACCGGCAAACCCGAACCACCGAGCCCCACTGCAAAGGAAAGGAATGACCTTCCCCTGGTCGGATCTCCAAATAGACTGGGTAGGACCCCTGCCACGATCAACACGGGGTAACAAATACTTCCTCACCGTGGTTTGCGAATTCACAAAGTGGATAGAATGCCTCCCAGCTCCCAATGATACAGCAGAAACAACAGCTTGCCTGTTAATGAACCACATCTTTTCAAGATTTGGACTGCCTTTAAGGGTCAACTCTGACCGCGGAACCCACTTCACCGCCGAAATCATGCAGGAAGTGTGGAAACTCCTGGGTATACAGGCCAAGCTCCATATAAGCCATCACCCAATTTCCTCGGGTCAAGTTGAACGGGCCAATAGAACAGTGGTTAGCATGTTAAAGAAGTACGTATCTACCAATCAAAAGGATTGGGATATTAAACTTCCCTTGGTGCTGATGGCCGCTCGGGCCACCCCACACCAGTCTACCGGAGTACCCCCGTTCACATTGATGACAGGGAGAAGTATGACGCTACCACTACACCTGCTGTACCAACCAGGTGACCTAAATCTCGTCACCGCCTATACCACTCACCAGTACCTGGAAGAGTTGCATCAGCACCTGAGAACGACTTTCGCCTTTGCGCAACAGCAACTCCAAAGAAGCGCGGAAGGTCGTAAAGCCTACTACGACCAAAAGGCCTCTCACCATGAGCTCAATGTCGGAGACAAAGTGTGGTACTACAGCTTTGCCAAACCAAAGCAGAACGCTTCCCATCGCCTGTCAAAGAAGTTCCTACCTCACTGGACAGGACCCCACGAGATAACAGACAAGCTCTCACCTGTCGCCTATCAAATCAAAATCAGACAAGGGCGCAGCGAGCAAGTCCTTCGATGGGTCCATCGAAACCAGATAAAGAGGCACCAGGGCTCAAACCAACAGGAAAAGGGGGAAGATCAAACCCACTGACACAGACCGACAATCATATGCTCTGCACCACACTAACATAAATTCTGTCGTTCTAGGAAAACATATAGCAGTCTAGCTTAAACACAACACTGACACACTCTCCTCCACCGCACTGCTAGGACCGACCTCTAGTAGAGAGGAGTTACTCCACACGTGACACTTGTTTGCTGCCTCACCTCATTCAGTGTCCGTGTGCCTTTTTTTTTTTTTTTGTTTGTGTCTTTCTGTGTGTTTTTCCTTTTTCCCTCTTTCACTATCATTTCCTTGTCACTCTAGTCCCCTCATCAAGGAACTCCCTTAGCCGATCGTTAAACTCAGGTCCCGAAATTGAGATTGACTCCCTTCACTAACATTGCCAAAATTCATCGGAAACCGATGATTAGTCAACACTCTAGTGATACAGCCACATGCATTAGCCTGCCCAACCAAACTCTGTGGATCACTGTCCCTAAGGGCTCGATCCTCCACATTGACGAGTTAGCATTGTATCACCTGACCGACGATGAGTATCAGGCTGAAATCGAAATCTCGCCTTTTTTCAAACAGCATTCCTTCGTCCTCGATCCCGAATTGGAAGAAAGGATCAAGGAGGAAGGAACGCAATTAATTGATTTGACTCCGGTCAATACAGCTTTAGAAGCTATTGCACGCCTTCCGCCCGCTGGCGCACCGATTATTCGGTCTTGGTCTGCCGCTGACACAGCGCTTTGCATCTCTACTATCGTAGGATATGTTGTGACTTTGACACTGGCCTTCCTCCTACACAAGCGAGTGAACGCCGTTCAAGAGTCTTTCAACAAATGCACGTCAGGCGTCCCGCGTTTTTTCCGACGTGATAAAACCGACCAAGAACCCGAACCTGAAAACTCAACAAACCTGATTGAGATCACGCCTATACCATCTCGTCGAACCCTTGACAATTAATCCAATCAAAATGACCTGATTACGAATCATCCTGAACCTTGCACCCTTATGTCCTCTCAAGTTCCCAACCTGTCCATTTTCAAATTGCCCTGCACCAGGGTTCAGTCAGTGATGGAGATGTTGTTTGTGTCTTGTGTGTGCCTGTTCTCCCTGTATCTTGTTCCAGCGCCCGCCGACGTTCGCAAAGGGAACCTCACCGAGCGAAGGGGGATGTGTAAAGCCTAGGCAGGGAAGAACGCACACACATGTTTAACTGAAGAAACTAATCTAACTTCATCCGCTCGTAAAATGAGCAAATGATCAACTTGCGTCCGGCCATACTCCCTTTACCACCCGAGAGACTCGTAAAACATGATAAGGTGAGGATGAACGGCCCGCGCTACATCTGTTGGGAGTTAAACAACGGATAATTACTCCTTTGGAGAAGCTCCAGAACCAGAGTGTTCGCGATACTGCGACCCCGCTAACATAAACTACCTTTCCGATAAACAAAATTTGACTGACTTACAACTTCGTTTCAACAACGACGATCACCAGAGACACACAACGTGATACTCCTCATGACCTCAGAACCTCAGCTCTGGTCTCTTTTCTCTTACAACCAAGGAATGTGCCTCTCTCTTTTCTTCTCCAGAAAGCACCCAAACTTTCATGGGCTTTGCCAAGAGACAATCCAGAAAAGACTGCTGCTATTAAAAGCAATATACTCAAGAGACGATATTTGTATATGAATGTGGTATTTTATGTTCCATATATCTGACTGTAGTTATCAGAACTGAAGATATTTTTAATCTATGACTTAACCATTTAGTAGGTAAAATTATAGGTGTTCAGTATAAGTACCTCATGTTTGATATCGATTTAAGCCTTATTTTTATTCCAATAAGATGAAAAGGATGAATGTTGACTTTTAGCATCATAAGGTATGATTATAACACTTTGTAGAAATCTGCTAGGATATTGTGGCTCATGTGACATATTTATGAGCAGATAATGTATGCACGAAGAAGAAGTCGTGTTGGGCGGGGCTCCGCCCTACAGAGACAATATGATTGGGTCAGACAGTGAAAAGGATGGACTTAATTCTGTCCGATAAAAACAGATACCCCAACTTTGTCTTAAAAAAAAAGTGAAGAAGAAGCAGAGCTCAGAAAAGAAAACCGGGGTGAACAACCGGTTGAAACCTGCAAGGAAACTTGGCTGAAAGTCTGGGCGTTGCCCTCCTGATCCTGCTGCGAAACATCTGGCTGATCATCTCAAAGACTTCAACACTGTCAACTTCAGACCAAAACTTGCAAAGAACTTTAAAGCCTTGCCATTCGCGCGCTGCCCAGAAGCCACGAATCGTAGAGAGGATTTCCGAGTGACGTCACGCGACAACAACACAGCGCGAAAGTCGGGGATTCCCTCAAGAAGTACAGCCTTCAACTCAACTTCACTCACAGCAAGTAAAACAAACAAATCTCTTATTCGCTGAAGCTGAATTGAATTGAATGAATCGTTAAAAGATAACAATAACTGAGTCTTCTGTTTGTGACGGCCTAAGGTCGTTTTATTCTCGGGAAAGAGAATAGCTTAACTCTTCAAACTGCTTTGATCTTGCCATAGTGTGTGTATATGTGTGTGTATGTGTTTTGTTTGTATTATACCCTAGAATAGTAAATAAACTCTCGATTCATTTTTAATGAATAAGTCTGGTGCCGTGATTTTCAAATCTTAAATTATTTGCCATAGATCGTGTTACCTGTGCTCAGAGATTTCCCAATCAAATCTGTATTATCAACAATATGAAGAATTGCTAATTTATACTGTATTAATACTTGCTGGTCGAGCAGTTAATAAGGCATAAATTGTACCTTCTGATTAATATCAATTAATCTATACATTGGTGATTAATATTAATTAATCCGATCAAAGTCGGATTTCTACGATTTGATTCCCTAAAGCTAAAATTTATAAATAAAAGGATAAAACCCTTGCTAATCCTTTACATTGGGTTTTTAAGGCAATCGGTTTACTCAAACGGTTTGAGTTACTCTAACTTGTCGGGTTTTACAGTGTAGCAAAGACTTATATTGTTAGAAAATATAAAACTGTTCATATATAACTGTTTTAAAATATATATAAAATATATAAACTGTTCATAAGTTTTTATTCATCAATAAATCCTGAAAAAAGCATCACAGATTCCCTCTCAAAAATGTCATTTTTAAAATTTGTATTAGTTTGCATGCAATTGAGCCTATGATCAAAAACAAAATTATATTTATGTTTGTATATGATTCAGTTTTATAAATATCCAATTAATTCCCATAAATTCCCGTAAACTCCCATAAATTCCTGGTAAGTTTCAAATTTGGAATATTTCCAAAGTTCCCCAGACGAAGTTCCCATGGAAAGTTTCCGGAAAACTTCCGGAAATTTTCCGCCCCTTTGCAACCCTAGTCTGAAGTCAGCTGTAGTTTCATTTTTCTCTTTTCTCCAGTGATTCTGCTTGTTCACAGCAGCTGTTCATCACTGACTGAATTCACTCATTAGTGTGCATTCTCTCTGTCAGGTGGGCTATATTAGTAAACTCATGTAGGGAATAGTGAATGAGGGTGTAGGGTGTGATTTGAAACACAGCCTCTGAGTGTCGACTCTGAGCGCTGTTACTTCACAGGACTGCAGAAGGATACTTTCTCGAAAACAACAAATATTACCCAGAATTCATTGTTTTTTTTTTAACAGGATTTTATTTTAATGAAAAAAAACCCCAACAACAACAGGATATTACTCCCAGAATATGGCCGATTTTTTGGGGTACTGTTCATGAAAAAAAAAAAGTCTAAAAGAATTGTGCAAATGAAAAAGATACAAACACACAACATTCATTCTCTGAAGCAATTGTAAAGTGCATTTCCATGGCTGTTCCTTGATACAAAATGCAAAGACCATAAAGATGGAATGAAACAAATGACTCTTGCATATACGTGTTCCTGTGGCTCGGTAGTAGAGTATTACGTTAGCAGCACAAAAGGTCCTGGGTTCAACTCCAAGGGAACACACATACTGATAAAAAAAAAGAAATAAATATACATAATAATATATAAATATATTTAAAAACAGCCAGTTGCTACATTCACAAAGACAGGGATTCAGCATTTTAAAAACAAAACACTTCATGTCAAAAAGTAAAAAAAGCACCCAAGTAAAAAAAAAAAAAAGTTTTTTAAAAAGACAAAAGCTTTTTAAACAATTAACATAAGAAATGCTTCGTATTAAACTGAAACAGACCAAAAGGCAACAGATAGGAAAGAATGAAACAAAACCAAAGTCTTCACCCTGGTTCTGTAGCACCTCAACATTGCACAATTTACTCCAGGACAGGGATTAAAGTGCATAATACAGTTAAGATGGGGGTAGCACCAGCCGGGGAAGTAACTACTAGTTAGTTTGTAACAAACAAAAGGACATGTAAATGTGTGACTAATGCTGCCTTCACGTGCTATCAGAATTATCGTAAATATGAGTTTCCTCATCTGAAATTAGACATGAATGCCTCTCAAGTCGTATTTACTATTGGGGAAATAATTATGATACCAGTTTCCGAGTTGGGCGGGTCATAAACTTTAAACATGGTGGAGGGGACAATCATTGCTGCTGTCAATGCTGTTCTCACAGCAACTACATCCCTTTGTCTTGTGGCTAAAGTAGTGTATTTATAGGCTAGATATGAACGATCTGCATGTAGCATCCCATTGGTTGACAATCATATAAACATTCACCGTGCTATACATTTTATTATTTCCGACATTAAAGCACATGAATGAGACAAGCTCGTAATCACGACTTCATAAGTAGGAAATAGGAAATTTCCGATAGCACATGAAGGCAGAATAAGTCATTCAGATATTTGAATTTTTTTTTAATGTAATTTCAGCATCATCATACATGCCTACAAGACTAACGTCTGCCAGGCTCAATTATGCAATGATATCAGTCTGTTATTTGTTTCCATTCATTAATGCTGGTCGGAGGTTCTTTTCAGCTAACTTTAATTTCTGAAAATGATTAAATATTTATGACAATTAGACTAAGCCCTAGTTTGTGCGCAGCTGGTGCTACCGTCAATAGATGCATAAAATAAATAGTTTCAATAATACTTATTGTTTTTTGTAGCCAAGAAGGTTTAAGCACCAGTGTATTTCTCATTCACTGCTCTCACATGAATCACTTGCAGTCAGGGTCGCTGACCATGTGTTGACATCCTCACTTCTGGTTGAACCATTACAGTTTATCTAGCCTAGAAATGATACAATATATTATTAGAACACTTTAGCATTAAGACAAGCTCATGCTGATTTCATAAATATTCAGTATGTTTTACATTCTTGAGCATATAAAACTTATAATCTTACAGCAGGGTCTCTATATTTAAATGCAGAAGAAATATTTAATTGAATATTTCATCTCAGGTTAAAGACAAATGAGAACATCTTTTGACATCATTTACATCAAATCTGGAGCAACACATCTGGAAATATGACATTGAAAATTCTGAGTGAGCTTATTCCTTTAATTAATTTGAACTCACCATTTAACCATTTGTAGATTAAAAGCATGATGACTAAGACTGCAAATACAACAGCACCTGCAATTAATCCTGCCCGCAAATAATGCCTTGTAGGTTCCACACATCCAACTGCAGGAAAAAAAAAATACAAATAAAACTTAAATGTTTTGACCATTTTATAAATTTGTGCAACAAATAAATATATGCTTTAAGAAAGTCTGACTGAGCTGCCAGCTGCAGTAGGAATCTACAACAATTTTGCACACAATATTAACTTCAGACTGTTAATATGGTCATATTTACCCCATGATGTTGTAAATGTCTGATTGCTGTGAAGGACACGACACTCATAACTCTGTTTCTCATCTCTGTGTATCTTCACGCTGGTTCTCGTCTGAAAGGTTTGGTTATCGCTGGGTCTGACTCCAGTAGAGCTGAAGGGTTGGAGTGTAATGTTGTTTAGTGTGATGTTCATCTCTATGTGTTTGGGGTAGAAGCCAGTAGCCAGACAGATCAGATTCAGCTCGCTTTGGTCATGAGGATCTTCAGATGCAAACATGTAAAGAACTGGAGGAGCTGCAATAAGAAGCAAGAATAAATCATACTGATTAAATCAAACACAAGTTAAAAAAAAAAAACTGTAGTTAGGGCAATGCATACCTCTGACTGAATCATTAAACGTGGAGATACAGTTCATGCAGTTCTTGAGGTCCATCTTCAGGACTTGTCTGCGAACTTGTTGATTATTCCACTTCATTTTGGTTTCTTTTGCCTTTGGGCTTTTCTCAATCCACTGCATTGTGTCCAGATTTAAGGCAATCAAGTCCTTTCCATCATATCCGTATTCATCAAATGCATTCACAATCATCCCTGATCCATCTGGACGTCTGTCCACCTCACAGCCGACTCTCCTCTGGAGTGTATGGAGGCCTAAACATGTCAATAATAATAATAAAAAACATAAGTTATTACAAGTTAAAAGAATATATACAGTGGCCCATAAAAGTAACTGGACAATTAAAAATGTATCATTGTCATTCCATTAAAACCCAGTGGATTCACCGTCACACGTGGAGCTTGTGCAGTTTGCGAGAGTGTTAACCAGATTCATGAACCAGTCTCTAGAATCATGAGGTTCTTCGGTGTTTCTCCAGATTTCTGCATCCAAACAGTCTCTTTTCCAGGTTCCTTCTTCATTACTGTAGTGAGAGATCTGTCTGTCATTACACAGACCCACTGCACTGAACACAGCACCGGAGAACCCATCAGGTTTGGTGAGGACGGTGTAAAAATAGAGGAGATGGTGTCTCTCTGAAAAAAAACAATGACAAAACAAGAAGGATGTTACTGTCAAAGTGAACAATAGAGTTAAATCTAAACTACCCGTCTGAAGTTACTGAGGATGAATAAAGCAAATGTAAGTACATGTGTGGGTTCCTTCTTTTGTCTTCAGCAGATGAAAGAAATGCATACAGCTCTGAAACCATTTGAGGGCGAGTTAATAATGAGAGAAGAATTCAGGAAGAATAGGTTTCCATTTGGTGAATTAGAGTTTCAAATAAACTGAAGGCTGAGGTTTTCCTGGCTTGAGAAAATTCTCCTACTTCTAAAGTAAAATAAACTGTTTAAAACCTTGGATTAGCTTGAAAATGAATTGCCACAAAGCTCAAAACAGTGCTGTGTTGCTGAGCTCATGAAAAATTGGCATTTTAGAGATACGTGGTTCTCACAGGACAGTGGCACTACAAACAAATAAATGACCTACTCTAAAAAATATATTTGTTTCAAAATATTACATGCAATATTATTAATTAAATTCAACACATTAAAATTAATTAGAATTAATCAAATGAAATACTAACAATTAACCATTCAAAATGAGTAAAATAGCATGAAAAAATTAAGTAAAATTCAAACAAAAATATTTGTTTCATTGGACAAAAAACACTATGCTAATGATACTATGTTATGCATGTCAGGCCAGTAGTTGGCGATCAAGAAACACTGCGCAAAAACGTAATATGTTTGCACATGACGTCACCTTTTTCACAAATTCATGTTTTTGTTGTTTACATGGAGATGATACAGGCATCGTGTTCAAAAGCTTGTGTTTCCAGGCCCCCAAAACTGAATTATTGAAGACACCTGATGTTAACACAGAATCACTGAAGGAGAAAATCATGTTTTACCATTGGGTCACCGTCACGGTGGTCAATGTTTGCTTTAGTTGGGCTCTTGACCCTTGACTCCTTAACATTATATTTTGTTTGGCTGCTGTTACAGAGTTAAACAACAGTTAGACAAGCCAAATGAGAAGGTGGTTTGGTGGTGTTGATTATGTATTGTCGTCATCATTTGACCTGAATCTCTGAACTCTTTTAGAGCTTAATCTCTGAATTTGATTTACTTTGATTACAGCAGTCCTGTAATTCTACAGTATAAAATCTGAAATTTTCAGTATTATCTAAAGGGTTTTTAAAAATAGTTCTGATCCCAAAAGAAAAAGTCATTTTTTAGGCACATTCTGACAGAAAGAATCAGAGTATGAATCTCAACAACGGTGATAAACAACATATTCAGATAAACAGATCAACTCTGAACTTCACAAAACAAACTACTAAAAATATGCAATGCATGATGGGAGCTATTGATGAGTTTTGATTGGTGGCACCCAGAATGCACTGCAACATTTGATGGTCACCATTGTTGAGGTTCTCACGCTGATACTTGATGTCTGTGTGCCTAGATGATAGCTTCTTTTAAATATTTGATCAGGAGAGCTCTTAAAAATCTGTTCATGCTGAAAATTCCAGATATTACACTGTACAATCACAGTCCCTTCGATAGCTCAGCTGGTAGAGCGGAGGACTGTAGGAGGAATGATGGAAATCCTTAGGTCGCTGGTTCGACTCCGGCTCAAAGGATACATTTTGTAGTGGTTTCTTGCAAGCTGTTCTGATTTTTTAAAAAAAGGCTTTGTTTAGGTTAGACACAGACATCAAGAATCAGTGTATGAATCTCAACTACGGTGTAGTAAGAATAAAAAGTTACAAAGACAATTCAGCTCATAATTTATTCATGCCGCAATGCATGATGGGAGCCAATGATGACTTTTTATTGGCTACAACATGCTTTTTTGATGGTCACCATTGTTGTGATTCTCACGCTGATTCTTGATGTTTGTGTGTCTAAATTAAAGTTTTTTTTTTAATTTATTTTATGTAGGAGTAACTTCTGAAAACATCTGTGAGATTTTGTCAAAAATGCCAGCTCTTGTATTTTTCACCTTGTTGATGTAATTACTAAAGAAAACCTAACTCACGTATTCAGGTCACTACATGATGACTAGTTCAAAACAGTCAACACCACATGATCATCTTTTCTCTGGTTTGTCTGGCTGTTATAATTCAATTATAACAAACAAAACCTAATGTTTAAAATTTAAGGGTCACGATCCCAACTAATGCAAACACAGACCACTATAATGGTGACATACAAATTTAGATTTTCTTCTTTGGTGATTCTGCTTGTTAACATCAGGTGTCTTCAATAATGGCCAATCATCACTCAGTTAATCACCTAATTATCTCATTCACTTTAACACTGCTTCAGTGTTTATATGAGTCCAGTGAGTCCACACTCAGAGTGTTAAATTAACTCTGGGGATTTTGCTGTGCAGAGGTCAAAATCTTAACATCAAATTGACATCGACACTTTGACGTCAAAATGACTTTCATTTTTGACCTATTTCGTGACGGGGGGTGGGGGGTGTCATGTGATACACAGCAATGTAATCTATTGAATGACTATGCATAAAAATCTTAAATAACAGATATGGACATCATTCAAAACTGTCAAGCTTTTGCAAAACAAATAAAACTGTGAAATAAATAAAAATGTAAAGCTTTTGCAAAATACTTTCTGGCTGTCGTTTTCCTGAGCCGTCGGCCGAACTCAGCATATAGCTATATATGCTGCATTTCATGATGTACTCTATCAGAAGAATTCTCGTTATGTATGAAAATATATTGTTTTATATATTAGTATAACATACACTAATTTATTTTACATTTACTTCAAGATAACTAATACGAATTTGGTTGCTTACCGCACTGAACACGGAGTATATACACAGAGAATATAAAAATGAGTATAAAAAGAAAGTCCATTTCGGCGTGTCCTACAGTTCCATTCCAAAGCCACAATATTGATACAATCTCACGCTGGCGGCGTCTCTTCTTCTTCTTCTTCTTCTTCTTCTTCTTCTTCTTCTTCTTCTTCTTCTTCTTCTTCTTCTTCTTTTTATTGATGGTTGCAACCTAACTTTTTGGTGC
Organism: Acrossocheilus fasciatus; assembly: GCA_036784905.1. Taxonomy (NCBI): domain Eukaryota; kingdom Metazoa; phylum Chordata; class Actinopteri; order Cypriniformes; family Cyprinidae; genus Acrossocheilus; species Acrossocheilus fasciatus. The sequence goes on from CM071956.1 coordinate 3,319,714, forward strand.
ATTACTGCCACCGACTGGAATGGAGAAAAATACAGGATAGAAATAAACATAAAAACCAAACAAAACAAACAAATAAACAATCTAAACTCTATATTCTTTTATATCATTTACTTTCTTTCATAAATTTAATAATATCATCATACAACTTACTAGCTGTTTTCCCTTATAGACCTGATAAAGAAAAATCATGGTGTTATACTTTCTTCAGTGCCTTAATAAGGTGACGTCTCTCATTGTTGTATTTCCTACGATGGAGTAGTACATGCTCAACTGTTTCTTGTTGGCTACAGTAAATGCATTCCCCAGTTGGGTGTTTTTCAATTATAAATAGTGTACTGTTGAGTCCAGTGTGACCTATTCTCATCCGAGTTATGATACTCCCTTCTCTTTGATTCCTGCTCTCCCTCCTCCCAGCAACAACTTGTTTTTATATATTGTATAAATGCCTACCTGTTTCAGGTAGATTATGATTTTGTTGTTTGAAATTGATTTGTATTTTATTTGATGCACAATAACTAAGATTATAACAATTATTCATAGCAAATGAATGAGAAGTTTGACAAACATATTTACATGATACTGGTATGTACTTCCCTAGTAAAAAAAAGTAATATATTTAAAATACATTTATTTCGTATTAAGTACTGTTCAAATCTATTAATATATTTACTGACAGATAACTCAAGACTTACTAATATAAAAATTATAATTAAACTTTATTTGGAGTACTTGTGCACAATGCACATTTCTTAATATTAAGTCTAAAATGTGTTTTAATGTCACTATTGATGAGGATTGTATAATCTTTGAATAATATATCGATCTTTAAATGCAAAATGTTTAAAGTGTACCTGAATTACACTTGCAATAGTTCCACTTTAGCACAATTAAATATACTAAGTATATCTTTAATTGGATTTCAGCACTACTTCCGCTCAATTAAAATGCATTAAATACTATATTAGTTGTTCCAATTTCACAGACTACGTATACCAGTTTAGTGTATTAAAATTACCATTGCAGTGTATTTTATCAAGTACCTAAATATAAAAATGTATTTTCAGTATACTTAGCATGAAATATATGTATTTCAAATACATTTAAGTATATTTTTCACTAGGATGTGACGTAAAAATCAGGAGAAGTGTTCAGTGATGACTGTAATAGTAGAGAATGGTATTATAAGAATATAAGTCATTGTCTCCACACACTGTATCTGTCCGTATCACAGTCATGTTCTGTACAGGTTTAGTCCAGTATCTGAAGATGTGTTTTGATCAGGAGCTCAGTGCTGATGGATTTACAGCCTGGATTGAGATGCGAAGGGTTTGTGGTTTATAGGTACTGATTAGAAATGCCATTTATTTTCTTGGACAGTACACTGAATAACATTACTGGACACCTTGAGCAGCAGGCGCTCTGGTTTCACGCTTCTGTAACTGTAGCATGTGATCCAGTTCAGCTTTTTCATTCACATTTCTCACGTAAATGTTTGTCATTTTGGATAATTTTAACAAACTGAACTCTATTCTTCAGTTGCGCTCCATTCTGCAAAGAATTAAGGCTTTTTTCAGTGTTTCTAGCCCTCAGCTGTTTCTAATGTGTGTTTATAGGTCACTTAATCATGACCCTGTTTATTATGTTGCTTTATGCTAAGTTGTAATATGACTGCATCAAACTTCACGTTTGAAAGTTTCTTGCAACATTTTGAAGGATCAAGAACGCATAGTATTTGTTATTTATGTGACAGTGTTGTTCTCTGTCGTTGTTTCGGGGAAATGGAAATGTTGAAAAAGAAATCTGCAAATTATTGTGAAATTTCAGAGGGTTAAAATCTTCTGGCCAAACTGAGTGCTGCATAAGCTTATATGAAGTATTTTTTTCATTTTACATCATTAATGGACCATTTTTACTTCCATTTCACTTTTGTATTCTTATTTGCTCCAGTAGCAAAAGTAATAATCCAAGACAGCATTTCATGACTTTCCTAATTACAACAAAAAAGTGGAGAGATTGATTAAAGCCATCAGATAAAAGAAAGATGTCGAATGTATAACTCTCTCAGTCGATGCATTAGATAAACCCATAGAAACGTGTACTAGTTCTTGTAATGTGGATAATACGACACAAAGCCAAAGCACAAATGTAGCACTATAATTGCACGTTGGATTTTTTAAGATGTATATTTAAAAAAAACTTGAAGTTTATTGACGTTTACAGTGTTACTGTGTGAAACAAATCCTGACAGTTTGTGCTGGAGCTGTGAAAACAACCGTTACTGTATTTTGTGTTGCTGCTCATGTTCATCAAAGACGTGTGTGATTTCACCAAAAAAATGTTTTTTTGATGATCTGGAGAGTTGACGTATTAATTATGCTGCATTTCATACTTTCAGGTGAAGCGGTTTATTAATGTGAAAATATTCTCTGAAGATATTGAGCAGGGTCTCGTTGACTCATAGATGAATGTTGATATCATTATTTGTTCATGTGGATGTAATTCTTCAGAATATTAAATATCAGTATCCATGTTCAGCATCTCATTGTGTAAATTTTCTTATCATAAACCTGTCATAAAATGATTGTTCTTAAATGCTGTATTTTCATAGACTGCTTACACAATGAATATGGTGTGTAGTTCAGTCAACATGAATCAACTTCACTCAACTTCAATGTGTTGGGTTACTAAATCATACATTGTTATGTTGTTGCTTTTGTTTGGGTTGAAAACAGATTTAGCAAGCAAAGTAAACTGTTAATGTGTTATGAGATTGTGTTTTGTAAAAGAGAGGGACCTTTGTGTTCATGATTACTAGAGATTTTCAATTTGAAATTGTGTATAACAGTCTCAGTAACTGTAAAATGTGTATTTTAGGTATGAATTTGGTTGAGTTTTGATATTTGGATAGGGTCTTTAGGCTTGTTTTGTGCTATGATTTGGCCTTTGGGCTGGTTTTCTTACACGGACCTGGCAACCCTGTCCAGGCATGAGTTTTGAGCCATATTTAATTTTTAGCGGTCTTAACATTCCACCAATAGAAGGCAACAAATTGTGGTGTAAATTATTATATGTGACCCTGGACGAAAAGTCTTAAGTGTCAATTTTTCGAAATTGAGATTTATACATCTTCTGAAAGCTAATAAATAACCTTTCCATTGATGTATGGTTTGTTTTTCAGCATAAAACAAAAATGGATAATTTTGACCCATACAATGTATTGTTGGCTATTGCTACAAATATAGCCAGCGACTTAAGACTGCTTTTGTGGTCCAGGGTCACATATGTACTTTCTGATTACTTTATTAATTTTACTGCATATCAAAGATATTAGCTAATTTTACGCTCTACTCCAAAATATTTGTGATGAGCAATGCAGTTACTCCTTACATTTTGCATGGCACCCAACTTTTTCTTCCACACTTAAAGTTATATCTACAGGGCATTATAGGTACTACACCTTGTACTTTTGCCCTGTCTCGCCCAAACCTGACAATCTTCTGGATACTTTACACAAATGCGAGTGCATTAGCTGGTAGTTGTGAATCACAGGTGTTTTATATATGAGATGAAGTCATGGCTGCATGAAACCGAAACCAGCACGTCCAATGCAAGTATGACTATTTCATTTTGCTTTATATTTTATTTATCCGTTACATTGAAGAGACATTTTTGGATATTTGTTTATCAATTTAAATGAATGTATTTAAAGGCATTACAAAGAGAGTGGTAATGGAGGCTTGTGATTGTTTTTGTTGAGAAGATATTATGTAGTAATATTATTCTATTGTGTACTTGTATTTTAAAATATCTTACTGCTACCTTTGCTTAATAGATATTTTAATCTCAATGACACGTCCTGGTAAAATAAAGGTAAATAAATAAAATTGATGAGTGTTTGTAGATGTTTAATAGGTTGTTGTGTCAACCTTGATTTTAATTTTGAGGTGTTCAGTTTTATTTTGATTTTAGAAAATAATTGTTATTGCTCTTCTCTCATATCAACTCTTTTTTTTTTTTTACTGGCATGTCTCTTCGGTGTTGAGGACTAGTGCATCTTTGAGAGTATATTTAGTACGAGAAATCAAGTTTTTAGTTTGCCAACATTTGATAAAAAAGACATTTCTGTTGTTTTACATTCTTGCTAACTCTTAAATTTATAAATTCTGTATTAGTTCTGATTGTAACCAGCAGAGGGCAGCATGAATCTGTGTGTCTGAGAGTGCCAAGTTGGGTCAAGAGCCCAACTAAAGCACGCATTGATCTCTGTGATGGTGGCATCATTTTAACCATTAAAACATCAACATCTGATCCTCTGTAATTCTCAATAACAGCAGGTGTTCATCACTAATGCACAATCATCATTTAATTAGTCACTTAATTATCTCATTAACTTTAACTCTTTGAGGACTTGGGATTTGACTCGAAGACTTGCTTGTGTCTTGAAAGGAGTGACTTGGTTCCTCCTCTGGTGAAATCAGCTGCTGAGTTCATGGGTGGAACAAACATATAGCAGGACTTTTACTTTCTGACCCCTGGACTTTACAACTCTGGTTAGCAGTGACTGAAACGCAGATTTACACACAACTGCCAGTCTGCATGAAGAGGATCTTGAGACTCCAGTAGCTTCAAACACCTGTTTGCTGCTCCGCGGTGGCTTTTTTACAGCAGGTATTACAATACAGTTCATTTGTTTGACAAAAACTTTCCTTAATAAATCTTTATCTGACCAAGATCTTCTGTGCTCTAAGTCACTCACAAATCTTTTGACAGTTCAATAAGTTCTATTTGCTTTTCGCAAAATATTGTTTGTTTTGATGCCTTTTGCAAGACATTGCATTGTTTCATACTTTTCATCTTCAGAAAGATCTTTCTTCCTCACCATATTTCATGAGAACTGTGACTTGCTTAATAATGTGGAACAACCTCTTTAAGTAGTGTTTCCATTCACCTAAGAAGAACTAGCAAACTATTGAACAAACCTGTCTGAGATTGATACCAGTTAACTAAAAAGATGTGAAAAACAACACAAACAAATATCTGACTCTTTATTGTACCGAAATCACTTGCATAATAATTTGGAACGCATCTATACAGTTGTAGTTCTCACTGTGTTTTTACCCCTTCTGCAAAAAGTGGTTACAAGATTGTGGCCCACCATTAGGTAAGCAAGTCCTATATGTGCTACATGATTATTGTTGCTTTAAATAAGTCTTGTTTTTAAATATCCTTGTTTTAAAAACATTATATAATGTGTGAGCCAGGACTGGACAGTTTCACAGTAGAAATATGTGAGCCAGTAGAAATTTGGGTGATGAGATTTTTGTTTACTTTATTTGTAATTTATTTGTTTTTTAGTTGATTGGCAGATACTAATGAATCCAAACACACATACATGCATACACATACTAACAAATAGTATCAGTGCAAATTAACACTTGAGTTTATAGCTGATAGACTTTTGTGACTAAGTTTAAACAGCAGAAAGTCTCGAGTGAAATGTTTAACATTTAATCTGTTGCTAAATATGAGAGAAATTATTATAAGATTTAGTGCCATTCATAATATGTGTGTACTCACAGCATATTATATAAAACATTAAGCTGATCTATTGTAGCTCCAATGCGCAATGTGATGAAGAATGGGGAAGGCAGAACAAATGAAATTTCCTGATAAATCACGATATATAAATCTATCCCTCACACCTTGCTTTCATTCACATAAAATGCAAAATGGCATCTAACCTGATTAAGGTCTACAGTAGTGGGGGGGGGGACACTTAAAGGAGACATGAAAATACTTTATTAGCATTCCATCATCTGGGATGTATGAACTTGCAGCATACAAATATAGAAAATGTACAATCATACAAATATATATAAAAAAAGAGAATAAAAAAAGATAAAACAGCATTTTGTAAATTAGTAATGTCCTTTTTATATTTAAGTTGTTGCTTCTTGATTTGAAATATTAATACAATCAACATTATGACCATTCAATTTGAACAGCAAAACAGAAATCACAAATGTCTTTCGATTTTAGGCATGGTGAATAATACATTTAAATTTTTCACCTTTGCTGTTTATTCAAAAATATTTCCCATACTTTGGCATACTTTTACTGCTAATTTAAACCCACCAACTTTATCCATGTGACCTCAAAAAAAGATAAATGGCATTTGTTATTCATTCAAGACATTGTCAGGCAGTCACTGTTAAGCACATACATTAGTAACAAACAGTATGTAAAGCAGGACATATTTTAACACTTGCTACAACTCTACTTGCATTATAGGCTATCAAAGTCAACAAAGGACAGTCAAAGGACAGTTTAAAGTGCGTAGGATAGACAGATCATTTAAATCAATGTTTCACAACCCTGGTCCTGAAGTATCCATTAATATAAAATGTGCAACGATGATCCTCCAGGACTAGAATTGAAGTGCATAGTACAGATCAGGATAGGGTTGCACCAGCTGTTCATATATTTTTACTTCAAGTCTGAAACTTAATCAAAGCTTCATTAAAGCTCTCCGTAATGCAATGTACAGTCACTTATATACTAGGGGGCTGCTGAATGCTTGAATCTGATTGGCTGACGAACACTCTTTGCAATTATTACATAGCTATAGTTCCAGACAGGTCTCGACTGCATTACACATCCATATCACTTCACCAAATGCTTTCAGTTATTTCAAAAGGTCTTTACAGCCTACAACGGCAAAATAGCCAAAACCTACAACACTGACCTAGCAAATAAATACAATAAACAATATGATCACAGTAACACATGCTTACAGTTACTCTTTCTCTCGCTCTCTCTCAACTTCAATAATATCTGCATTAGCCTGTTATCTTACTAGCTCTAAAATAATGTTTTGGAATTAGCAACTGAGGCATGGGATGAGAAATTAATCCTACTCACAAGAACGTTTTAAGGAGAAAAAGCTGACAAAAGTCTTGAGATACAACAGCTGAACAATGTCTTGAGGTGTGGTAACTGCAATATAAGTGTCTTGGCCACATCACCTTGGGTGTGCAATATTTTCTAATAATTCAGAGTCAATTATTCCTTACATAATCCAGCATTTATCTTTATAGATCCAATAAATAGCCTTCAAATATGTAAAAAGTAGTAGCTTTGAAAAGTCAAGAGTTTCAGTTTATCTTGTAAACACTGATCTTCCTAACTTCTTTTGATGTTGACATTAGTAAAACTAAATTTTATAAATAAGCATAAGTTTATAATAAATAAATAGTATTTTTTTTTAAAATATGTAAGAAATATTCAGGAACTATTTTTGAAATGAATGAGGGACAAATACTCATACAAAAACTATAAGAAGTGACATTTATACAGTTTTTTTTAGTGTGGAAATCCGTCATAAGTAGTAACAGAGTGATGCTCAGAAAACTGTACTGTTTAGATTGGTTATTTATGCAAATAAAAATTTAAATTCATGTAAGTGTCAGTATCACATAAGAATAGATGTCTGTCAGAAAGGAGCTTACTGATGAAATTCAAATTCATACTCTAGGAAAGAGGCCTCTGTAAATATTAAGTTCCACACTTAAATAATTTGTAGTGTATGAATTGTAACATGCCCATTTACACTTTAACTAGTTATAGTTTAAGCACAGCTGGTGCAACCGACCCCATCATAGTATATCATAGTCTATATCAACCACTAAAGGTTATACATTGCTTAATAATTAACTGTGAATGAAAAAATAATTAGGGTTTTACAAGTATTGTTTCCTTTCATCACTTTGAGATGCTTTTTCTTGAATGTAGGACCCACTGCTAGTTTCAGTGTTATGGAAATTCCTTTCGTCTGGGGGGGGAAAAAAAAAAATGCATTAATGCTTTTTGAAATCTTGCTCTACATATTTAAAACTTCAGTATTCACAATCTAATTGTGTTTATGTTAAATAAGTCGGCACTAGAGAAGGTCTGAACTCACAAGTCTAAGAGGCAACTTCTAGAGAGAGAAACCAATTCGGGAGCTTTTGGTGAAAAATAAAGAACATGAGTATGATGTGGACATACCTGTATCATCTGCGTTCATGTATTCATAATTTACGATTCACGTGTTGATCACTTGCATTCAAGGGCTCAGGCGACCCTGAGGTGGTGTTCTCACTTCTGGTTGATTCATTACAGTTCATCTGGCCTAGAAATGATACAATATATTATTAGAAAACTTAAGCATTAAGCTGAATTCAAGTCATTTTCATAATTATTCAGTATGTTTTATACTCATAAGCTTTACTAGATTTTACAGGAGTGTCTCCCTATTTAAATGCAGAATAAATATTTAATTGAATATTTCATCTCTAAAATAAATAAAGAAAAATGAGAGGCAGCTTTTGTCATTACTGACTTCAAACCTAGAGTGACAAAAATATGGCATTTGAATATACATGAACACAATTGACATTTAAGCATGCTTTTATAGTGTTTGTCCTGTTTGGAGTTGTTTGGATGGAGTGTGACGATTCTTCAAAAACATCTATTTTAATGCATCTGACAGGTTTGGAACAAAATGTAGTCAAAGAGAATTTTCAATTCTAAGTCAATTATTCTTTTAATTAACATGAACTCACCATTTAACCTTTTGTAGAATATAAACACGGTGATTAACAATACAGTTGCAAATACTGCAAATACAAAAGCACCTACAGCTGCTTCCCAATTATGCCTTTTATATTCCAGACTTCCATCTGCAAAAAAACATACCATAAATGTTTTAACCGTTTTATATATTCATGCAATCAATAAATACAATGTCTTGAGAAATTCTGAGTTGCCAGCTGAAGCAGGAATCAAATGTACAACAATTTTGCACAGAATATTAACTTCAGACTGTTAATATGGTCATATTTACCCCATGATGTTGTAAATGTCTGACTGCTGTGAAGGACACGACACTCATAACCCTGTTTCTCATCTCTGTGTATCTTCACGCTGGTTCTCGTCTGAAAGGTTTGGTTATCGCTGGGTCTGACTCCAGTAGAGCTGAAGGGTTGGAGTGTAATGCTGTTTAGCGTGATGTTCATCTCTATGTGTTTGGGGTAGAAGTCAGTGGCCAGACAGATCAGAATCAGCTCGCTTTGGTCATGAGGATCTTCAGATGCAAACATGTAAAGAGCTGGAGGAGCTGAAAAGTAAGAATAAATCATATTGCTACCTCTTGATTCTGAAAACAATTAAGACAAATCAGAAGTTAAAAAAAAAAAAACTGTAATGCATTGTAAAGCAAAGCATACCTCTGACTGAATCATTAAACGTGGAGATCCAGTTCATGCAGTTCTTGAGGTCCATCTTCAGGACTTGTCTGCGAACTCGCTGATTATTCCACTTCATTTTGGTTTCTTTAGCCTTTGGGCTTCTCTCAATCCACTGCATTGTGCCCAAATTAAAGGCAATAAACTCCTCTCCATCATATCCGTATTCATCAAATGCATTCAAAATCATCCCTGATCCATCTGGACGTCTGTCCACCTCACAGCCGACTCTCCTCTGGAGTGTATGGAGGCCTAATCATGCAAACAAAACAAAAAATAAAATAAATATTAATAAGTTAAAAGACAGATTGTAACAAAATACAGTTATAAAAAATAAAGTGGGCCATATCTGTATTTAGACACTTAAAATATATAATGTAATTCCAATAAAAACCCAGTGGATTCACCGTCACACGTGGAGCTTGTGCAGTTTGCGAGAGTGTTAACCAGATTCATGAACCAGTCTCTAGGATCATGAGGTTCTTCGGTGTTTCTCCAGATTTCTGCATCCAAACAGTCTCTTTTCCAGGTTTGTTCTTCAAGGTCTTTAAAATTGGTTGTGAAAGTTGTCTGTTTTACATAAATGCTTTATCAATACTGTCTTTTGGTAATATTACTAATTTTTTAGGTGTATGCAGTTAGAATATGATATTACAAACTACTTTTTTTCGACAAAAATTGTTGAAGACAAAACTTTAATTAAAAAAGAAAAGAAAAAAATATGCATATTAGCAATACTGCCAAATAATGTTACTGCATCAATATTTTACTGTCATTTTATTTTTGTAGTTTCCAAGAAACTTAAGTGACTTAGGTAGCGCTTTATTTTACGCTCCTGTTCCTCATGTACGTATATACTATGTACTTATAATAGTAATTACAATAACTAGGTACTAATCCCCGAACCTACCCCTAAACCTAACCCTACCCCATGTAGTTACCTTATATTACCAGAATTTCTTAGGTACACTTTAAGTACAGGTAAGTACAGGTACTGTAAAATAAAGTGCAACCGTGACTTCTTAAATGTCTGTTCTCATAAAACCTTTTGCTTGTACTACAAGCAGGATCAGTAGTCACATTTGATGTCCTACAAAAATATTTCATCTTAATTCATATTTTAATTTAAATTATCATTCTACCTTTGTGTTTCGTTTCTTGCTTCCTTGAGTGCATTCAACACCACATACATATCTCAAAACATCTATGTCTGCGTAAGGTTAGTAAGCACTTAGGCCTAGCACCATCGTTCATTCATTCATTCAAGCCACTGACACTAAACACAGTTGTTAACGGCAAATTAGTCATTTGATCAAATTTTATTTGCGAATATGAAAAATTTACCAAGTTTGGGACCTTTGTGACTTTATTACCTGGCTACGAGCTTGAAGTGGACCAAAGATTAATACACTTACCGCAACGAAAGTAGCACAAGCATGTACAACTCAAAATGAGATAAAATGTCAACTTCATTTCGAGTTTAAAGGAAAATGCGCTGACCACGTTGAAACATTTTGGATAGCAGCAAGCAACGCATTACCTTGGCTATAGGCTAGTCTGCAGGAAATATAAGGTGTGTTCGACTTGAAGTGGCGCTGCGCAGAATGATCAGTGCACATCAAAGTACCGCGAGAGCGATTCGAAAGCTTAAGGATCCATCTGCTCTCTTATCGCTCTCGCGGTACTTCAATGTCATACACTGATCATTCTGCGCAGCGCCGCTTCAAGTCGAATACACCTATATGCTGCGTCCCAATGTGCCTACTTATACTACGCCCTTAAAGTATACTCTTTTGGTGAAGAAAAAGTACACACTTTTGAGTGTGTAGTAGAAGAGTAGGCAAGCTTTGGGACATACTATCACGTCACATAACTGCGTGTATAACGGACCGCTCCGTCGCACCTGTTACACGCACCCTGTCACTGTAAACTACTGTCAATCATCTTGTCACTGTTAACATCCTCCACATTTCATTTCATTTCATTTCCTACCGTATTGGAGAGAAAAAAGTAGCTCGTTGATCTGCCAGTCGCGGGTCTTTTATGCGGAGAACTCTGCTATTTTCTGCATAATGATGCATTTAAAAGTTAACGACCAAATGGATGTTTATAAAAGTTCACATTGCTGTTGCAGATTAAATATAACACGGATAACAATAAATAAATAGTTTTTACCAGTTTAAATGTTGATTATTAGTAACTCAGACTCCTTTTTGTAAACCTCTCTACATAAAGGTCTATCGTGTGCATCCGCTACGTTTGTGGTTTTTCTAACGCTTTTTATTCGTGTTTGTAGTTCTGGACCGAATCCTTCGCCAAAGCGCAATGGATTGTGGGCAATTTTAGCACGGATCCACACTTCAAAAATCGACCTGAAATAGTAGACCATCCAGGGACTTTTGGCATACTCTTTTCAACATGCTATGCTTTGGGACACACTTATTGCAGTCTCACATACTATTTAGGATGGATAGTATGAACATTGGGACGCAGGGATAGTCTCGCGTAGTCAGACCTTCAGGGCTTCGTGGGCGTGACGTCTGAGGCTGAGACTAGCAGGGGTTGGGAATCGATTCCAAAAAGACTCGATTCCGATGCATTGGGTGAGTCGATTCCAAAGGTTTCCTCGTTCGATTCCTCGGAGCCGTTTTCAGTTCAACAAAACTTACCCAGCAAACATTTGAACGTTTAATGACCGTTGAAAAGACGTCCCTCCGACACGTCCCATCATGGTTGAAAAATATATCCAAAATGCAAACTGAACTGACGTCTCTTCTGGCCGTGAATTACACGTCTTTTCTGCGCGTCCCTGGACGTCTAAATGTGTCATCTTCTGGATGTCTATTCTGTGTTAATTTAATGTATTAATTTAAGTATATAAGGCTGGATATAAAATAATCACACACCCATTCTGTAACGTCGTTAAAGGCAATCACTTATGTCTTTAGGTTTACACATCTTACATATCATTTACACAGGCTCAAAGGTTGTAAAAGGGTCCAAAATCGGTCCAGTCAGACCTGAACGTCTATAAAATGTTTTAATCATGTGTACATCACAAACAATAACACATTATTCATGGACTTAAGCAAGAAGAATAGTGTTGTAATTTAGCACAACATATTTTAATGTGAATATTTTTTATTTTTTTTAAATGTCTTCCATTTGTTAAACAGCTACTATTAAAAACAAGAAAATAAAAATAGTAGAATGTGGTTAATTCTAAATCTGTGGAATGGCATTTTCTATAACAGTTTTACGTTAATGTTAAGCAGCCATTATTTAAACAAGAAAACAAAAGTACAGGATCATAGTTGACACATGTAACTATTTTTTTTATAGTCTTTACATTTTTATTTTCTAAAATGTTTACTCTCATTTTCTTGGTCCACAATCCAGCAGCTCTTCCAGGAGCGTGATTCATGTGTTCCACCACTGATGCATAAAGTCAGAGCTGTGGAAGTACAGTCTTGCATGACTGTTAAACAGCCATAAATCAAACAAGTAAACAACAAAAATACTGGAATATGGTTAACACATATGTAAATGTTTTTACTTATGTTGAGCCATAAGTAGTTTATGGCTCAATTTTTATATCCACCACCCCCAGCTCTTCCTGGAGCGTGCTTCAGGTGTTCCTCTTCACCTCAGAAAAATTTCCACATAAGGTCAATATTACAATTAATAGTAATGCGCAGAGTGGCAATTGCATGCAATGTTAAGACATACACTTTCACAATCACTCGTCTATCATGTAAAAAGTGTTCTGAACTGATATCCAAAGTTTTTGTGACAAGTAATGACTATCATTCATGGCTTACACGGAAATTATATTTTGATCTCTTGTTTTCAGTCTGGCTGACTGTTCGAGTTAGTACGGACATCTTAAAACTTCTGAGCAAGAAAACAGGCAGGTATATAAGGAGATATAATGTGTGTGACAGGTTAAATCCTGGATTCAAGTAATATCAAAGGCTGGGTTTATTATTGTGGTAATCATATATATAATTTACTGAAATATTATGCAGCAATACACACAAACAATACATACCTGTTCGTGATATCAGTGCCTTTGTTTTTGAATGGTGTATAGCTGTCTCCCTCTTCGTCACATACCTCTTGAAATTTAATATTTATTAATTCCTTTGCTTTTCCTTAGAATAGTTTTTTCCTGATGCTTCCACCAGGACTGTCTAACTTGATGTTTCAGCTTTAGGAGAATAATGTGCTTTATTAGAGCGAATCACACAAAAACTGATATTTTTGTTTACATTTTGACACACAGGTGAGATGTTTGCAGTTCTGTGTCCATGAATAAAATGTCCATTTAAAACAAATTCATAAAATTCAAATGAATCAACTCAGTATGTGCCAGTTTTTCTGACATCAAATATACAATGCAATGTATTTGAATACAATGCTTTTTTTTTCTGAAAATATGACAAATATCACATCACTTCAGAACAAACCAGGCCAGGGTTTGCAGTGTAGCTGTGATATTAAAATCTCCTCATATTGCATTGCTCTCCCATAATAGTGTTTGGCACAGAAACGTCTTTAAAAAAAACATATTTCTTTATAAACATCATATATTCATATTTAAACACATCTACATTCTTACACGATAATGTACAAAGATGTAAGTGCAAATACAATATGCCTGCATGAGCTGCATTGCTGATTAAATAACTGGTAAACAACTTCTTCAGTTTTTTTTGTTGGGGAAAAACACATTATTTCACATCCTGCACAGTGTCGGAGTATCCTTGTCTCACATTCTTGGCTTCAAGCAAAGAATTTCGACCTTTTTCTGGAATGTTTGGCTTTTGGCAAACCAGCTCTAGCTGTCAGGGATTCCACGCAGTCACAACCACAGACATGTAAAAAAGTATTTATATGTCTATGGTCTGCACACTCGACATTGTGACAGCCTTCGTCGCGCCGTTGTGACGCATTCGCACTTCAAATACGCACTCCGAAGTGCATACACTAAACTTTGGGACACACTCTACAAAATTACACGCAGTACCCAACTTTGAAGAGTAGAGGGTGCCTAACTATAACCTCTTGTAGAACAGCACACTAATATAGTTATCTTTATAATTATTGTTCTTGGTGTAAACAGGCCTTAATAGTGTTACTTCACTGGATGGCCAATTTCAAATTTATTTTGTGTATTTTCAAAATACAAAATACTGTATTTGTATTTAAATACATTTTTCCACACAGTATTTTGTATTTTTATTTTAAGTACATTTTGATGTATTTGTGCCCATCTCTGCATGTACTGCATTACATGCAAATGGAAACTGAGACTTGTTATAGCACTTGCATATCATTGTCCTCATTTGTAAGTCGCAATCAACAAAAGAGCAATGGAAGCAATCAAAATCAACAAAAGAGCAATGATATGCAAGTGTATAACAAGTCTCAATTAGCCTAACGCAGTACACATAGCAAGGTTTTTTTTAAAATTATATAATAAATAAAAAGAAAACAGACAGAATAGAAAAAGAATAGTGCAAGCTATTAGAAGCCTTTTTTTTGGCTTTTTGTTAATAAAAAAGAAAACTAAAAAAAATTATTCTTTTTGTATTCTATTTAAGAAAACAAGCAGTTAGTAAATGAATAGAGTGCAAGTCTTTCTTTTAAAGAATAGAATTAGAATAGAGAGTGCCATAGTTAGAGGGTCAAATAAAGATGGAAGAGATGTGTTTTTAGCCGATTCTTGAAGATGTCTAAGGATTCAGCTGCTCGGATTGAGTCTGGCAGGTCATTCCACCAGGAGGGAACAGTTAATAAAAAAGTCTGGGAAAGTGATTTTGTGCTTTTTTGGGATGAACAATAAAGCGACGTTCACTTGCAGAACACAAGCTTCTAGAGGCACATAAGTCTGAAGTAATGAATTTAGGTAAAGGTGGTGCAGAGCCAGTGATAGTTTTGTAGGCAAACATTAATGCCTTGAATTTTTGGTAGCTACTATTGGTAGCCAGTGCAAATTGACGTGCATTCTTCACTTAATGTTCAGACATATTAAGTGTGCCTTAAGTGTGTAAAGTGTTAATTTTTGACAGCATTGTGTATCATACATATATCATATATAGAGAATCAGTATGATTTCACAAATTAACAGAAATGATACATTTAAGCTTTTGGCAGATGCTTTTATTTGAAGCGACTTGCTTTGCATTCAAGCTATACATGTTTGTTTTTATAATATTGAACTGCATTCTGCAAAGAAAGTTTTATTGAAATGATATGCCACACACTGGATATAAATGCAAAAGCAATATTTAATGAATAATTAAAAGCAATATTTTAACACGACCTCCTTTGGATCCTCGCTGCCATTGCATTGGAATAAAATAATGCTCTTTAAAAGCAGGGCTGTGAACGTGTGTTCTGTTTAATGTCTTGACGTTCATAGTGCACAGGTAGTTTGTTCTCACATTTAACAATAACATTATATTTGCCTGAAGTACAATTGTTAATGATACACTTTGGCTCTATTCCCTTAGAGCTTTCAACAAGGTACACTTCAAAGAAATCTTTACTTTTGGTATAGTTCCCTGAAACACTGCCAGAGCCATTACAGATTTGTTTTATTTTTTCCTCACTGCTCTTGATGAAGGATTGCATTTTAGTTCTTTCACAGAGTTCGTTGTCCAATAGATACTTCACCCAAACGGCTTCATTCTTGGTTTTAAATGTAGTTGGGAGAATGTGTCTTCGCTTAAATTCTTTAAAGTTCTGACAGTCTGCTCCATCACTGAGAGCCAGAATGAAGAGGAGCGAGAGAAGAGCTGCAGATCTCATTCTGACACAAACAAGAGAAAAAGACAGTTGAATGACATTGACAGTGTTAAACTGTAACATGATAAAAGGTGCTTGTTCATTTTGATCATAACATCTAGAGTACGGTTACAAATTTTCATTTGGTGACCCCAAAGCAAAGTCATGCTGTCTGAATGTTACTGAAACAAAGTATACAATCTGTGTCTCTGCAGTGTTTCTTTTCATCATTTTTCAATTCTCAGTATATTTGAATCAGCTGTTGTTTGGGTGTTTTCAGTCAACCTGTAGACAAATCACATTAACTATCTACATAATCCACTAACCAGAAACACACAATTCTTACGGTCTTCATGCTCAAAATTATTACATAAATGAAGAAAATGAAGGGATTCTTGCTTCATTTAAAGAGGAAGCAAATTTACCTTTGTGTTGTTGTTGAGCTCGTGTAAATTAAGGAGTCTCGTCTGAGTCTGATCTGGAGTTCAGAAAGTGTCAGCAGTGTTAGAGACGCTGACTGGCCTGATATTTATTAGGCTGAAAAGTGGCAGGTGTGAAAATACACTTTGTTTCTTGGAAATGCAACGCAAAATCATTTCTTTCAGTATGAGTGATATTGTGTCTAATAATAATCTAGATGGTTTAAAGGCAGCCATGCACATCACACTAAAGAAGATGAGCTCTTCACACTTAGTCCATGTGGTTCACACTTGATGTGGGTGTTTAACCAGCCAAACAGAGTCCAAGTGCAATTAGTACTAAAATGGACACTTGTACAAAAGTCATGTATTCTGTTACAGAACGATCAGAACATGAGACAGGAAGATCCATGCAGGGCTTTATTCATAGACATGGTCAGAAACGAGCATGGGCCGATACACAGCAAACAGACATAGATGAGGCAAGACAAAGAGTATTCCTAGGACAAGCGTGGGTCTTCGATCGGCAAACAGAATCCAACAGGGTAAGGCAAAGAGCAATAACCCAGGCAGGGGCAAACACAATCCGAAACAGACAAGGCAAGGCTATGACTATGAAAACTACGACAGGCTCCGTAAAGTAACTACCCAGTCAGCAAACAAATTTGGCATGCATCTGGCACAGCTGGCATTCATCCGGCACTGGCATACAGAATGTGGGTCAAACATGGCCCGGGTTTGGCAGAGATGGTACCGGGTTTAAGACAGCACACAAGACATGGGCCAGATGTCAAATGCAGTATTTGGCCCAGATGTCAAATATAGATATGTGGGCCACATAAGTATTGCCAATCTTGACCCACATTTAAAATCCATTTCAAATATTTTTGAGTAAAATGCCAATGTCTTCCCATACAGAAAGGTAATATATTCACATATATGTGAAGCACTATTAAATATATTTTGAAAACATATTTTTAAAATGCATAACATAAAGCTCATGTTGTGTGTTATTATGCATTTACTTGTATGTAAAATTATATTCATGCCTCATATGATATTATATAGTATATTATAGAATAGTATATTATATTTTTTTTTTTTTTTTTTTTTTTTCTTTTTTCATCTGCCATTCATCCGGCACTGGCATACAGCATGTGGGCCAAACATGGCCCGGGTTTGGCAGAGGTGGTACCGGCCGGGTTTAAGACGGCACACAAGAAACATAGTTTAACACATGGTATTAGTAGTAAAACTGCAGTTATAGGCTACAACTGGTAATAAAAACGCCCCCCCAAAAAAAAAAAACACGGTTAGCCTAGCCTACATTTACTATAGTAATACCATTGTTAATTTTCGTAAGGTATTGTATATAATAATATGACATAAATGTTTTAATATGACATTTACATCACAAAATGTCAGGGAGTGACATTTATTTGATGTCAAGGAGGGTTGCTGTAAAGCGGTGCAGGGGGACGGGACTAATGACAGGTCATTGAAGGGTAAGTAGTCTAGCCTATCTGGAGTGCATATAAATATGAATATTAAGCTTGATATGTTTCATACGTTGTATATCCATAATAACTGCTGTCGGAGTTCAGATGTTGTGTGCTACCCGCTCAGATGTGCTACCTCCGTCAGTTTATTCAGCAGTATATAAATCTTCAGATCGGGTTTTTATTTTTACTTTTTACTAATTAGAGGTACAAAACGCCACACAGCAACTTTTCAGCATTGCACCAAGCAAAAAACAAAACAAAAAGTAAAGATCAAGCGTCTAACAAGGTCTCCGTACATTAATTCGAACGGTTTGTTTTCCCCCACGGCGTAAACGGATATGACATGTTTGTGGGCGTTCCCAGCAATGCCGACCAAGTCAATACAGAAAGGCAATATCAAGTGTGCTTTATTTATATAGCACATTTAAAAACAGCAAGCACAGCTGACCAAAGTGCTGAACAGATAAAGACATAAAACCACAGGACAACCCAAAGATTGATACCATAAACTCACCGTAATATATTCACATATATGTGAAACACTTAAAAATATATTTTCAAAATGTATTTCAATATATTTAACAAATGCATTACATCAAGCTCTTGTGTGTTTAATGGTGTTTACTTGTGAAATTATATTCATGCCTCTTATTATATTATATGTTATATTATAGAATAGTATATCGTGTTGACTTCAAACAATGTTTTGCATTCACTGCTTTCATATTCTCATTCAATACTCAAACGGTTTGAGTTAACCTAACTTGTCGGGTTTTACAGTGCATTTAATCATCAGAGAAGTTATTCATGCTAAGTTTTTGAAAGCAAAATGTTGTTTAGACATGTCCTTTGTTCAAATGATTAAATAAAGGCTTTACAGAAGTTTGTGTTATTGAAAATGCAATGAAACAAACCATTAAAATTTGTACAAGTTATCAAAATTATGTTAAGCAAACTTGCTTTGATTTGTTAATTCGGTGCAATTAAATTATCTAAAATAAAATAATAATGTTAAGCTAACATAACTGAATAATGTTAGGATAACTTAAAAAGACTATGTACACATTACTTTTTGAAAATACATCTGATTAACAAGTATTATAATGAAACCACATAAATGTGTAGGACACTGTGAACTCAAACTAAATGGGTGGAACCAATGTCCATAATTCAATTGAAAAAAGATTTGTTGGATTTACTCAGTGTAAAAGCCAATTCACACTGCCGTACTCCAACAGGGTGAACACACTGACCAAGCAAAACAAATAAGCATGTTTTTTTTTTTTTTTATAGTTTTTGTGAAAGTGTGAACTGACCATAATGCTGTATGTTAGGTATGAGATTCATTCAACTTTGTTTGCGGATTAAACAGGATTAAATATTTGTTCAGAATATTGTCGTTGTTGTGACTATTCATCTGGGAGGGGTGTGTATCAAGTGGCTTGGTTATGGTTTTGTTGAGGCTGACATGTGGAACCCATCTGGTCCAGCGTATAGGGCCAGGTATGGTCATACAGTACCTCGGATCCCACATAGCAATTTTTCTCTGGCCCAGCTCTGGCCCACACAATCAGCTTTTGCTTGGCCCACATACCGCAATGACTTACGGTCCTAGTGTGGACCAGGTCTGGATTCCAGACAAGGGCCACACATGGGCCATAACTGGTCCAATTCAGGGCCAGTTATGGGTAATTAACTTGGCTGAGACTTGGCCCAGTTGTGGCCCTTGTTTAGAATCCAGACCTACACACTAGGACCATAAGTCATTGCGGTATGTGGGCCAAGCAAAAGCTGATTGTGTGGGCCAGAGAAAAATTGCTATGTGGGTATCAGCTAGGGTAGCGATGTGTGATTACAATTCTCAGCACACAGCAAAAATATGTTGGGAGATTTGTCATCATGGGTGTTAAAATGATCACTTTCCGGGTGAACATACAGGTCCATCTTTGCTAGTGTTAAAACACTGACGAAAGTGTTTTATACAAACACTGTGTTAGTGTTTAATTTTAATCACTCAGGGTGTTAAGAAATTACTCGCAAGTATACACATTTAACACTTTATGGCGATTAATCCTACACACCCAGTGTATTTATTTAATGTAAATACTTATTTTAAAATGGTAATGCAGATTAAAACATACCTACACTGCAAGTTTTAAAGAGTGAATTTAACTCCCTCAACTGGTGAACACTGCACCAATGTTCAGGTAAAGAATTTTTTTTTTTTTAAATAAACCCACAAAACAATACACTTTTACAATTATTAATTTTTCATTGAAACATTGAAAACACTGTAAATCTTTTTCCCCGAGCCAAAATGTTTTCACATTCAATGCATGTAAAGAACATGTTCTTACAACAATTAAAACATCATAGTGTCAAAGCAAATCAGTGCAAAGGCACAAAATACATATTCTTATTTGGTCCATATGTACAGTCGTGGCCAAAAGTTTTGAGAATGTCATAAATATTAATTTTGACAAAGTCTGCTGCTTCAGTAACATCTGACAAAAAGATCTAAAAACACTATGGTATACTGAAGTAAAATTACAAGCATTTCATAAGTGCCAATGGCTTTCATTGCAAATATTGAGTCTTTGCTTTGACAATTACATTAAGTTTGTGTTGACCCTTCTTTTTCAAGACCTCTGCAATTCGTCCTGGCATGCTGTGAATCAACTACTGGGCTACATCCTGACTGATGGCAGCCCATTCTTACATAATCAATGCTGGGAGTTTGTCAGAATTTGTGGGTTTTTGTTTGTCCACCCGCCTCTTGAGGATTGACTGCAAGTTCTCAATGGGATTAAGTTCTGGGGAGTTTCCTGGTCATGGACCCAAAATTTCAATGTTTTGTTCCCCAGGCCACTTACTTATCACTTTTGCCTTATGGCAAGGTGCTCCATCATGCTGGAAAAGGCATTGTTTGTCACCAAACTGTTCTTTGATGGTTGGGAGAAGTTGCTCTCGGAGGATGTTTGTGTGTCATTCTCAAAACTTTGGTCTCCTAAAGTTGATTCAGCTGTGGGATCAGGACACCTCCAGTGCAGAGCTTACTCAGGAATGGCAGCGGGCAGGTGTGAGTGCATCTGCACGCACATTGAGGCCAAGACTTTTGGAGGATGGCCTGGTGTCAAGAAGGCCAGCAAAGAAGCCACTTCTCTCCAAAAAAAACATCAGGGAAAGACTGATATTCTGCAGAAAGTATCGTGAATGGACTGCTGAGGACTGGGGCAAAGTCATATTCTCCGATGAAGCCCCTTTCCGATTGTTTGGGGCATCTGGAAAAAGGCTTGTCAGGAGAAGAAAAGGTGAGCGCTACCATCAGTCCTGTGTCATGCCAACAGTAAAGCATCCTGAGACCATTCATGTGTGGGGTTGCTTCATCCAAGGGAGTGGGCTGTGTTTTTGGGCAGAATTGTGAGTGAGCCATGAATAAAGAATGGTACCAAAACACCCTCCAACAGCAACTTCTTCCAACAATCCAACAACAGTTTGGTGAAGAACAATGCATTTTCCAGCATGATGGAGCACCGTGCCATAAGGCAAAAGTGATAACTAAGTGGCTCGGGGACCAGAACGTTGAAATTTTGGGTCCATGGCCTGGAAACTCCCCAGATCTTAATCCCATTGAGAACTTGTGGTCAATCCTCAAGAGGCGGGTGGACAAACAAAAACCCACTAATTCTGACAAACTCCAAGAAGTGATTATGAAAGAATGGGTTGCTATCAGTCAGGATTTGGCCCAGAAGTTGATTGAGAGCATGCCCAGTCGGATTGCAGAGGTCCTGAAAAAGAACGGCCAACACTGCAAATACTGACTCTTTGTATAAATGTCATGTAATTGTCGATAAAAGCCTTTGAAACGTATGAAGTGCTTGTAATTATATTTCAGTACATCACAGAAACAACTGAAACAAATATCTAAAAGCAGTTTCGCAGCAAACTTTGTGAAAACTAATATTTATGTAATTCTCAAAACTTTTGGCCACGACTGTACACTTAATCTCATGAGGTTTCATACTCTTCAAGCACATCTCCTTTCGATTTTTCTGTTAAGCTAGCATGAACCATCTTGTAACAATATTAAAAGGAACAGTTAACTTAAAATTGTAATTCCAAACCTATGCGATTCACATTTGCTGAACACAAAACACGTTCATGCTTTAAAAAGAAAGATAATAAAGTGTCAAAGTAATAAAGTAGTTTATGCGATTCATGCCATATTCCAAGACTTGTGAGGGCACAAAATCATTTTGAATGGCAGTTTAACTCACTCAGTGTTTTCCTTGAGAAGACCAACTTTCCCATCTTCACCGCACCACCAGCGAAAGAAAATGTCTCTCTGAGAAAGGTTTAGAGCACACAACACATAAATAAATCGCTATTAATCAATATGTAATGGATAAAACACAAGTTTTAAATGAGTAACACTTCTTATGTTTCCCTGTTAAAAGTGACTTCCGTGTCAATGCATTCAAATGCATCTGTGAGAGACGTTTAGGCTCGTTTAAGCATGCACAGCATACAAATATCGTCATAAAGTAATATTATTTTATATAATACAATATGTAAATGAGGTTAAACACTCACTTTCGGTGTTTTCCATGATAAAACCAATTTCCCCGTCTTCTCCGCATCATGAGTTAAGGGAAATATCTCTCTGAGAAAAAGTTTAGGAGTGCACATCACACAAATATCGCTATAAATCAATATGATGTTGTGAAATACATATAAATGAGATAAAACACTTAACTTTCGGCGTTTCCCTTTTATAAAGAAACGTTCTCGTCTGGTCCTCCAGTGAGAGAGAGGAAGTCCATGGCTTATGTAAAGTGTGTGATTGGCTGCAGCTGAGTGCGTGTAATGAGTGCAATGGATTGTGGGAACTGAAGTCCAGTGTAAGTGTAACAGTCTGTGCAGTGTGAGCTATGAGTGTGAGAGTCAATATGATGGAAGAGCGACCTCTTGTGGTGAATGAACGGAAGTTCATAAACCGGATTTGTGACAGAGCCCACCAGGGCTGAGCAGACGAGACAGGAGCCCACCAGGGCAGAGCGGACAATCTCCACGGCAGAGCAGGAGCAGAAGACCACCAGACCTGAGCAGTAATCCACCACGGCGGAGCAAAAGACCACCAGACCAGAGCAGAAGGAACTGTAGACCATGGCAGGGACTGGGACCTAGGGAACACTGAGACACACAAGACAGACAGAGCATTTTTGGCCTCAAGAGCCAAGGCAGGGAACATAAATAGTCCATCTATAGTTTCCCTGGTTACAACTGAACAGGCAGCCAGTTCATAATCAGGAACACATGCTGACAATTCACACTCAGGCTTATTAGTACGGACTGGAAAGAGAGATAATTCAGAATCCAATTTGAGTGCAGAATTTAAACCAACAGACAGTTCACAATTGGGTGCATTGACTGGTACTGGATTGGCAGACAGCTCAGTGTTTGAAGCTGGATAGACAGACTGTCCATAATTGGGTCCTTTGACTGTAACTGGACACACAGATAGTTCGTAATTAAATGCATTGGTTGGAGTAGACAGTTCAGTGACAGAAACTGGCAAGACAGACAATTAATAATTAGACCTTTTAATAGAAGCTGGACAGGTGGATGGTACAACAATAGACTCAATAGCCCCTTTCGCACCGCGTTAGTTCCAGAACTAAAAGTACAGTACTAAAGTACTGGGACGATTTTGCGCGAACTATTTCCCAGTACCATTGAAAGGGTCGCATTCGCACCAACAGTGGGTACTAAGAAGTGACGTAAGCCGGTCGACAGCGACGTCATTTGGCGCGGCGTTCAACAACGAAAACAAAGGAGAACAACATTAACAACAGGAGGATGGAGGACGCTGTGATCAGAGCTGTGTTTTTGTTGTGTCTCGCGGGGTTCACAATAATGGACATGGAATGTCGTCGTAACTTATACATCAAGCGATTGAAAGATCAGAAAGGAGTTCAAAATGTTCAAAAGTGCCTGCACTTAAGCATCCGTCCATCTATCGCTGTTCTCCATTCTTGAAAAATATAAGTTGATGCGATGTTTACACAGTATGCGTTTACTCGGCGTTTTAAATCATGGCGGGTGAGGGCGTTTTCGTAGGCGTTTAGCCAATCAGCGTACATGTACGTCACTCTGAAGTAGGAGCTAATTTAGTTCCTCCAAACAAGTTCCGGGAACTAAAACAGTTCCTAGTTCCCGCAGTGCGAACATGGCAAACAGTGGGTAGTTCCACAATTAGTTCCGGTACTATGAAAAGGTTCCTGCGGTGCGAAAGGGCCTAATGACTAAAACAGGACCGACAGAAAGTTCATCAGACACATTACTTGGAATGGAACAGACAGATGGCTCAACATCAGACACATTTGGAGAAACAGAACAGGCAGGTAGTCCATGAGTGGCTATATTATCAGTGGCAGGATTAACGGGGCAGACATTGAGTAGTCGTTTCATACCGGGGTTCATGACAGGCAGGATTAAAAGTTCCAAAGACATCACAAGCTGAGAGTGCATTGTTGGGCCTCGACGACCACAGCAGCCTGCACCACTACACCAGGAGGTTCTGCAATGTCAGCCACCACCACTGGAGACATCACTGTGGACGCCGCCATCTCTAAAGTTTCAGTGATGGTATATGCAGCCCAAATACAACATAAAGCGGTCCCCATTGTGGGAAGCGCTACAGACAGGGGAATCAGTTCAGGAAGAGGAAGGTTTGGGAGCGCTGGTTTAGGAATACCAGCTGCACGTGCTGACACCAGCAGTAGGTCCTCCACGCTGGATGCCAGTCTGGGAGACTGAAGAACTGACTTCGATGATCTTGGTGCAACAGACAGGGAGTGACAAGTCTCTGAATGAATAGACAAGATGTGATGAGATTCTGGACGATCAGCTGTGACGTGACTTAGCTCATGATGATCAACTGTGACTTGACTCATGAAGATCATTGGTGACATGACGGAGCATCGTTGTGGCCGCCATTTTGTGAACGGGTTCCACTGTCGCCCCCATTATGTGAGTGTTGCTCAGGTGTGGCCACCATTTCACGAGTGGGTTTAATCACCGGAGTTGCGATCAATATACTTGAATGTCCCAGAACCGGCAATTGACTAACCTCCGTGGCTGCCATTATCGGCACCGACGCGATGTCGCGTACTTCCTCCGCAACACCCATGGTGAATGAGGAATTGACTGACAACAGAACATAGTCCAAAAACTGAGTGATGAATGTGGACCCTCACGTCTAAGCTTAGACTTGAGAGGTGGGTTTATGCCATCGCAGAAAATCTCTATCAAAATAATGTCCGGTAAATCTGAATAGTGAGCGATAGCTAAAAATTCTCGAATATGGTTTTCCAACGACCCCATGCCTTGTTTAAGGGCTAATAATATTTTTGTAGTGTCCATACCTGGCCAGTGTCCACTTGAACAGCTGCTGGATCCTTGTGTGGCCGAGTATTCGGTTACAGAACGATCAGATCATGAGACGGGCAGATCCATCTGCAGGGCTTTATTCACAGACATGGTCAGAAACGAGCATGGGTCGAAACACAGCAAACAGACATAGATGAGGCAAGATAAAGAGTATTCTGAGGACAAGCGTGGGTCTTCGATTGGCGAACAGTATCCAACAGGGCAAGGCAAAGAGGCAGGGGCAAACACAATCCGAAACAGCCAAGGCAAGACTATGACTATGAAAACTACGACAGGCTCTGTAAAGTAGGGATGATTGACACAAAGCTGAAGTTTCGACATGGTGTCGAGATCCCGAAGCGCAGATGTTTCGAAACACTGCTCCGAGGCGTGATCCGAGACACCCACGTGACTAAGGCGATTTGAAGCATCTGGGCATGTCACAAGTGTTTCGAGACATGGCATAAACACCTGCCGAATCTGCGTTTGATTGACAAGGTCGGGAACAAATCGCACATCTGTCTTAACTCCCACAAAGTATAAAAGTGGAGTATAAAAGCATCTTCACTTCGTGGGTTTTTGTGAGAGGAGAAAGATTCCTGGAGTCTAATAGGAAAGTGTCAATGCTATTAATATTGCTTTCCACAAACAATTAGAGTTAAACAGGTTCAATTCATTTGTTTTTGTCTTTTTCTTTCTTCATTCTGCAGGTACAACATGTTTTGATAGTGAACCAGAATCTCTATGGCCTGTTATAGTCGGAGTAGCATCACTAATGTGTGGTGTTCATCACTAATGCTCAA
Organism: Acrossocheilus fasciatus; assembly: GCA_036784905.1. Lineage (NCBI taxonomy): Eukaryota > Metazoa > Chordata > Actinopteri > Cypriniformes > Cyprinidae > Acrossocheilus > Acrossocheilus fasciatus. The sequence continues at coordinate 3,345,945 of CM071956.1, forward strand.
ACATCATTTAATTAGTCACTTAATTATCTCATTAACTTTAACTCTTTGGGGACTTGGGATTTGACTTGAGACTTGCTTGTGACCAGAGTTGTAAAGTCCAGGGGTCAGAAAGTAAAAGTCCTGCCATATGTTTGTTCCACCCATGAACTCAGCAGCTGATTTCACCAGAGGAGGAACCAAGTCATTCCTTTCAAGTCACAAGCAAGTCTCAAGTCAAATCCCAAGTCCTCAAAGAGTTAAAGTTAATGAGATAATTAAGTTTCTAATTAAATGATGATTGTGCATTAGTGATGAACACCTGCTGTTATTGAGAATTACAGAGGATCAGATGTTGATGTTTTAATGGTTAAAATGATGCCACCATCACAGAGATCAATGCGTGCTTTAGTTGGGCTCCTGACCCTTGACTTCTGTGTCAGATCTCTCTCTGCAGCAGTGCATGTGCTGTTATAAAGCAGAGAGATCAGTGTTATACAGTGAGCAGCTAATAGCTGTTTTCATATGATGAGATAGTCATCAGGTGCTGACCTGTTTACCTCCAAAATAACTCTTTTTCTTTTATTTATATGTTCAGGTTTTCAATAATCAACCCTGTGAAACTACAGCGTGCGATAAAAGTGTTGCTCTAATAGTTATGTTGAATAAATTTTAAATCTCTGTAATGCACATAAATATTAAAACTCCAGTGCTATTTGTACACACAGAGACATCAAGAGCCAGCATATGAATCTCAACAATGGTGACAATCAGCAAAATGCTTCATGCTGCAATGCATACTGGGTAACACATAGTAAAAACTCCCATCATGCACTGCAGCATGAATAATTATTGTCACCACTGTTGAGGATCCTATGATAAGTGTTCACGTCTAGAAGCCTGACTGACACAGTTTTTCTTTTTTCCAATATTTAAGCATTAAGGTGACGATTTGTTTATTAACAGCTGGATATCACCAAAGACAGATATCTTTGTGACGAATGAGGCACTTATGCAGCGCTTTACTATGTATTGAAACACACCAAAAGCACTTTACAATCATGTGGGGGACTCTCCTCAACCACACATCAGCTACAGGTGGAGTGATGTTCATTCAAGTGAATGAAAGCAGAAAGTGTAAACGCATCTGCTTCAAGCTTTCAATTCAGCAATGTACAAACATTTGTTGTGAAACAACACTGCAATTGCTTAAAAGCAAACCACTTTCAGTTATTAAAAGGGTCAAGAGCCCAACTAAAGCAAACACTGATCTCCATGATGGTGGCATCATTTTAACCAATAAAACATCAACATCTGATCCTCTGTAATTCTCAATAACAGCAGGTGTTCATCACTAATGCACAATCATCATTTAATTAGTCACTTAATTATCTCATTAACTTTAACTCTTTGAGGACTTGGGATTTGACTTGAGACTTGCTTGTGACTTGAAAGGAATGACTTGGTTCCTCCTCTGGTGAAATCAGCTGCTGAGTTCATGGGTGGAACAAAAATATGGCAGGACTTTTACTTTCTGACCCCTGGATTGTCCGCCTCTGAATAAAGGTAAATAAATCAAAATTATGAGTGTTTGTAGATGTTTAATAGGTTGTTGTGTCAACCTTGATTTACTGTAATTTTGAGGTGTTCAGTTTTATTTTGATTTTAGAAAATAAATGTTATTGCTCTTCTCTCATCAGCTCTTTTTTTCTTTTTTTTTACTGGCATGTCTCTTTGGTGTTGAGGACTAGTGCATCTTTGAGCCTATATTTAGTACGAGAAATCAAGTTTTTAATTTAGATGTTGAATCCATTTGATAAAGTGACATTTCTGTTGTTTTACCTTCTTGCTAACTCTTAAATTTATGAATTCTGTATTAGTCCTGATTGTAACCAGCAGAGGGCAGCATGAATATGTGTGTCTGAGAGTCCAGCACCTTTATGACCTTTATAACCTTTTGTGTCCATGTCTGTTATTGTGCGTTTTTTGTATTGCCATGTTTGAACAAAGTTGGATGCACAAAAATCTACATAATGTCATTGTGCTGCATTTGTGGCATTAGGCCAGAAACATCGACTCAGCACATCGTTGTGTTCAGACTGTAGCTGCCTTCCAAACGTCTTTGAGCAGGCACATCTTTAGTTCATTCACCTGACACTCAGGCCAGACCACTTCAGTCACTCAATAAGCTACTCATGAATGCTCATTACACACAATCAAATAACTTTATTCTCAGAAGTGTCATTTGCTTGCAGTATAGGGGTATTAAAATACAGCCAATGCACATCGAATCAGTTTAGTTATCTTGTCACTGTAATTAAAATGCGGTTAACACACAAAAGAAATGAAAATTGACCCAGAAAATATCATCTTGTGCTCCTGGGATAGATAAATAAATAAATAACATTGTGTCACTGCTTGTATGCATATGCAGATATTTAGATACATTCAAACCAAAATACATACATCTCTGATGCTCTCAGTTCAAGGTCTCCTCCTGATTGGCTGCTGTGATCCAAGGCCTTATCACCTTGATTCCTAAACATAAAAAATGATTTGCTTATTATCGATAATTGACGACCTATTAGCCTTTTGAACAATGATTATAAAATAATTGCATCTATTTTCATCTGATATTAGATAGCCCTACTACATTTAATTAACTCAAATACTTTTATATTATTCTTAAATTTGTGCAAAGCTTTCGGTACCATTGAACAGGTTGTTTTTTTTCCTCCTCTCTAAGTCCTTAAAATCCCTACTACTGACTGTAATGTTATGTATTTTCAAATATGGGTGGCCTTAAATTTATTTTATTGTATAATAATAATGTAGGCAAAATACTGAAAATTTGTCCCGCCTACTTTTGTCTTGATCTTTAATTTATAAACTCAGTTTCTCTCCCCACTCTTATTTTATTTGGAATAACAGCGATATACAAGCACAAATCTATCTTTTCCTCTCTTTACTCTTAATCCATCTTTACTCTTTGACTCTCTGAATAAGAAAGCTTCAAGACTTAAAAAAAATGTGTGAGCTTTAGGCTACAAAGTATTTATTTTTGTAGGCCTATATTTCATGTTGTTTGTATAAAAAATAAAAAACAGGGCGACACACCCTTCTGCAGGTAAAAGTAGGCTACACTATTGTCTCCTTCGGAGCAGAACAGAGACATTCCTGAAGTTGCACTTGAGAGCGTTCGCCACAAACAGGAAGAGACACGTTTACATTTCATTTACGCCTGGGGCGCGCTTCTAAAATATAAATGGCAAAACTGGTTGGCACGCTCTCGTTTAAAAATACTTCCTTTATAGCCGTAGTAATATTTTGGCTTATTTTGTACCGCTTCCTACGCGATGCGCAACAAGGAAAGCATAGAGTTAATTTGTATAAACATTTTGAGTTTGCTTCCAGGAAATATTGAAAGTATTACTAAAAAATTAGTTTTAGCAACCATATTTTCGCCGTTCGTTTTATATACGGGGACCAGTGTTGCGGTTTAACAGGTGCCTGTGTTACTGTTACCCCAGATGTGAACAGTTCGCAGATTCGTCAATTCCGAAAGCCTGCGCTATATGTTACAACCACTTTCTTCCACAGTCTTTTTTTTTTTTTTATATATAATATAATTTTACAGTCTATTACGTTGTACGACACTTGAATGGCATTTTCCCGTCTAAGTGCTGCTCCCCCAATTAGCTATGCGACACAATAGGCCTAGGCTTCATATCACAATGAAGACGTTTATTAGTTTTATGAGTTTAGAGTAGGCTGTTGCATTAGGCTAAAGTTTTAATATATATATATATATATATATATATATATATATATATATATATATATATATATACATATATATATATGTGTATGTATATATATATACACATATATATACACATATATATACATATATATATATATATATATATATATATATATAACATACATCAAAATGTAGCCTATGTTCCTCAGACAACGAATGCCAAGCAATAGCCTAAACTTAACAAACATTTGTCAATAAGCATAAAATGTGACAGATTTTGTGTTTTGACACAAAATCAGGATGTCTGTTGCCTTGCATGTTTGTGGCTTTATTAATTTATTCATTTTTTTTTTAATAGGCTATTTCTGTCTTTACAGGTAATGAAATCCCCTATTTATGTCTTTTTATCTTTAATACCAACGTGTGAAAGTTTAATTAATGGACGTACTGCGCAGGCTTTACGGAAAACGCGTCCTATATCGTGCATCTAGCACCAAATAAACCGTATAATCACACCAAAACCCGTCTTTTTAGGCAAGTGATATGCGTGGCATGTCATTAAACATTTTAATATGACTGAATGTGTATTTAAAGTGATCACAATTTAAGAGTTACTATTATGACAAATTACCAATTATAGGCCTAATTATATTCATTTCCACGGATATTAATTTAGCCAACTGCATATTACGGACAGATTTGCTTGTGCTCAAAACAAGTAGGCTACTTTACATGAATTCCTTCAGTTTGTTGCTGTTAACTTTGGAAGCCAACAACAGCACAGCTTAACATTGTGCACGTTTTAAATTTAGTTATGATGAAAACGTTTGTTTAATTTATTCAGTCAACCTTTTTACTCCGTTTTGCATGGGTTTCTATAGAGACCAGAACACACCAGCATCGATACAGAAGAATCCATCCGGGAAGCGCTCATCTGGTGCTCAGCAAAAACACCACTTCTGTTTTGAAGTCAGGAATTCCTATCCACGCCATGTTCGGGGGCGAGGTCTACGCGTTGGCATTGGATCGAAAACATGAAGAAGGTAAGTTTATATCACACAATTTTGACTTTTTTTCTTGCAATTTCGAATTTGGCTTGAATATTAGATCAATTGTTTTATGTAGTTTATTATTAATTAGTTTATTATTAATAATGTTTTTAGCCATTTAGATTTATTATTTCAGTCAAATTCATGTTTTAATAGTCCAGACAGGATGGATACCATAAATGTCTGTGTTTAGGGTGTCTTTGACATTATTATATAAAAAGACCATGTTTTTTTGTTTTGTTTTGGATTCCGATCCTGACATCCAAAGGCACAAGAAGACATGTTTTTTTTCTTATTTCTTGCATTTTCCTCCACTTGTTACCAGTGTTTTCCTGCCACTATCTTTCTCACACAACTGTGACGCCCACTCCTAAATGAACTGGTGTGAGTAGCTGTTAAGCCTGTATCCTCCTGACTACCAGCTATGGAGATTTGTCCTCTGTAGAGGATATTATTTTTTAGCGATTTCTCTGACACATTATATGGCACAGAGCACATTCAGGGCTTTTCAGAGATACCAGATGTGACCCTGGAGCACAAAAGCAGTCTTAAGTCGCTGGGGTATATTTATAGCAATAGCCAAAAATACATTGTATGGGTCAAAATGATTGATTATTGATTTTATGTCAAAAATCATTAGGATATTAAGTAAAGATCATGTTCCATGAAGATATTTTGTAAATTTCTTACTGTAAATATATCAAAACTTCATTTTTGATTAGTTATATGCATTGCTAAGAACTTCATTTGGACAACTTTAACGGCGATTTTCTCAATATTTAGATTTTTTTGCACCTTCAGATTACAGATTTTCAAATAGTTGTATCTCAGCCAAATATTGTCCTATTTTCCTAACAAACTATACATCAATGGAAAGATTATTTATTCAGCTTTCAGAAAATGTGTAAATCTCACTTTCGAAAAATTGACACTTAAGACTGGTTTTGTGGTCCAGGGTCACAAATGATTGGATGTTTCACCATGACCACTCCCTCTCCTCAGTCTTTAAAATTGGCTGACATTAATTTAGTGATCAAGTGTAAGACCCTTATGGAAATACATAATATTTTGTAATTATCATTTCTGACAAATTTTCAAATTGTTTGTCATAAATCAATATCTCAGGAAAATGTTACAAATCAAAATATGACCTTCTGTTATGAAACAGGACATCGATTTCCTACAAGTGCACTATAGAGGACACCAGGATGTTTATTACACATTTTAGGAGACTCAACAAATGAACAGAGAAAAAATATATATATATATCAATATATTAAATATTAGATATCATTATGAAAATCTTGCTAATTATTACTCCCATCATTGCACTTATTTGTTCATTCTACCATATGTTGCCCCAAAAACACATTCATGCTAATTAGATACAGTTTATAGATACATTGTATATAATGATAAAACTTGTTTATGGCCATTTTACACACATTTTGCATAAAGAAAAATGTTTTTTAAAAACATCTTTCATAACATAGTTGAGAATCATTATATAAAGTTTGGTGTAAAAAATGAAAATTGATTTGTGATTAAAACAAAAATCCTACTGTCTTTGCCTTTTCATGTCTATTCATGTTTTTTTTTTGTTTTTTTTAATCAGGACTTTTTAAAGTCCCGTTGTCCTCTAAAGAGGACATGGCATAACATATAAATAAAATATCATTTTTCTAAAATTTTAGTTTTCAAATTTTTGTGGTTCTCAAACCTCTCCATGAAGTACTCCCAGCACTGCACATTTTGTATGTCTCCCTGTATCTGACACACCCACTTCAGGTCGTGCAGTCTCCACTAATGAGTTGAATCAGGTGTGATAGATGAGAGAGACGTACAAAATGTGCAGGGCTGCGGGTACTCCAGGATAGGTTTGAGAACCACTGATCTAAACAATGTAATGACATAGCAAAATACTAAATTCACAGAACTCTTTTTTCCGGGTAGTCAGGTGGGTATGCATGCAAACTGTTACAGGCATGAAGTGAGCAAAACAACACAATGACAAAAATTTATGATATTGAACAACAGGATCACACAGAAATGTTCATAGGTGTCACTGAAGAAGGCAGACTGGAAAGTAAAGCGAGGTTGACACAGTAACTGTTGCCACGAGTTGTGGGAAAAGACTAGTGGACAGGAACATAGAAAGTAAACCAAACGTTCTTCTGAACTGGATACTGGAGCGGAGTGCTACGTAATTTCCTACAAAGACTTAAAAGCAGTGTCAGGAAAATCCGTGTCTTTGTGCATTTATGTACAAAATGTTAGTGCCAGTTGCATGCTCTGGTCACAAGATGGAGCCAAAGGACAAAGCAAAGCTTATCTGCCAGTTTAAAGACAAAAAATCTTGAATTGCAGATTATAGAAAGAAAGAAGAAGAAAAGAAAAAAACAACTCACTTCCTATTTTAGGACGATCATCCTGCATAGAATTAGGACTGGTGGTCAAGACTTAGAAGAAAACACAGACATCTTGAACCAAAAAAGGACCATCTGGTCAGTCATTGCTTACCAGATCATGGACAAAGATTGGAGTTGACCTCTTTCACTTCAACCAACCAGACTAACTGCTACGTGTGGACTACTTACTGAAATTTAACACAGACAACTAGCCAACATGGAATAACTGCACTGAAGTTTATATTTGTGAGACATGGGATTCCAGATGAAGTTTCAGATAACAAACTGCATTTTACGAGTACATAATTCAGCATCTTCAGAGAGAACTGGGAGTTCAAACTGCACAACAGTGTTCAGAAAAGCCTAAATGACAGACAGTGGACGCTGAGTGAAATAGAAAGGGTAAGGCAAATTTGGAGTTGACGTCACTGTCACAAAACATTATTTCAGTTTCTATTAAATTACTGACAGAGGTTTTTTGATTTGCTTTGTTATAACAAACATCTTCATCAAAATGCTGTGTGATTTATCAAGTAGGCTATTATGTAGCGTAATATATGGGTAGCAGCATTTTGATGAGAAAATGTCTTTCAAATGTCATACAATGTATTCAGATGATATTATCAGCTTGTGAGGCACAAGTTAACATGAGCCTATACCATAATACAACACACTTCAATATCATTAATATATGCTATGAAAAGCTCGTCTAGAGAATGTTTCGGTATTGATTTGAATGCATTTATGACGCAGGTCGAGTCCCACCTTTCACTCCACCAATACTCATCAAAGAGATGAATTTTGATTTATTACCTGGAATCATGGATGACGTGTTTGTGGGCGAGGTCTACACATTGGCAGAAAGTTACCGTTCTGCAGTTGCAGTGTATGGAAGCTTGCCTCCGCCAAAAAATAAAACAGGTAATTACAAGTTTATATCTTACAATACTTACTTATTTCTCACAACTCTGACTTTGGCTTTAATATTATGTAGATCTATTGTTTTATTATGTAGTTTATTATTCAAATTGTTTATTATCTAGATATATTGTTTACATCAGTTTCATGTTTTAATAGTAGGGTAATCATTGCAGGTAACCATAAACGTCTGTGTTTATCTTTAAAGGGTGTCTTCGATGACAGTATTAAAAAGACATTATAATATATATATATATGTAATTTATAATAAAAAGACAATTTGCAAACTGATTCTGAGATCAAAAGGCACAACAAGACATGTTTTTGTTATATTACAAATTACATTTGACTGAAATGCTTGTATTGAAATATTTTGCATTCTACCTACTCTACTACTTTTGTGGTAAAGTAAATACTACATAAAAACAAATGTAATTTCTACATTAAATAATTTAGTTCAGGCAATAATTAAAAAAAAAAGAAGTAAATTCTATATTATTACTCAATTTAAGCTTGTAGAAATTAAAGTTTGAACATATAAGTATATTTTACTTAGAATTGTTTATTTTTACTAGGATTATTTAAGTTATGATCCCATTTTTCCCATCATGCACTGGGGCATGAATCATTAAAAAGGTAATTTTTTCACTGTTTTCGAGTTATATTTACACTATTTTATGCTTCCTTTTGTTGTTAGGTTTAGACATCTGTAACACATTAACCCTGATTTCTCAAATATCTGGTAGACCTTACGTTGAGTCTTCCTATAGATCTGTTGTCTCACCTTATTGCCGTCATGGGGGCTGGGAATGTTGTGTCAGTTTGCAAACTTAAGTCATTCACACAAAAGAAAGTTGCAATCAGTTATAAAATCAGTTATGTAGGGAATCAAACCATAATGTTGCAGTTAGTATAAGATAAAAAAAAAAAATAGAATTAGTCATTTCAAACGATTTAAATTTCTTTTTTAGAGTGTACCCAGCATATTTTGACCGGACTTCTTGTTCAGACAAAAAGTGTTGCATGCTTCTGTCCTCTTTGCTGTTTTCAGTGAAACACCACCTCCATTACAAGTTTACAGTCCTGACCAAAGCAGACACACTCCCAGAGTTCAGTGCTGTGGGTGTGTATGATGATAGACAGATCAAACACTATAACTGGACCAAATCTCCTGTAAACCCACCTGATTATAAAATCTGGTTCATACATCAGATGAAGACTCTGTCAAACTGCATAGACTCACAGTGTTCTGGTGAGTTTCATGCTTTACTCTTATCAGACATTATATTTTTTGTAAGTTTCTCATGAATGTTTTTCTGTGATTGTAGAGCTCCATGTTCTTCAGAGAATAATTGGTTGTGAGCTGGAGAAACGTCCTGATGGTACAGCGAATCTGAGAGCTTTTGATGAATATGGATTTGATGGAGAGGATTTTATTGTCTTTAATTCTGACACTCTGCAGTGGATTGATAAGAACCCCAAAGCTAAAGAAACTAAAAGGGAATGGGATCAGCAAACAGAACGAAACCAGTTCCTGGAGCATTTCCTCAAGAGCTGCATAAACTGGATTTCAACATTTAACAACACCAACACAAGTAAGTTCTAATTGCATCATTGATTCATTTTAATGAGTTCAGTTGTAAAATACATCTATGATGCTGACATACACCCATTTCTAATGGATGAAGCCTTGGCCTGGAAGAGAGATCGTCAGGTGGTCCCCAACCTTCTCTGGGTGTTTCGACCCTTAACCACAACACCCTCCAGTTGGCGGGTCAGCAGTGACTGGCCAGGTCACTGCCCCTCTCCTCCAGGCTTCCAGCTTATGCCCTCTCTCTTGTGCCAGAGCCAGCAGGAGGCTCTCTCTGACGCTTCTCCCAGCCTCCGAACAGCTGCTTTCCTCAAGTGGCCTCTCAGCCCAACCTTTGTCAATAGATTCCACACAGATTGAGCTGGGAATCCTCGACATCCAACTTCCACCGTCATCAGCCATGTTGTCCACCCCTTGTCCCGGCAGTCTTGGACAAGTTGCTGGTATTTGCCTTTTTTCCTCTCTGCAGCTTCCTCACAGCCCTCCTCCCACGGTACCGTCAACTCCACCAGGATGATCTTCTTTCCCCCTGGAGACCACATAATGATGTCGGGCCTTAGAGTTGTAGACAGTACCGCCTCGGGGAAGTGGAGTTTCCTCCCGAGGTCAACCTCCATTTCCCATCCCTGGGCTGACTGCAGGAGATTCTGCCTGGCTTGGCTGTGGACGACTGGTCTTTGGCCCTCTTTCACAAAGGCGATGGAGCTCAGCAGTGGTCTTGCTTTGGCTGGTTGCTTCTTCCTCCTTTCCTGCTCCAGAATGTCTGCGAGCACTGCCAACACCTTATCATGGCGCCACCTGTATCTCCCCTGTGTCAATGCAATCTTACACCCTGACAGAATGTGCGCCATTGTTCCTTTCCCACCACACAACCTGCACAGTGGGTCCTCCCTCATCCCCCACCTGTGCAAATTGACTGGGGTTGGTAAGGTGTCATACACTGCCCGGAGTAGAAAGGATATACGGAAGGGCTCCAGCCGCCACAGTTCACCCCATGTGATTGTTCTCTTGGGGAGGTTCCACCTCGTCCAGGCGCCTTGAGTTGCAAGCTCGATGGATTTTGCTCTTCTCCCTTCTTCCTCAAGGTTTCGAACTTCATCCTGGATCATGGTTCTCTTCTCCCTGAGGGTGGATTTTGACCACTGCTGGAAATGTGCTATTCCTAGACCCTGTCTTCCAGTGCAAGGGTTTCCGATGATGTCTTTAGTCCTAAGAGAACATTCTGCCTGGTTAATTGCCGTGCTAGCGGCCCACTTACGACCAGATCTTGTTCTAATTCCTGCTTCCCTGGTGAGTTGGTCTTGAGAGTCCCTATATGTCAGGGACAGTCTGCACTTGGCGACTTTAAACTCCTCCACCACTGATGACAGGGGAAGCTGGAGCTGGCCCGACCTTATGTAGAGCCCCAAGAATGTAAAGCTCGGGGGTATTCCCAACCATCTTCTAAGGTGCTTGTTGAACTTTCTCTCCATTCCTTCAACAGTTGATAGAAGCACCTCATATACAGTGAGAAGCCACATGAGCCTCGGGAGCAGGCCATGTTGGTAGATCCAGCACTTGTATTTCCCAGGCAGGCCAGACTTGTCAATCTTATTCAGCCATTCTTCAACTTGTTTTCCGGTGCTGGAGATGCCGTTCTTATCTGACAGGGAATCATCATACCACTTTCCAAGGCATCTAATTGGATTCCCCTGAATGTTCGGGATCACTTCCCCTTGAACAAGTAGCTTGAACCTTCCAGTTGTTGTACCCCTTTGGATCACCAGGCTCCTTGATTTCTTGGGCTTAAAGACCATCTTTGCCCAAGTAGCCATACGATCCAGTTCTGCCAGAACCCATCTTGCCTGCACGTGAGTTGGTGTTATCACGGTAAGATCATCCATGAATGCCCTGATTGCTGGCTGTTGACATCCTGCTGCGGTCTTCGGCCCTCTTGACTTTGTACTCGCTGCTGAGATGATCAGGTTCATTCCCATGATGAACAGGATGGGAGAGATTGTGCATCCTGTCACTATCCCCTTCTCCACTGGCTGCCACTTTGTTGTAAACTTGGCGGACTGGAATCGTAACTTAATGTCTCTCAGATAACTGGTGATCATGCCCTGGATGTTATATGGGATGTGGTAATAGTCCAAAGCAACTTGGATCAAGTTATGGGGAATAGACCCATATGCATTCGCAAAGTCAAGCCAGACAACTGTTAGGCTGCCTTTCTTCTCCTTCGCTTCTTGGATGAGTTGGCTGAGGACCCCTGTATGCTCCAAGCACCCGGAGAACCCTTCAACACCGCCCTTCTGGATAGAGGTGTTAATATATCCATTCTGGGTCATGTAAGCACTCATTCTCTTCGCAAGCACAGCAAAGAAAATCTTTCCCTCCACACTAAGTAGGGAGATAGTTCGGAACTGGCCGATCTGTGTGGATCCCTGTTCTTTGGGCACAAAGCACCCTTCCGCCCTTCTCCAGCTTGTTGGAATGGTTCCCTTGGACCATATCACCCGCATAAGCTTCCACAGCCTTCGGAGGAGCTTAGGGCACTTTTTGTATACTTTATACGGTATACCGCTGGGACCTGGAGCAGAAGATGATCTTGCGCGCTTAACTACCTCTTGAACCTCTCTCCATGATGGACACTCTGTACTGAGGGATGTGGTAGATGGGTCGATGTTAGTAAGCCCATGATTTCCTTCCAGCGCATCATCTCTTGTAGCGTCACTGAATGCCTCCTCAACAGAGTGCTCCACCTCCTCTTTGGAACTTGTTAGAGTCCCCGACCTCGCCTCCCCCAGAAGTGATTTGGTGAAGCGGTAGGGGTCCTTTATAAACTGGGCTCGAGCAGCTTCCTGCTTCTTCCGCCTCTGTTTGAACCTCTCTGCTCTTCTTGTTCTGATGAGCTGCTCACGGAGGCTGGCTGTCAGCTCTTTTATTCCTTTCTTTTCTCCTGTGCTTGCCAGTTTGAATTGTTTCCTCAGGGTTTTGATCTCCTTCCTAAGTTGTCTGATCTTTCTTTCTCTTCTGTTGTCCTGCTTTTCTGGTCTTGCTTTATTCTCTCTCCTTGGCACTGTTCCAAACCGTTCCTTTGCCACATTATAGGTGATGGTTGTCAGTAAATCCACTTTCTTTTCCACTGATCCTGCTTGCACCGCTCTAAGCACTTTGTCCAGATCTTCATCTAACATGGACCACTCCTTCCCAACACTCATTTTGGGCGACTTGATTCTTTCCTTCGTTGGCTGGGGTGGGCTTTCTGGAATGGCGTTAGAGACTCTCCTCGTGTGATCTTGAGAGGTTGCCGGCACTGAGAGATCTCTAGGACTATGGTGTGCTTCCTGCCTAGGGTTCTCCTGCGTCTCACCAGACGGTTCGTATGAGCGGTGTACCTGCATCCGTCCTCGTCCACACACGGACTTGCTCTGGTGTATTTTGAGCCCTCTTGTGCCCTTGCAGATCCTTCCGCAACTGCACTTCACTTCCGGTGCCTCCCCGGTCAAGGTGGTTTGTCTGAGCTTCCTCTGTGTCCGTGTCACTGTCCTTGTTGTTGCCATTGAATCTGTCCTGGTGAGCCTCTCATCCTCCCCCCCTCTCGGGAGACTCTGGGGGTATTGCTCATTTGTCGGTTCTGTAGCTTGCTTGGTGCCCTCTTGCGAGTGCTGCAACAGGGGTTGCTGGCCCCTGTTACCCCGCCAGTCTTTCCTGGAGGTCAGCTGTCTCTCCAGCGTCACCGACCTTCCTCGGTTGCCATCCAGACTTTCCTGGAAGTCACTGGTTGCCCAGGGAGTTCAGTTGTAAAATACATCTATGATGCTGACATACACCCATTTCTAATGGATGAAGCCTCGGCCTGGAAGAGAGATCGTCAGGTGGTCCCCAACCTTCTCTGGGTGTTTCGACCCTTAACCACAACACCCTCCAGTTGGCGGGTCAGCAGTGACTGGCCAGGTCACTGCCCCTCTCCTCCAGGCTTCCAGCTTATGCCCTCTCTCTTGTGCCAGAGCCAGCAGGAGGCTCTCTCTGACGCTTCTCCCAGCCTCCGAACAGCTGCTTTCCTCAAGTGGCCTCTCAGCCCAACCTTTGTCAATAGATTCCACACAGATTGAGCTGGGAATCCTCGACATCCAACTTCCACCGTCATCAGCCATGTTGTCCACCCCTTGTCCCGGCAGTCTTGGACAAGTTGCTGGTATTTGCCTTTTTTCCTCTCTGCAGCTTCCTCACAGCCCTCCTCCCACGGTACCGTCAACTCCACCAGAATAAATAATGTATGTAATTCTGTCTTATAAAGAGATGATTTATCATCATTCAGTAACAAATACTAATGATGAAATGTTCTCATTTGAGTGCCAGGACTGGGTTTGATTTCTTCTTCCTCTCCTTTTAATTGTATGTGTGTTTGCCTGTGGATGAGTGATTTCTGTCTGTGAATGTGTGTCTGTTTTTCTTCTCTGTGCAGTCTAGTCTAGTCCTGTTTGGCTTCATTGCTCAGTCCAGTCTTTCTCTGCCCGGTTGGATTCTCTGGATCTGTCCTGTCATCGGTGCGCATAAGTCAAGTCACCTTTATTTATATAGCGCTTTTAACAATACAGATTGTGTCAAAGCACTTAACAGTATCAAATTGGAGGATTTGTGTCAGTAATAATAAGATTAAACACTCAATTTTCAGTTAAAGGCATTTCATTATTGAATTCAGAGATGTCATTGTCTAGCTCAGTTTAGTTTAAATAGTATCTGTGCAATCAAATCGACGATAATTGCTAGAAATTAAGTGTCCCCAACTGAGCGAGCCAGAGGCGACAGCGGCAAGGAACCAAAACTCCCTCCGTGACAAAAAAAAACCTTGGGAGAAACCAGGCTGCATGCCATGTCAGATTGTGTAAAGGGCTTATCTGATAAGCAGCCCTTCACATTGTAAAACCCTTTTAAGTTGGTCTACATTATGAAAACCTTTTAAGATTTTATTCATAAATGCAAAGGTTTTAAGATTTGTGTGTTTAGATCAGGAAATCTGACACTTAATATTTCTCCATGTTGAATGTTATTATATTGTGTTATTGATACTTAAGTAAAAAATGATACTTAAGTCATCATTTACACATCCTTATTTTGTTTCAAATCTGTAAGTGAGGTTTTATCTGTACCATACCAAAAGTCATTTTTCTAAGAATATGAACAATAACACATTTTTCACAGAACCACATTTGTTATAAAAATATTTTGTTCATTTCATTATGATTTAATGCTTTCTTTTCCAGCTCCACCAGATGTTCATGTCTTTGCGAGGAAGGTTCCTGATGATCACAGTAGGCTGACTCTGAGCTGTCTGACCACTGGTTTCTACCCCAGAGATATTGAGATGTATATTAGCTTGGACAGAACTGTTCTTCAGAACCAAATATTTTCTGGAATCAGACCAAATGCTGATGGATCCTTTCAGATCAGAACCAGCGTGAAGATTGACAGAAACCATAAAGGATCGTATGACTGTTTTGTCATTCACAGCAGTCTGACAGAACCAGTTTCAGTAGAATGGGGTAAATATCACCAGAAATACAGTCACTCACATACAGTATTTGCAACAGGAGAACACGATAATACTGAAACAGATTGTTTCTTGCCACAAGCAAGTACATTTGAAGTGCTTCAACACATTTCAAACCATTTATAATAGTCTTGTTTTGATTTATTTATGTATTATTCTGCAGATGGGAAATGTGTTGACTGTGAAACAGGATCTCCACGGTCTGTTAGAGCTGTTACAGGAGTAGTAGTTCCAGTTCCAGTTCTAGTTCTAGTTCTAGTTCTCACTGTTATTGGTTACTTCATCTGCAAATGGAAAAGGTCAAATGGTGAGTTTTAAATATTCTTCACTTTAAGTGTATTGCTATATTCTTTGTTATAAAGACATTTGAAAAGTTATGAAGAAGGGATGGACAGTTTTGACTGTGACATATGACAGTAGAAATATGTGAACTATTGAGATTTAGATTTTGACGAGATATGATTTTGATTAAGCTGCAGCTATATAAATATATATATATATTCTCTACAGAATTGGAGAAACTGCTGTACCACGACCAAAAAACACATTTAAAAAGCATTTAAGTATTCAAATCTTAGACGTTTACTATTATCTATTAACCCACAATAATATTTAAAATATTGGTAAGCTTTAATATATGTAAAATCATAATTTATTTCATCATTCCCTAAATTTTTGATCAGATTTTTTGTATTTTAGTATGTTTTAGTACGCAAGTTCTGTAAATTCTGTAATGTGACCAAAGCATTACTGTATTAAGTATTACTGTCATTACCGAAAATGTGCAGTCACGACCGAAACATGGGATGTTTTGTCAAAAATAAAGTATACTGAATTATCAATTAAGATGCTATGATAGTTTTGGCTTCAGTGTATATTCAAACTAATGAATCCTTAACTTTGAAATCAGTATGATCAACTTTTTGTCTTTTACAAAGAAAAATTGGATTCAAACTACTACAAATCTCATAAATTACACTTAAAATATTGTTAAAAATGTAATTGTTATTGATTTACCTCTGAAAAGATTTTAATAAAATAGCAACACACCAAAAAAATTATTTTGTAGATTGTTTAAGCAAAATCTTAAAAGGCTAATATAAGCCTTCTAATTAAATTATCATTACTGTGTTTTGGTATAGTGATCAATTTGGGGAGAGGACAAATATTCCAATTTTTTCTGAAAATACAATATCACAATTACTAGAAATGTGTACCTTACCTTGGATATTATACAATTTGCATACATACAAATTTGTATTTATATATATATATATATATTTCATATATGTGCATTGATTTCTATTTACAGAACAAAGCAGGATATCTGTATGTACTCAAGGTCAGGTTTTTAAATAATCTGCTGTATCTTTCCTAGGTCAGAGGGAAATGACGGAGGAGAACATTATGACATTATGATGACAGAAACATGTAATTGTTTTCTCCACACACAGGTATCATCACATTTATTGTGTATTTCTTTGTGCTGAAAATCACAATCAAATCCAAAGCAGCACACAGTAAACCCTGCATATTCCAGTCCACACATCTGCTGAAGATAGTTGCCTTAAAGGGGTGGTTTACTGCTTTTTTTCTTTGCTTGATTGTGTTTATGGGGTGCAGTATAACGTGTGTCTGCGTTTCGTTTGTTAAAAAACGCCTTATTTTTCATATATTTCACCTTTATTGTAAGCCGCTTTCTCCTCTGTCATTTGAACGACCGGTTGACTTCCTGATTCTCTGAAACCACTCCCTCAGAAACAGGCAATGGGCTCAGATTGGTCAGCTGGGCCGGTGTGTTGTGATTGGCTAAACTGCGTACTGCACGTTGTGAGGAAACGTCACGCCCATTACCTTCACGAGCAACAGCTGCACGAGCTGCGGTCAAATGTAAATAATGGTGTCAATATTGCCTTCAGTTTGAGCCAGAATCAGACCCAGAAAGCGGTAATGAAGAGAGTCAAGCAGAACTTCCGCAAGCACGGCTCTTACAAACGTTTCTGAATGGAAGTTTTCTGCTGTGATTACATATCATTTTTTGAAGTTTGTACACGTTTGTCTTATACACACAAAATAGCATCGAACTAACTGGCTACTAACCAAACAGCGCTGACTTGTGTTTACGTTCTTGATCAAATCGAAAAATTACGTCATAAAGTATACATGGAAAATACATTTACCAAATTAGTACATAATTACAAATTTGGGTCCAAAATGTTTGTACGCGTTTGTCATAGACACACGAAATAGCTTTTAACTAACTGCTACTAAAGCCAGCGTTGGCATTTGTTTACGACCTTGATAAAACTAAAACATTACGTCTGAAATTATACATGCAAATACATTTAAAATTATGAAATCTTACTTACAGTTTGTGGCCCAACAACTGCTGCCTCTGGTTTTAAACTGTTTTAAAGTTGTAACTACTCCATGTTTTAGTAATAGTTTCTGTGTGAATCCGGCACTGAACTCGTGTAGATTCTGGAAGCTGTCTTCCGTAAAATGCGCAGCACAGAGAGCTAAATTAGGATTGTAATTGTCAGGAACATAATCAAACATAAATTTTAACCATTGTTGACGAGCTACAGCGTCCGTAGGAAGCCCGGACACAGAAGACCTGACAGCTGGGTGAAAATAACACCGTTTCGACGGCACGGCTACAACTCTCCACTATAACTCTTCCTCTTCGACAAAGCCGCAGAACATGGCCTTGCCCCCTTTTCTGCATGTTCCGGAGGGAGGGGTTGATGGGTTTATTTCATATGCAACCCGGGAAGTATCTCGTTGTAGTCCCGTATGAGTCGTTTTTGTAGGCATTAAACTTCCTGATTTTTAAAAGACGATATCTCCGCTTACTTTGAACTTTCAGCGCAGCAACTTTGCAGATACTGTTCATGCACCAACAGCAACATTACACACTATTTAAAATGAAAAAAGTGAAATCGCAGTAAACCACCCCTTTAAAAATATAAGTTGGCTCAAGGTTTTTTTTTTTTTTTTTTTTACAGTGTAGATATGTGATAGATACATGATGACATTTATAAAAGTGTGATTTCTAGATCTGGAAAAATCATGGAAATTAAAATGTAAGAAGTTATGGAAACATTTTTTTTTTTTTTTTGTAATGAATCTAAATTTTTCTCATGTTAAGATTTTAAATATTTTAGACACTATCAGAAAAAGAGGTTCAAGAGCTGTCACAGGGGCATTTCAAACTGTACACCATTATTTATCACTAAAGGGTGCGTAGCAATAACCAAAAATATTAGTATCCAAATGCTTCATATTTGTACCTTTTGAAAACCGTGACAACAATTGTACCTTTTTGTTTCTAAGAGTAGAAATTGCCATTTGAAAAAAATTCTAAAAAAAAAGTGTAGACCTTAAAGAACATTCAGTTATTGAACCTGGATTAATTATATCATGGAATTATTTTAATTAGTTGATTTTAATATATTACCACGCTTAGGTTCTGTACACAAAAAGTGCTTCAAATATAAAAACATTAAAGAGAAACAGCATTCCTAGGTTTTGACTGTTTTCAGGTTGTTTTTTCTTCCCCAACTGTTTCTAATGTCTATTTATGGTTCACCTCTAATTTGATAAGAATATTTTCTCATGACAGACCCTGTCTATTTTCTTCAGGCTCAGTTGAAATATGACTGCTTTAAAATTTACATATTTGACAGATTCTTCTTTGAACATTTCAAAGGATCAAGAACACTTAAAATTTGTTATATATGTAACAATATTGTTCTCTTTTGTTCTTTCAGGCAAATGGAAATGAATTATGAAATGGCAAATTATTGCAGTGAAACGTCAGTGAAACTGACTACTGTAAAATCACACACTGAAAGGAAAAATAATTATCCACAGCAGCATTAATGACTGAGATTGAATACAGCCGTCGGAAGAGAGAAAGATTTCAAATTTTCCGTCACTTACTCATTTCCTGTTCTTAAAAGTGTCATAAATGACCAAACTGGATATTTCTAGAGATTTGCTCATAAATTGATATTCATATTTAGAGGTTTTTAAAAACTCATTCTCATATAATGTACGAAAGTGTTTGTTTAAAAAAAAAAAAAAGAGAAATGTGTAAAACACAAAATGGCTGTAATGTTTATAGGAATGTGTTTGAGGAAAATGAACATTGTTATTTTACTCCATAAACTACTGACAACATTTCTTCCAAATTACTATAAAAAAGTGATTTAGAGCATTTATATGCTGAAAAAAAGACATCTAAAAAAAAAAAAAAAAAAAAAAAAAAAAAAAAAAAAAAAAGAGTAATGCACAGAAAAGGTAATGCAAAGACAAGTTCATGTTTATTTGAATTTTGAACAAAGATCAACAAAATTTATGATTGTAGTTTACAGAATAGAGCTGTAGGTCATGAGAGGATCAGTAAATTAATTCTATACGATAGTGAATCATACCTCAACCCTGCCGTTTTTCCCGGGATTCTCCCGTATTTTACCATTCTATCCTGCTATCCTTTAAATATGTTCCTGTGTTTCTCCCGTATTTTTAATCTTTCTATAAAAAAGATTCCACTGGGCAATGATTGTAATTACAGTAATGACTGTGGTGGAGAATGGGGAAGGCAGCTACATTAGTTAGTGCTCCTCCACACACATCTCTACATCACATTGTGCAGAAAGAGTTTAAAAATTCAACCCAAAGTGATATACAGTAAACCCTGCAGAGTCAGATACAGACAAGGTGTATGATGTTTAATGCTCAGTTGAAGTATGACACCGCTTCAAATGTTTCACATTTGACAATTTGAATGTTTCAAAGGACCAAGAACACAGTATGTTACATGTAATGCAGTTCTCATGTCGTTTAAGGCAAATGGTAATTGGTAATTTATGAAATGGTGTCTAATAAAAGTAAAACAAAGTTTCTACTTACTAAATGCTGAACTTTGCACTGAAATCTTTAATGCATGTTCTTTCCAGAACAAATGATGGAAAAATTTTTTTACAAATTACCTTCAAGGATTGTCAGTCCTCTGTCATGTGTTCCCGCCTCTTGATGATGTTTTATTAACAAGGTTCGGGAGGAGCACGATCAGATAATCAGTCTGGCCCAGGTGGAGCTCGTCACCTAATCACCTTAACAAGCACATCAGGTGTATATATACAGCCAACTCACCTCTGTTCTATGACAGTTTTCCAGCATTCCTTCCGAATCGGGGCAGCAACCATAGCAGCTAAAAAAGGCCTCTCACATCAGCAGATCCAAGATCTCGGATGATGGTCATCGGATGCCTTCAAGAGCTACATCAGGACCAATCATCTCCACATTAAGAAAGCCCATCTAACCCTGATCAGTTAAAAGATTGTAATACTGCCGCAGCAGTGCCCCGCTCATTCGATACTGCCGCTGCAGTTCCCTGCTCATCCAATACTACTGCTGCTGTGGGCTCTCCCTTCCGGTGCAGCAGAGCCGCGGCTCGGTCGCAGTGGGAGCCCTCCATCTGTTGTTCCGAGTTTTCAAGGCTCATTCAACACCGTACAGGGCTCCCCCTTCCGGCGCAGCAGGGTCGCAGTGAGAGTCCTCCATCCGTCGGTTCGAGCTTCATGGCTCAGCCAGCATCAGGCAGGGCTCTCCCTTCCGGTGCAGCAGAGCTGCAGCTCCCTTCGGTTGCAGTGAGAGCCCTCCATCTGACATTTCAAACCATGCCAAGTTTTAGCCGCAAGAGGGACTCTCACTTCCGGTGCAGCAGAGCCCCTCACCCGGTCTTCCATCATGCTCCTCATTTCGCCTCCTCGCACAACCTAATTTTTCTTCACGATAAGCATATTTTGGGGGGCCACTAACAATTTTCTCTCCGGCTGCTGTCCCATGTCATTAGCTTCTTTTGGGGAGTTCTCTGGGTTCGGGCTCTATCCCGAGCTCGGAGCCCTCCCTGCGGACAGCACGCCAAATATGCTTACTAATTACTCAATCATATTATATGTTAGTTCGAACTCGTGAAATGATGTTTTATTAACAAGGTTCGGGAGGAGCACGATCAGATAATCAGTCTGGCCCAGGTGGAGCTCGTCACCTAATCACCTTAACAAGCACATCAGGTGTATATATATATATATATATATATATATATATATATATATATATATATATATATATATATATATATATATATATATATATATATATATATATATATATATACAGCCAATTCACCTCTGTTCTATGACAGTTTTCCAGCATCCCGCCTCCACCCCAACTCCACACTCAATAATTTAATTTCATCCCATTCTTGGGATGGGGGGGGAGTTCTCTGGGTTCGGGCTCTATCCCGAGCTCGGAGCCCTCCCTCCGGACAGCACGCCAAATATGCTTACTAATTACTCAATCATATTATATGTTAGTGCGAACTCGTGAATTTCCTTATGTGGTTTGCTTCCTGTCCTTGTTGAGTGTGATTGTCTGTTATTCAGTTCAGGTGTGTCTAATTATCAGTGATTGTCATGTGTATTTAGTTCCTGCCTGTTTAGTTAGTTTTTGTCTGGTCTACTTGTTGTTTCTGTGAGTCTGCCCTGCCCTGCCCGTTTTGGATTCATTGAAGACTGTATTTTGAGTTATCCTCGTTCCTCCCTGCTGTGTGCACCGTGACAAGGATAGTCACTTCAGTGTTTTTTTTCTGTTTTTCTGTCTTATCAACACTTGATGTGCATTTCCTGATAAATCACCTTCTCAGAGCCATTTCAGTTCATGACATAATTGTTAATGTTTCAAACATCTTTTTGTTGCTCAACAGAGCTGCTCAGAGTTTTTTATTTATACTGCTGATCATTCCGTTCTACAATAAAAATGCAATAACTTTTGTAATTTATTTTATTTTTTTTAATGAAAATGTGTAAAACACCAAAGTTGAGTGTAACATGTCGATTGTTCATAAACTCCATAAAGCAGTTTCAAAGCTTGTGAAGTCTGAAAATTATGTGATATACTGTAGGACTATAAGTCTATCCCTCACACCTTGATTTAATCCACAGAAAGTGCAATCTATCCTGTTTAAGGTCTTCAGGAAGGGGAAAAACACTCTTGACTGATTAAGTTTGAAAATGCTTTAGTGTTTCATCATCTGGGATGTTTGTATGAACCTGCATCAAACAAATATAGAAAAAGTACAATCAAAATATAGAAAAAATAAATCAAATATTCAAAAAGAAAAGCAAAAGATAAAACACACAATTACTAAATTATTTATTTTTTTATTCAAGGTATTTGTTTTTTATTCAAGGCACACACATTTTTAGAATTTATGCGTATCTTGGTGTTTCCATCAAGCAGTTTTTATGTGCCATTCCAAAATGCACATATGCGGAATAGATGTGGAAGCATAGATTATCAAGCAATCCATGTTAATCACATACAGGTGCATCTCAATAAATTATAATATCGTGGAAAAGTTCATTTATTTCAGTAATTCAACTCAAATTGTGAAACTCGTGTATTAAATAAATTCAATGCACACAGACTGAAGTAGTTTAAGTCTTTGGTTCTTTTAATTGTGATGATTTAGGCTCACATTTAACAAAAACCCACCAATTCACTCTCAACAAATTAGAATATTTGATTTGATTTGATTTGATAGACTTTATTAATCCCACACTGGGGAAATTCACTTATTGCTGCATACGCCACAAAACCAACCACAATACAATAGACATACTAAAAAAACACACCATACTACACAGTATTGTTATTGCAATTAAACAGTCTAACTGCTGCTGGAAGGAAGGACCTGCGATAGCGCTCCTTCTCACACTGTGGATGTACCAGTCTATTGCTGAAGAAACTACTCCGGGACACCACGGTCTCATGCAAAGGGTGAGAGATGTTATTGATAATGGACTTCAACTTAGCCAGCATTCTCCTCTCCCCCACCTCCTCGATGGTATCCAAAGCACATTCCAGAATAGAACCGGCCTTTTTAACCAGTTTATTAAGTCTCTTCCTGTCCCTTTCAGAACTTCCTGCTCACCAACAGACGACTGCATAAAAAATTTAAAAAAAAAAAATCACAGTGGCCACTACAGTGTCATAAAAAGACTTTAACAGTGGTCTAGACACTCCCAAAGACCTCAGTCTACGCAGCAAATGAAGACGAGTTTGTCCCTTCCTATACAGAGCCTCTGTATTGTTGGACCAGTCCAATTTATTATTAAGGTGAACACCCAAGTACTTATAAGTTGTCACCCTCTCAATATCCAAACCTTGAATGGTCAACAATGTAATCCTTGACTTCCTATGAAAGTCTATCAGCATCTCTTTTGTCTTGCTGGTATTAATACAAAGATGGTTTAATGCACACCAGTTGACAAAATCAGCAATGACCCCCCGATATTCCTGATCGTCACCTTCTGATACACATCCAACTACAGCAGTAGAATACATCATAAGATCAATTTGAGTTGAATTACTGAAATAAATGAACTTTTCCACGACATTCTAATTTATTGAGATGCACCTGTATGTGACCTTGGAGCACAAAACCAGTCATAAGTAGTGGGTATATTATAGCCAAAAATTGTATGGGTCAAAATTATTGATTTCTTTTATGCCAAAAATCATTAGGATATTAAGTAAATATCATATTCCATGATTTTTTTATTAGTAATATGTATTGCTAAGGACTTCATTTGAACAACTTCAAAGTCGATTTTCTCAATATTTAATTTTTTTCATCCTCAGATTCCAGACTTTAGTTGTATCTCGAATCAAAAATTGACCCTTATGACTGGTTTTGTGGTCCAGACTCCAGGGTCACATATATTAGTGTAAATCTGGACATTAACTCTAAAACTCTGTTTATAGGCAGTCAAAGTCAAGAAAAGACAGTCAAAGTACAATTGAAAGTGCAGGATAAACCAGCTCCAATCCAGTCCTGCAGATTTCAGCTCCAACCCCAATCAAACACAGCTAATTAAGGCGTTCAGGGCTACTTGATAATTACAGACAAGTGTGTTTGGAGTTGGAACTGAAATCTACAGGACAGTAGCTATCCAGGAGCAGGGTTGGAGATTGACAGATACACTGAAAAAAGTGATCCACTATGATCCATGAAGCACATCTTCCAGTATTATAATGAAAGAGTTTTTTTGTTGTTGTTGTTGTTGTTGTTGTTTTTTTTTGTTATCGATTTGATTTATTTCGTTAAGTAGTAATTTAAAGCTTTCTGTAGATGTATTTATAATGTCTGTGGGGCATGCGTTCGCATGTAGTTTCGGTTCATTTTTGTGAAGCGCTCCAGAAAGCATATCGTTGTTTTCTTAAAAGCAGGAATACCGTTGCTCATACCTTTATGAGCAAAAATTACGGCGTAAATTGTTTCCATTGAAAAAAATGCAATTGATTGCGCTCATGCCTCAATGTCCTGCGCTTTAGCTTCCACTCTCCGCACAAACTATTGGATGCAGCGCACATTTATCTAGGTTTAAAGTTTAA
The DNA here is from genome assembly GCA_036784905.1 of Acrossocheilus fasciatus. Classification (NCBI taxonomy): domain Eukaryota; kingdom Metazoa; phylum Chordata; class Actinopteri; order Cypriniformes; family Cyprinidae; genus Acrossocheilus; species Acrossocheilus fasciatus. The sequence goes on from CM071956.1 coordinate 3,370,654, forward strand.
ACATTGTTATATGCTTGAACTGTTTCAGTAGGCTATATCTATAGATTTTATTTTAGACAAGTCGTGATGATTTGAGAAGGCTAAATTGATCAAACATGCTATGATCAGCCTGCCGGTCTGCCGCTGGCCGCTTGATCGTTACTTTAAAAAAGAAATAAACTTATCTAACGAAAAATGAACTATTTTAATAGCTGCATGTCAGACTGTGTCTCCGCGTCCTGTGTTTTTCCCTTCCTCTTGTGACCGTATTTGGCGTTCCTGTCCTAGTTTTGTGTTTGAGTTCATTAGTCCCCAGCCTTTTGTAATTAGTTTCCTAATTTCCTAGTGTTCTTAAGTCCTGTGTTCCCTGACCTCTGGGTTCCGTCTTGAATTGTCTTAGTGGTGGTATGTTCTTTATTTCCTGAAGCTCATCATTAAAGATTGTGTTAATAGCATTATTCTTCATCTCCTCGTTCCCTGCTCCAACAACACACACTGCAATAGTAGGCTGTTATAATCTGATTTGGGAGAACTGAGAAGGGGGAAAAAAGACAATGATTTCAGATTTTCAAATGATTTCAGAAGCAACCTCAGTGATTTGATTCAGGAACCAGGCCTGCCTGTATCTGGAGATTATAACTTTATATATTTCTATATTTACCCCATATATTAAACCATGTGTAGCTCTCTAACACGATATAGCCTACTGTACTTTGAGCAACCAAATACCGATACCGTGAGCCAGATAGCACACAGAATTTTGACAAAATTATATCCCAGTATATAATTTCATGATGATAAAGTTCCCAGGATTCTGCTATGTCTATTTTAAAAATCATATTTGTATTAATTCTCTGCATTGTTCCAAAGATGGCTGTAGTTCTCAACTGAACGTGCAGGAGAAGCATTACTAAATTTGGCCAACGAAAAACTAAATCTTAAAACCTAAATTTTTCTATATTAATTTGTGCATTTTTCAAATGTTTATTAAAAGTGCAAAAATTCATTTAAAAAAATCTGAGAAGAAATCAATATTTTACTTTTTCGGGTAACATTTTGTGTGTACGTTTCTAATTTCAGTTTTGGTTTTCAGCATAGCATTTAAAAATACAGTAACTGTTCTTTTTTCATTTTTTTTGTTCTGGGTTAAAAAACGAAAAACGAATGGACGCAAAAGTACACGGACCTAGATATATGACATATGAAATAAATATATATATGATATATGAAAAAGTCATACTGTAATGTGTGAAGCTGGTGATGCTGTTTGTGGAGTTGTTTACTCATCCTCTGCTGTTCTATTTCAGTTGATTTCATCTAAGGCATACACTAATTTATTTTACATTTACTTCAAGATAACTAATACGTATTTGGTTGCTTACCGCACTGAACACGGAGTATATACACAAAGAAAATAAAAATGAGTATAAAAAGAAAGTCCATTTCAACGTGTCCTAAAGTTCCATTCCAAAGCCACAATATTGATACAATCTCACGCTGGCGGCGTCTCTTCTTCTTCTTCTTCTTCTTCTTCTTCTTTTTATTAGTGGTTGGCAACCTAACTTTTTGGTGCATTACTGCCACCGACTGGAATGGAGAAAAATACAGGATAGAAATAAACATAAAAACTAGTGGTGGGCCGTTATCGGCGTTAACGTGCTGCGTTAACGTGAGACTCTTATCGGGCGATAAAAAAAAATATCACCGTTAATCTCTTCTCAAAGTTGGGTTGGGAGCTGGGTCTATACTACGCAAGCTATGATGACTTTCACCTTGATATTTTAGCGCGGATGTATACCTAACCGAACTGCACTGTAGGGGGCGAGAACGAGTCTTCGAACCTGTGTGTATGTCTACTGTGAAATTACCATATCAAACGTGACGTGCTAACATGGATGCAGCTATGAAGCCGCCGGGTTTGCTTCAGGGAAAATTTATTTTTAAGAAGCTTCCCAATGGAAATCGGCAAGTCATTTCTGTCTCTACGTTACATGGTCGCGCTCTCTGTAACCCGCGCACAGCGGAGATCCTCTATGGCAAGCCAAAAGGGTCAGATTTACGCTATAGATAAATCGCGTTAACATACAAAGGCCGTCGAATACGGCGTTTTAAACAGTATTTGCGCCGCAAAATACGCCGTTGTCATTACAAACGCCGTAAAAACCGCGCGAAAATACCTCAATGGCGCCGTATCTGCCAGCGTTTTAGTGCGCATGAAAAGCGCCGCTTTTTACAACGTTCATACCATATGATGCCGTAAAAAACGCCGTTTGCTTATAGTATAATGAGCCACGCCCATTGATTTCCACAGCCAGTAATATTGAACGTTCTCACCCAATCAGTGATGCACAGAACCAGACCAGAACAATTCAGCACAGATCATTTGTGGTAATCCAATTCGCAAACTGTGTGCATACTGTATTAGTAAGAGCGTAGGTTTGCTTTCGAGATTGCTTTCGAGATCCCAGCCCAACTTTATTTCTTGCATATTTCAGCTAACAGCTTGATTTGTACATTCAGTTGAACAACATTAATTTAAAGTTAAAGACTCCGCGGTGACTCAGGATGCTGTTCCAAATCCTGCTGCACCACAGAGTGCCATTTATATTGTTTTTTTGTTTGTTTGTTTGTTTTTTTTGGTAAACTATCACATTATATTTGTCCCAAATTATTGTTGATGTTCATGACTATATCCTAGGCTGAAAGATTGTGTATCTTTCCACACAAAGTTTGTCTTTCTGTCCATATGCTTTATATAGGGAGCTAATAATAGCCATAGATCACGCTCTCTCTTTCTGTTTGCTCCGTTTTGTCAAACAAACACCGTACAAACTCATCGATGCAACTTCGTTCATTCCTGAAGTGGGATTTTATATTAGCTGTTTTGGACTGCTGTCTTGAATTGGGTGCAATACCTGTAAGTTATACCTGTGAGCGCTGTACTTCTCGTCCGGTGTGTGACTATTCCACGCATGTATTAAATGCACGTCCTTGAGAGCGTGCAGTTTTCTAACGTATTTACTTTAACTTGTTAGGTAATATCAATGATACAACGTTTCAGATGGATCTGAAATGACAAAAACAAATACATATATTTAATTATTTGATCAAAATTATTGCTAGGGACAGTTTGGTAGTGGCTGGATATTGGTAGGGACACGCCCCCCCCTAAATGCTATGCTACAGTATTTATTACAGTTTATCAGTTCACTAATACTACAGTATGCTGTAGCATTCATTAACAAAGTGTTGTAAATACTATACAGTACACTACAATTTACTATAGTTTACTATGAACACTATAGTATTTTCATAATGCCAGTAACCTATAAGCATCGATTTGAAAGTGAAAAACTGAGAAAGTTTGAAAGCAATCCTTACCTCACCAAAGTTGACTGAAGCACATTTGGTCCAGTATCCTCTGTTAGCTGGCAAGTGCAATCATTTAATGTTAGCTTGCAGCGCAAAATTAAGTTTCTTCAGTCCATTTTAAAGCGAACTGGATTTTTCTGCTTATTTAACACTAGAACCGCCAGAGGTCGCTGTATACCTAAAGGCGCCAGCGGGTAAATTTTACACATGGCAACTGTTTTTATATGGCTAAAGAACATATTATTTCACTGTATTATGCCACTGTTTTCACAAAGAAGTGTCTAGAGTCATGAAATTATTATGTCTAGTCGTCAACTATATTTTTACCCTGTTGTTTTATGTTTAAGACTTTTTGATGCAGCCTACACTAATCCATAATGGTCAGTAGGCTAAGATAAAAAAAAAAAAAAAAGCCTGCACTGACAACGAAAATTAGAAGGTAGTAAATATTTGGGTGGTGTAATATTATAATACAATGTCATTAATCAATATTAGGATAACCCATGTTATTTAAATTACTAAAATAGCCAATAGACAATAACGAGCAATAATAATTCTCCACACTGCATAGGATGATGCTATGACAAATTCAAGCACACAGCTTCACCTAGGCCCAATTATTAATTTGTTTAGTTATATCATTTATAATTTGAATAAGAGAACAACAACAATAAACTTCGGGTAATCAAAAAAAATTAATTACATTAATTACGGATTTGTTTTTTTCTTCAGGAAACGGCGAGAGTAGAATAAATAGCAGCACCGTACGTAGCGAACAATAAACTATATGGCAAGACAAAAACGAAATAATAAAACCAAAGTTTGAACAATTATGAGTAACGTAAGGCTAAAACATCTAAATATGATGTCTGGAACACTGTCAGATGAGCCGTCAAATGCTGAGCCGACCCAGGACGCATAATTTACCATCAGACTCTCCATCACTCACGGCATTTAGTGTTTCTAATACCTACCTTCCATAAATCGCCTTCTTTTAGTCATTTTGACTTTATTTATGAAACTGATAACCGCTAAATCAGTGAGGGAAAGGCATTGCCTAGAAATGTGCAATGTTAAAACATAAGCAGCAAGACAATGACAGCGCTAAAACACATGCATTTTATAGCGGGTAAATTTGACCCGCGAGGCGCTTATAGGTAGCTATAAATGCTCAGTTTTTTTTTATCTGGTTTTATCTAAATAATTTTTAACAATATTGGGTTGTAAATTACATATTTTTTTAGTAAAAGTCAATGACTGGGAGACTTGAATGTTTTATTGAAAATCTGTTATGTACATTTGAAAAACAGTTAAGGGTAAAATTTACCCCGTGGCGGATAAAACTCATGCGAATTGGATTACCACAAATGATCTGTGCTGAATTGTTCTGGTCTGGTTCTGTGCATCACTGATTGGGTGAGAACGTTCAATATTACTGGCTGTGGAAATCAATGGGCGTGGCTCATTATACTATAAGCAAAACGCCGTAAGTGACGAGCGCTCTGTGCAACCAAAACGGCGTTTTTTACGGCGTCATATGGTAATATGAACGTTGTAAAAAGCAGCGCTTTTCATGTGCACTAAAACGCCGGCAGATACGGCGCCATTGACGTATTTTCGCGCGGTTTTTACAGCGTTTGTAATGACAACGGCGTATTTTGCGGCGCAAATACTGTTTAAAACGCCGTATTTGACGGCGTTTGTATGTTAACGCGATTTACCTATAGCGTAAATCTGACCCTTTTGGCTTGCACACGCGCACACACACACACACGCACGCACGCACACACGCACACACACACGTAAGCGCACACACAAGTGAGCACACTCCCACTCATATTTGTAAATATTAAGCCGCAAAACGTCTATTTAAATATGACTTCTGTGTGTCTCTGTGTTCATGTATGGCGCCTGACGCTTGCGGCGATATTAACGTCTGTCGTCTCACTAAATGAGGACATAAATACATGAACAACATCTCCAGAACTGCTCTGAGAGTCACTTCATGAGCATTCGAGCGTTTCATTTTAGAAAAACTATCCTCACGGCAACCCGTCAAAATAAAAGTTCGGTTTCACTTGAAGACATTGGGCAGAACGTAATGGGCTACTACTACTAAAACTATTAAAACCTTATCTTTAAGGAATAATCATACAATGTCTTCAATGTTATTATCAATATTCTTGATGACTGCTGTTTACTACTAGTAGTGAACTTATTCTGATCTACTTGTCAGAATTCAAATGAGCCATTTTAATCTAGATTAATCTAGATTAATTCCAAGATTACAGTGAGATTAATCTAGATTAAAAAAATTAATCTATGCCCACCACTAATAAAAACCAAACAAAACAAACAAAAAAACAATCTAAACTCTATATTCTTTTATATCATTTACTTTCTTTCATAAATTTAATAATATCATCATACAACTTACTAGCTGTTTCCCCTTATAGACCTGATAAAGAAAAATCATGGTGTTTTACTTTCTTCAGTGCCTTAATAAGGTGACGTCTCTCATTGTTGTATTTCCTACGATGGAGTAGTACATGCTCAACTGTTTCTTGTTGGCTACAGTAAATGCATTCCCCAGTTGGGTGTTTTTCAATTATAAATAGTGTACTGTTAAATCCAATGTGACCTATTCTCATCCGAGTTATGATACTCCCTTCTCTTTGATTCCTGCTCTCCCTCCTCCCAGCAACAACTTGTTTTTATATATTGTATAAATGCCTACCTGTTTCAGGTAGATTATGATTTTGTTGTTTGAAATTGATTTGTATTTTATTTGATGCACAATAACAATTATTCATAGCAAATGATTATAGCAATTATTCATAGCAAATGAATGAAGAGTTTGACAAACATATTTACATGATACTGGTATGTACTTCCCTAGTAAAAAAAAGTAATATATTTAAAATACATTTATTTCGTATTAAGTACTGTTCAAATCTATTAATATATTTACTGACAGATAACTCATGACTTACTGATATAAAAATTATAATTAAACTTTATTTGGAGTACTTGTGCACAATGCACATTTCTTAATATTAAGTCTAAAATGTGTTTTAATGTCACTATTGATGAGGATTGTATAATCTTTGAATAATATATCGATCTTTAAATGCAAAATGTTTAAAGTGTACCTGAATTACACTTGCAATAGTTCCACTTTAGCACAATTAAATATACTAAGTATATCTTTAATTGGACTACTTGGACACAAAGTGCTTTAAGTACAAAATTAGTTGTTACAATTTAGCAGACTACACTGTAAAAAAAAAAAAAGTTGACCTAACTCAAAAAAATAAGAAAACCTATAGCAGTCAACATGTTAAGTTAGCTCAACTAGCAACCAAAAACTTAAAAACTTTAGTTCATCTAATGAATAAACGTCAGTCTACTGAGCGATAAAAGATCTGTCAGAGCAACCAAAGATTTTTTAGCATTTAGAAATGTTAATCTTTTTTAATAATCCTCTTTTCTTTAGATTTTTGTTTATTTTCAAAGCCTTCTACATAATATGGGTAATATTAGCTTCTTAAAACTAAAGGCAAACATTTATGCTAATAATCAAATGCATTAAACAAGATACAATGAATGAGATGCATATATACAGTACCTCAGCACACGATTGTCAAACATGGTGAGGATCAACAAATTTTAAATCAGTAAAAATATGAACTCTGATCCACATGAGAGCTAACTGACAGTGACAGCAGCAGCAGCAGCATAAATTAAACCAGTAAAATTTAAAACAATGCTAATATTTTAATAATGAAATAACATCAAATGTATTCAAGCTGCAATGCATGCTGGGAACTTGTGCAATTTTGTTCAGTGTAAAATTGTTTGTTCAAATGACTCAATTTGAAAAGTTGGGAGAACATTTGCATATGTTGTGAACAAATACTTGAGTAAGGTAAACAAAAAAAACTTGTTTTAGAGTATTTTTGTTCAGTTCACACAAAAAGTTAAACTGACTTCTCCTACTAAAAATGATTTGTTCAGGCTACTTTTTTACATTGGTTAGTAGAACTTTTCGAAAGTTGGATTTGGCTTTTCCTTGGTTGTTCCTTGTAACTAAATGCACTTTATAATTGTTTCAGGGAATGCATGTTTGCTATCATTTGCAGTCATTTGTGACTAAATTTGTAAAAGCATTCCCGTTTTTATGGATTAAAGCTACACCTGTCTGAAATTGCACATTGCATTTAATTCCTGCTGGTTCATGTCTGTATGTGGATATGTGTTTTGAAATTGTGTGATTGTCTGCATTTAAAAATTGCTCAGATACTGCAAATTCAAATAAACATCTTTTTATAAACATAAGTGTAAAATGAGGGAGAGAAATCACATTCCCACCATGATTAAATTCCTAATTTTGTGCTTTCATTGGTTTCTATGGGCTGGCTAACTACTAGCTAACAACATGCTAAATCTGTCTTCAGCCCAAGCAAAAGCAACAACATACAACATAATGTATGATTTAGTAACCCAACACATCGAAGTTGAGTGAACTTGATTCATGTTGACTGAATTACACACCGTATTCATTGTGTAAGCAGTCTATGAAAATACAGCATTTAAGAACAATCATTTTATGACAGGTTTATGATAAGAAAATGTACAAAATGAGATGCTGAACATGGATATTGATATTTAATATTCTGAAGAATTACATCCACATGAACAAATAATGATATCAACATTCATCTATGAGTCAACGAGACCCTATATAGCATATTTTACAGACACGCATAGCTGCAAATGGATAGGAAACAATTAGATTAAATACATTTAATACATTACATAATTTATATTATGGGGGGGGGGGCAAGCTGGCTGGACATTCTTTTCAGCTAATTTAATTAATTTTAATGCAGAAGTGCTGAAATATTAAATGGTACAGTGTTTTTGGCTACAGAAAATATGCATTAAAGCTTTTTTGTTTAAAGCTGAAGTGTTGATTACAGATTTTCTCAATTGCTTTGGCACATTTTTAGAAAACTCTAAACTGTAAGTGCAATTGTCACAACTGTTTGCTAAAACATCAGAACCTATTGCAGATATGAAAAAGGTAGTAACATTTCATTCAAGCTTCAAAACCTCGTGTCAGTGACTTGGCCAATGCCACCAAAATAAAAATCTTTTTTTTGTCATTTTGTAAGCCACACTGGTCAAAATATTTAGATGTTTTTTCACCGTGGAAATATTTGTTATATGCAATTTTCATTTATTTGATTTTTGTGTTACAGGCAATTTAATTTTATATTTGTTATATGCAATCTTCTACTTTTTTTGTTGACAATCTGCTTTACAAGAATGTCAGTTTTGTCTGTGTATCACACTGAGCATTTGAGATATTTCAACAGTATGTAAAAATGTATTGGGAAAAGTACACATGAGGTAGACTGACTCTGCTTGCATTCCTTCACATACAGTATTTGTCGACATGAGGCGACCCCTCCTGGTAGTGTGATTTATATAGTGTAATTTCTAATCACCCAGACACTGACACTTTTACTCTGAGAACTGGCAACATGTCAGAAGTGCCGGTACGCACCAAAAAAAGTGCTGATATGCTAAAGTGCAGGTACGTACCGGCCCACTTCAAGCACTGTTGTGATCCCCATTTCATTATAGTGGGAAGTAGGCTTGCAGAGGGGCAGAAATTTTCCTGTGAATTTCTGGAAACTTTCCAAAAAATTTCTGAAAATCTACACATTTTATCCAAATCTGTCAAAAAATAAATAAATAAATCCCGAAATTTTCCAAAAATTCTCGAAACTTTCAGAAAATTGACAGGAAATCTTCCACCCCTTTGCAAGCCATCTGCCAACGTAGCAGACACTAAAACCATTCCATGTCTGATATTTATGGAATTTACATGCATGTCTGATAGATTTCGATAATCAAACGGATCATTTTGCATGTGATGGCTCACACAGTGAAAGATCGTTTAGAAGTTGTGACAGTTTCACTGGGAATCATCTGGTCAGTTTTGATCAGCGAGCCATGTGCATTTATTTACTGTGTACATTTTAGACAATTGCACTTATTAATTTGCTTAAATTAATAAGAAATTCAAATCTGATGTGAGCAAGAAACTAATTGTTTAGACATCTAAACTTCTCATTTGAGAACTGAGTCAAAGCGATTGAGAAAATCTGTAAGTTGCCTGAGATAATAGAGCTTTGCTGTGTTTTCTGGAAAGGGAACATGTACTAATTGAATTACTGATTATGACATTTGCAATGAAATTTAAGCTATAAATTATGCAGAAATTATAACAGTGATAGGATCTGTAGAATTACTGTTATAATTTCTTGTTGGCCTGTAATCCAACTGAAAAAGCTAATAATGTGAAAAAATAAAGCTTGAATGAGCATAATGACCTGGTTTTGATTTTCTGTAGTTCGTGCAGACTGAGTGAGTGACATACTGTGTCGTTAAAACAACGGACATGATGGTATCATAGACGACACATCCAGGATCCTGCCTTTCACTGAAGAACTTGAATATCAAGTGGAGATCCGTGGATCATCTGCACCAGAGTGAATCAGTTGTAGTCAGGGGATAGTGTGGTTCATCTGGCCTAGAGATGATACAATATATTATTAGAAAACTTTAGCATTAGCATCAGCTCATACCCATTCATGAGCATATTAAACTCATAAAGTTTAATATGATTATTTATATTTAATAAATAAGTTTAATACTAGATTTTACAGTATGGTCTCCATATTTAAATGCTGAATAATTATTTAATTAAATAATTAATCTCAAACCTGAAAAAAAAGACCACAAAACCAGTCTTAAGTGTCAATTTTTCAAAATTGAGATTCATACATCATCCGAAAGCTGCATAAGTAAATAATCTTTCCATTGATGTATGGTTTGTTAGGATCGGACAATATTTGTCTGAGATGCAACTATTTGAAAATCTGGAATCTGAGGGTGCAAAAAAAATCTAAATATTGAGAAAATCACCTTTAAAGTTGTTCAAATGAAGTTCTTAGCAATGCATATTACTGATCAAAAATTAAGTTTTGATACATTTATGGTAAGAAATTTACAAAATATCTTCATGGAACATGATCTTTACTTAATATCCTAATGATTTTTGGCATAAAAGAAAAATGTATAATTTTGACCCATACAGTGTATTGTTGGCTATTGCTACAAATATACCCCAGCGACTTAAGACTGCTTTTGTGCTCCAGGGTCACAAATGATAATGAGAAAAATGACATTTGAAACATGCTGTTATAATGTTTGTCCTGTTTGCAGTTGTGACTATTCATCAAAAATGTATATTTTTGTGTATAATATGAATAATATGGAATAATATGAGGGTGAGTAAATAATGACAATTTTCAGTTCTGGGTCAATTATTCCTTTAATTAATATAAACTCACCACTGAACCTTCTGTTTTTGTAGATTAAAGACATAATGCATAGAACTGCAATCACAAAAGCACCTGCAGCTACTGCGGCCCAATCATGACTTCTAGATTCCAGACTTCCATCTGCAGGAAAAAATAAATAACCGTGTAATGTTCTAACCATTATATAAATTCATGCAACAAGTAAATACTATAAATACAAATTCTGAGCTGCCACCTGGAGTAGGAAGCTACTGTACAACAATTTTGCACACAATATTAACTTCAGACTGTTAATATGGTCATATTTACCCCATGATGTTGTAAATGTCTGACTGCTGTGAAGGACACGACACTCATAACCCTGTTTCTCATCTCTGTGTATCTTCACGCTGGTTCTCGTCTGAAAGGTTTGGTTATAGCTGGGTCTGACTCCAGTAGAGCTGAAGGGTTGGAGTGTAATGTTGTTTAGTGTGATGTTCATCTCTATGTGTTTGGGGTAGAAGCCAGTAGCCAGACAGATCAGAATCAGCTCGCTTTGGTCATGAGGATCTTCAGATGCAAACATGTAAAGAACTGGAGGAGCTGCAATAAGAAGCACACCACGAATAAAGGATATAGGAACCACTAAACTGATTCTGAATAAAAAGACATAAATGATTGAGTTCAAAACACTGAAGTCATTAGAGCAACACATACTGCTTATCGAAGCATTATATATTGAGATCCAGTCCATGCAGCTGTTGAGGTACGACTGGAGATACTGATTGTGAAATCTGTCAGCGTCCCATTTCATTTTGGTTTCTTTTGCCTTTGGACTTTTATCAACCCACTGCATTGTGGAATAATTAAAGGCAATAAAATCCTCTCCATCATATCCGTACTCGTCAAATGCATTCACATTCATCACTGATCCATCTCTATGTTTATCCACCTCACAGCCGGCTCTCCTCTGGAGTGTATGGAGGCCTAAAGATGTAAATTAATAAAACAAACAACAACATAAATTATTACAAGTTAAAATATAGGTTGTAATTTAAAAAATACAGCAGCCTATAAACGCATTTGGACACTTAAATATGTATCATCCCAGACAGCAAGCAGTGTCGGCCCAGATCCGGCCCACATCTGGCCCGCATGGGTTTCACATGGGCCAGAAGTGGGCTGGATCTGGGTCAAAACTATGTTGCTGTCTGGGATGTCATTCCATTAAAACCCAAAGGATTCACCGTCACACGTGGAGCTTGTGCAGTTTGCGAGAGTGTTAACCAGATTCATGAACCAGCCTCTACGGTCACGAGGTTCTTCGGTGTTTCTCCAGATTTCTGCATCCAAACAGTCTCTTTTCCAAGTTCGTTCTTCATTACTGTAGCGAGAGATCCGTCTGTCATTACACAGACCCACTGCACTGAACACAGGACCGGAGAACCCATCAGGCTTGGTGAGGATGGTGTAAATATAGAGGAGATGGTGTCTCTCTGAGGAAAGAGAAATGCAAGACAATAAAGGTGTTACAGACGTGTCAACATTACAGTCAAACTGCCTGAGAGTGATCCAGATAATATCTCTATCTCTCTCTTAGATAATTCAAATGCCTCTCTAGATTGTATCAGCTTTGACTTTTCTTCAGTTTTTTTGTGTTGTCCCAATGCAAAAAAATAAAAAATAAAATAAATAAACATGTGAGTACCAAAACATTTGCAATTACAACAATTTTCTGAGAGAAGGGTTGCATTTTCTGACAGAATTGCACGGGTGCCAATATTTCTGGCCATGACCGTATGTCACCACATAAGTGTTTTAGCGCTAAAACTAGCTCCTAAATCTGTGAAAGTTTAGGAGCAGTGAAGAGGACTCAAAGTCACTAAGACCAAGCCACAAACTATCCTAAAATAGCTGATGCCTGCAATCTGCCTCGGAATATAAACATTTTAGAAATATTTGACGATAATAAGCTTTTATAAAGGTATAACTTTTAGGGTTTGGAGGTTATCCCAACTCCAAATTTCCCTTTAATTATATCCTTGTTTTTATTAACCAGCTGGGCAAGAAGTAACAAACTATAGCTGTTCTTGCATCCAGTTTGGTTTTCTTTTATGTTTGCATGTCTTAATATCAGCCATGATTATTCTACTCTGTTCTTTAAAAGGCTGCATATTCACTAATTATGAGAAGCATACATGTAAGAGACAATTAGCTGAACACATACTTGAACATCACACTTAGTCTGCATTTTAAAATCTTTATTTGAATGTAGCAATTAACATTATTTTTAAACCTTTATTTGGATGTGGCAACATAATATCACGCTCTACAATATTTCTATGAATAAATCTCTGACAGAGACTATCAGCCAATGACTGTGTGCATAGTTAATAAGCATGCTGAAATCGTCCATAGCAACGAGGTAAACCCCGCCCCCTTCCTCTGAGCTTAAGACCTCTCTATTCCTTAGTAAAGTGTGTCTCAGCAGCTTTGTGAATAGGTTTTAAGAGAAAACTCTTAGCTAAAAACTTTTACTGCTATTTAGGAGAACTCTTAGCGGTAAGATACAATGTTTTGTGAGTACGGGCCCTGATTTCATCTGAAATGACTGTTCTTGGTCTTGCTCTTCCTCTACCTCATATGAACTCTTTCTCTACCTCTCAGATTGTTATCCATTGTTGAAGGATGTACCCATACAATCTGTTCACTTTGAACTGGCTTATGCATATTTACAAACAAGTTTGAACAATTTTGAATTATTGTGTGTAATCGATGACAGTTGTGTTGCAGTTGTGCTTAACTTTTGATTTCTTGTGTTTAGGGTTTTGCATCACAAGTTCATCACAGTGCAAATTGTGTTTTAGTGAGTGAGAAAGTGTTTAGAGTTTAGCATAAAAGAGTGCATGAGATCAGCAAACAGTGTCTAAACTGCCTGAACTTGTTTAAGGTTTTGCTATTGAGAATTTGATTCAGAGAGTAGGGTTTAGTGTCTTAGCAAATGTGAAAAACTGTAAAAGTCACTTGCCGCCACCTACTGGTGGTTTGGTTTCACATTTAAAATTATCATTACATTTTTCACAACATGTCTTATTTGCAAGTTTAAAAAATTATTTAAAACAGTAATCTTATAACATTATTTATGCATTTGAAATTGTGCAGAATAAATGCACTTATGGCACCTCAGCTTCATCAAACAGTCTGTAAACACATCTAATGCCACTTCAGATGCAGATTCTGTGTTTGCTGCAGTGGAAAAGATGGAGTTTGTTGATACTGATTTCATCTGAATGGTAACAACTCTACAGTTTCTTATTATTCTAACTGAATTAATTGAATTGACACAATGTAATATTTTGATGTGAAAGATGACATTTAATAAGGTTAGGGGGAAAAAACGACCATTTATTGGAAATGAGGGAAATGACATCTGTTTTGTTGTGATGTTTTATTAACAAATTTCGGGAGGAGCTCGCACAGATAATTAACACGGCCAATTCCTCATCAGCAATCACACCACCTATCCAATCAGCACGAGAGAGAACCCCTATAAATAATCAAGCAATCCTACCTTTCATTATCTCTCGTCTTCCAGCATGTCAGAAATTGAGTTATTTCCTAACGAAAATTCTTTCGACACCACGGATCTTCCAGAGTCTCCAGCTGCCGTGCAATGCACCAGCGCTCATCAGAACATCACAATCGAGCCCACGGCTGCAACACGGGGCCGCCGGCCTTCACGCGCCGCAACCGCTCATGCCTCCAGATGCCGAGGCACATCATCACCTTCGCCTTCAAAACACCAGCCATCTTCTCCAGCATCCTCCTACACGTCAGCCATTTCCTACGCTCCAGCCGCGGAAAATTGGACCGTGGCAGGACTACGCCAGGTGCTCACCAGCTCTGGTGTCATCATTCCGAGTCGCTCAACCAAACCGGACCTCCTCGCCCTCTACGCTTCCCTCCAATCCGGAGAACCTCCAAACGCTTCTCCTTCGTCTAAAGCGGCGAACAAAACAAGCCAGGGCCGCAGTGGTCCTTACTCGCGGCCCGTTCAAATCACCACTCCCTCGGGCACGGGCCTCCGGCCACTAGGTCGCAGCAGAAGGCCTTCGGCAAGCCTGGGCCGCGACCCGGATGCCCCAACCACCAGCCCACACCCTCCTCCTCGAGCCGCTGAGCATCCTGGCGAAGAGCCGGCCTACGCCTCCACAAGCCGCAACGTTAGCGCAAGCACACCTCCGCTAGCGGCGAAGAGACACCTACAGTCTCAGCCCCACCCCACTCCCAATCCCCTCCCCTACCCATGGCCAGCAGCCCCACCGGTGCAAGCCCCGGCGTCCGCCATTCCCCCTCTCTTCCCCTCCCTTACCTCCGCTCACCAAGCTTTCCCAAGCGCGAGCATGCCGCCGCTAACAGCGCAAGCCCCAGCGCCCGCCATTCCCCCTCTCTTCCCCTCCCTTACCTCCGCTCACCAAGCTTTCCCAAGCGCGAGCATGCCGCCGCTAACAGCGCAAGCCCCAGCGCCGGCCATTCCCCTTCTCTTCCCCTCCCTTTCCTCCGCTCACCAAGCTTTCCCAAGCGCGAGCATGCCGCCGCTAACAGCGCAAGCCCCAGCGCCGGCCATTCCCCCTCTCTTCCCCTCCCTTTCCTCCGCTCACCGAGATATCCCAAGCCCAAGCATGCCCCAGCTAGCGGCTCCAGTGGCTACCTTTCCCCCTCCCCCTGCTCGAGGTTCATTCTCGCTTTCCTCCGCCACACTCCTGCCCATCCCTCCGAATGCGCTCGCACTGGAGCCAGTCCCCGTAGCCAACTCCATCAGATCACAGATCCTGTCAGGTATGGATATAGACCTTTTTTCCCTTTTGTCACCAATTTCACCTCCGTCAGCAGATCGTCAAATCGACTGCGGAGAATTTTCTGTCACTTTAAAAAACACAGCCAACAACCCGTCACGTATCTTGTCATTCACAGAATTCACGATCGCTTTCAACCGTTACACAGAAGTTATCTGCACCACTTTTCCCCACAGGAGACGCGAGCTCTGCGACTATCTCGCGATAATCGCCGAGCTCGCATTATCATACGGGGGATCCCACTTTTACACGTACCACAAATTATTCGCCGCCAAATGCGCCATCCGAGTGGCCCAATGGAACCAATGTCCTTACTGGGGAGCCCTGGATACTGAACTCCATAACAGAGTATTTTTAGGCTGTCGTAACATCGCATGTGCGGTCTGCCGATCAATTTCCCACTCCACCATCATATGCCCCTTCATCAATCCCTCCATTCCCCCCTGCCCAGAACCATCCCAGCCCAGATCCACCAGTTATGTGCCACACATTCCAAATGTCTTACCCAACCCACCCCCTCCCACCTCATTTCGCCACCGGCCATCTTCCTCCGACAGCCAGGTCTGCAACAGCTTCAATTCCGGCAGATGCTCAAGACAACGCTGCCGGTTTATGCATATTTGTAATTTTTGTGGCGGTGCTCACGCCCGCCTGATATGTCCAGTGCGAAAAGCTGCAAATAAAAAAGATAAAAAATATTTATCGACTCCTGTAAATATTTCTCGTTTGTCCGCAGAACTGTTTCATCACCCCGATCCCCATTTCATCGATTACGTAATAACAGGTCTCTCACACGGTTTCCACCCCGGCGTCGGAAAACTCCCCACCCAAAGCCTAATCTGCCCCAATCTCCAGTCCGCTCTCGCCGAACCCGAAACAGTCGATACCCTAATCAAAAAAGAAATAGACGCAAATTTCATGATCGGCCCCTTTTCCGTTCCTCCCTTTAACGTTTTCCGAGTTAGCCCCATCGGCATAGCTACCAGAAAATTTTCAGGTAAAAAACGCCTCATAATCGATCTTTCATCACCACATAATTCCCCGTTCCCGAGCGTAAACAGCCTTATCGCGCTCGACGATTTTTCTCTCCATTACCATGACATTGACCAAGCCATTACCCTGATCAAAATCGCGGGCCGCGGCGCTTGGCTGGCCAAAGTCGACATCACTTCAGCCTTTAAAGTAATGCCCATTCATCCAGATTTCTGGCATTTATTCGGCATCCGCTGGCAGGAAAATTTTTACTTTTCCGTCCGCCTCACTTTTGGCTGCAGAAGCAGTCCTAAAATTTTCGACATGTTGTCAGAGGCTATCTGTTGGATCCTCTCCAACAATTACGATATACCTTATCTGGTCCATCTCCTAGATGATTTCCTAATCATCTCGCCCCCCGACTCCATCCCAGCCGCACATCTTTTGACAACTCAAAAGGTTTTTGCAGAGCTCGGGATTCCTCTCGCCCAAGACAAAACCGCAGGCCCTAGCACTTCAATTGAATTTTTGGGTATCAACTTGGATTCACAAAAATTTCAGGCCTCCCTACCCAAAGAAAAAATTGACAGGACGATTCTAGTAGCATCCACCCTCTTAGCAAACCCAAGCTGTTCCAAACGAGAACTGCTATCCATACTCGGCCACTTAAATTTTGCGATGCGTATCATTCCGCAAGGCCGCCCATTCATCTCCCATCTCCTATATCTCGCATCATCCGCCCACGCACTCGAGGATCGAATAGCTTTAACAGATTCATGCTGCAATGAGCTCAGGTTATGGATATCCTTTCTCAAACAGTGGAACGGCTTATCCTTCTTTTACAATAACCTGATTTCTTCCCCAGTCGACATCCAATTGTTTACCGATGCCGCCCCCTCCGTCGGTTTCGGAGGTTTTTATCAAGGCCGCTGGTTCGCATCTACATGGCCCCCCCAGCTGTCAGATCTACCTCAGCCGCTAATATCCTCAGCATTATTTGAGCTATATCCTTTAGTCGTCGCAGCCTTTCTGTGGGGTAAAGAATGGTCTGCCACCAGCATCATTGTCCACTGCGATAACGAAGCGACCGTGCACTGCATTAACAAAGGCCGTTCCCACTCACTCGCGCTAATGCCTTTATTAAGACGCCTGATTTGGATCTCAGCTTGCGACCAATTCATTATAACTGCAAAGCATATTCCCGGGTCCAAAAACCAAATAGCTGACTCTCTCTCTCGTTTTGCCTTCCAGAAATTCAGAACGTTGGCTCCAGAGGCAGATCCGCTCCCAACCCCAGTACCTCCTTATTCAGAGCTGATATTTCCGTAAGTCATCCTCTGAGACCTCTCCTTGAAGCTTCCCTCAATTCGATTCTTCAAGCGGTCTCCCCCAGGACCCTCCAGTCTTATCTAACAGCCTGGAAATGCTTTAAAACTTTTCACTCCGCTTACAACCTGCCGTTTCCCGACTTTTCCCTGCTCTCCATCACCTCCTTCATCTCTCACCTTAACATTAACCGAAACCTCCAAATCAGCTCCATTAAAGGTTATCTAAGTGGAATACAATTTTTCCACAAACTCATATACGGTTCCCCTTCTCCCCAAATAGCCAATCCACAGACCTCCCTACTCATCAAAGGTATCCAAAAAAACCATCCCACTCGCCCAGACACCAGGCAACCTATAACTTTAAGGATTTTAACTGAATGTATTTCCACCCTCCGCAGAGGTTACCATTCCATCCACACCGCCCGCACGCTCGACGCCATGTTTATCCTGGCTTTCTTCGGTTTTCTCAGATGCTCTGAGCTCACCATTACATCTAGCTTTAACCCAATCATTCACCCCACCATTTCTGATTTAACAGTACTGGACGATGAAACCATCTCTTACTTCATTAAACAAAGCAAGACAGACCAGTCAAAGAAAGGCCACTTCATTTACGTTTTTAACCTCCAATCGCCCATACTACCATACCAAGCCCTCCTAGCTTTCCTCCAGCTCAGGAAATCACAGTCCAAACTCCCATCCGACCCCCTTTTTACAGACGACTCCAACCGCCCCGTCACTCGTTTCTGGTTCCAAAAGCATCTCAAATCAGTTTTGCTCCTATCTGGTACCCCAGCTGAAAACTTTTCCAGCCATTCATTCCGAATAGGTGCAGCAACCACAGCAGCCCATAAAGGCCTCTCCCAGCAGCAGATACAAGCTCTCGGTCGCTGGTCGTCAGAAGCTTTCAAGAGCTACATTCGATCGGACCGCTCCCATATCAAGGAAGCCCACCGAACCCTAATCGGTCAACCCCTTTAACAAACGTATCCCCAGTAACCTTATCTTCAGACCCCCATAGCCAACCCCTCTTAAACATCACCCAATCCATCCACAATGGCCCATCCCCACCCCATCTATCCCAGCACCACCCCGCTCCCGTAGGAGCCTCTTCTATATTCCTCCACTGCCGCAGCAGTGTCTGCTCCCGCAGGAGCCCTGTCTCTATTTTTCCCACTGCCGCAGCAGTGTCTGCTCCCGCAGGAGCTCTATCTGTATGTCTCCACTGCCGCTGCAGTGTCTGCTCCCGCAGGAGCTCTATCTGTATGTCTCCACTGCCGCTGCAGTGTCTGCTCCCACAGGAGCTCTGTATTTTCCCACTGCCGCAGCAGTGTCTGCTCCCGCAGGAGCCCTGTCTCTATTTTTCCCACTGCCGCAGCAGTGTCTGCTCCCGCAGGAGCTCTATCTGTATGTCTCCTCTGCCGCTGCAGTGTCTGCTCCCGCAGGAGCTCTATCTGTATGTCTCCACTGCCGCAGCAGTGTCTGCTCCCGCAGGAGCTCTGTATTTTCCCACTGCCGCAGCAGTGTCTGCTCCCGCAGGAGCCCTATCTCTATTTTTTCCCACTGCCGCTGCAGTGTCTGCTCCCGCAGGAGCTCTATCTGCATGTCTCCACTGCCGCTGCAGTGTCTGCTCCCGCAGGAGCTCTATCTGTATGTCTCCACTGCCGCTGCAGTGTCTGCTCCCGCAGGAGCTCTATCTGTATGTCTCCACTGCCGCAGCAGTTTTCTGCTCCCGCAGGAGCTCTATCTGTATGTCTCCACTGCCGCTGCAGTGTCTGCTCCCGCAGGAGCTCTATCTGTATGTCTCCACTGCCGCAGCAGTGTCTGCTCCCGCAGGAGCCCTGTATTTTTCCCACTGCCGCAGCAGTGTCTGCTCCCGCAGGAGCCCTGTCTCTATTTTTTCCCACTGCCGCAGCAGTGTCTGCTCCCGCAGGAGCTCTATCTGTATGTCTCCACTGCCGCTGCAGTGTCTGCTCCCGCAGGAGCTCTATCTGTATGTCTCCACTGCCGCTGCAGTGTCTGCTCCCGCATGAACCCTATCTGTATTTTCCCACGGCCACAGCCCTATCTGTATGTCCCCACTGCCGCAGCAGTGTCTGCTCCCGCATGAACCCTATCTGTATTTTCCCACGGCCACAGCCCTATCTGTATGTCCCCACTGCCGCAGCAGTATCCGCTCCCACAGGAGCCAAACTCTCTTCTCGAAGGCCACAGCAGTACCGTTACTCAAGCGACGTCCAGCACCCCTCCAATCTTAAGCTCTGCAAATTTTGGGGGGTTATCAACGCACCTCTCTGGCTGCTGTCCCTCACGTATTGCATTTTTGGGGGGAACGCTCTGGGTTCGGGCTAAATGCCGAGCTCGGACCCCTCTCCCCAAACAGGGGGAGTACCCTGGGCTCGGGAGCAATTACCGAGCTCGGAGCCCTCCCCCTGGACAGCACGCCAAATACGCATAATCTTTACTCAGTTTATTATAGGTAAGAGTGAACTCGTGAAGTGATGTTTTATTAACAAATTTCGGGAGGAGCTCGCACAGATAATTAACACGGCCAATTCCTCATCAGCAATCACACCACCTATCCAATCAGCACGAGAGAGAACCCCTATAAATAATCAAGCAATCCTACCTTTCATTATCTCTCGTCTTCCAGCATCCCTCCACCACCCCAACTCCTCATCTTCAGTCCGTTTCTACCCCAGCACGGGGAGGAGCACTCGGGTGGGGGGGAACGCTCTGGGTTCGGGCTAAATGCCGAGCTCGGACCCCTCTCCCCAAATAGGGGGAGTACCCTGGGCTCGGGAGCAATTACCGAGCTCGGAGCCCTCCCCCTGGACAGCACGCCAAATACGCATAATCTTTACTCAGTTTATTATAGGTAAGAGTGAACTCGTGAAATACAGTACAGCAACTCATTTTCAGTTAATTGTTATTTCTACCTCTTTGTAGTCAGAGCACTATATTTTGAGAGTCGTTTGAGAGAACATCTGTAACTTAGTCCAGATTTTGGGAATTGTAATGTTTAATCATTTCAATTATGTTGAAAAAAATAACATGAAATAACAAAACATCCATTAGCTACGATTACAAACTAAATTTACTATGACTTATTTCTCAAGTTTTTTCTTATTAGCTTATTTATTACTTATAAGCTAAGCACATTTCTCCCGAGCGCATGCACTACACACGGATGTGGTAACGTTACGCCTGTGCACTTTGCAGCAGCGCAGTGATCGTGCCATCCAGGAAATGAGTTTGAAACGTGTTGCCACTTGCTTACGCATGTTAATATATACATTTGTACATTTGTATATATGCATTTAATATTTTTTTTTTTTTTTTGCGTTGGGATTATATAACAATGTTTGGATTTGAATTCAAAATAATGGTGGTAAACAGCCACGGGTCACATAGAGCACTACAAACGCGTCTTATGTGAAAGCTCATTGAGCACGTGCTGCCTCTGCATCACATGCGAACAGCACTGCAAACGATTCCTCGTTTAATTTCGTTCACTCACAGCTGATATACTGCACTCGACCGCCGTGAATTATATAGCGATTTGAGAATCAGTGAAGACATCCGCGATTCGGAGTATTGGACTCCGACTGTAGAGCTGTTCAGAACCGAGGAGTCGAGTCCCCATCACTACTTTTAGCCAGTTTAATAATTCTCATACTCAAAACACAATGGCACTTGTGACCTCTAACAACACCCGCAGTGGAGAAAGAAAAAAAAGAATTCACTAAATTTAGTCCACCCGCCAGAGAAAAAAAAACAAAAAAACATACATTAATACATATTCTATTGAATGACTTACCGCAATAAACGCAGCTTATGTAAGCAAACTGTACAATGAGAGAGAACTTAAACTTCATTTTGGGTTTAGAGGAAACTGCGATGAACACGCATAAAATAAAATAAAAACAAGAATAAAAGAACCCACATGAACATCAAAAACTTCAAACAACGCCGGAAAAAGAGAGATAACGGGGGTCGGGGCCAGCTCCGGTGGGCTGTACAAACCTGCAGAGGCTTGTGATTGGTTTATTTAATGTTATGGCGGTAATGCACGCTGTGAGAAAGAAATGAGTTGAAGGAGGAGCTGGAGGATAATGGTGAACAGTTTACAATTAAGAATGCGTTAAATCCGGAAAGAAATACTACATCATTGTTCTAGGAAGAGCTGGTTTGAACAAGTGAGTATAAGTGTTTATATGTATAGCCTATATATATATATATATATTTATTTTTTTTTTTATTTATTTTTTTTTTTTTATCATTATTATTTCTTTGTTTTGTTTCTTTTCTTTTCTCCTTCAAATCCCGCTTGAGAGGATGAGGGTGGATGGAGGAGCTAAACACTCAGCGCCGAATGAAGCTCTATGAAGACTCTGAATACCCTTTTTTTTTTTTTTTTTTGCAAAATATTTCTGCAATCCATTTCTAGAATCTACGCTGCAGATGATGGACACTGAAGACCATAAGCAGGTATTATGACTATGTAAAATATGTATGTATTATAACTGTACTGATATTTAAACGATAAGTTCAAACTATTTGTTAATAGATTTGGTACAGTTTTCCCCAAGAATGAAGTCAATTTTCTAAAGTCTTGACGCTTCTGACGATGTCTCTGGTTCAGAAGTGGCTTGGTAGCTCTTTTTCTGAGCGTAGTGACTCTTGATGCACTGACTCCAGCTTCAGTTCACTCTTTGTGAAGCTCTCACAAGTGTTTGAATCAGCTTTGCTTGACTGTATTCTCAAACTTGCAGTCATCCCTGTTGCTTGTGCACCTTTTCCTACCCAAATTCTTCCTTCCAGTCAACTTTGCATTTAATATGCTTTGATACAGCACTCTGTAAACAGCCACACCTTTCAGTAATGACCCTCTGTGACTTATCCTCTTTGTGGAGGGTGTCAATGTTCATCTTCTGGATCATTGTCAAGTCAGCAGTCTTCTCCATTATTGTGGTTTCAAAGAACAAGAGATACCCGGAATTTATCCTGTAGGGATGGTCATTTATTCAAACTCAAATGTAAATATTAGAATTTTCTGAGATACTGAATTTGGGATTTTCCTTAGTTGTCAGTTATAATCATCAAAATTAAAAGAAATAAACATATCAGTCTTTTTGATGATATTCTAATTATATGACCAGCACCTGTATGTGTCTTGAGAATTCCTTTTAAGCCCCGCTCATTTGTGGAGTCCAGCCCACTTGGAGGTCTCCGGGCTGCAGCTATACCTACTTGGAAAAAGAGGCGCTCAGAGGCACATGGTTACGGGCAGATGGGGGTTATGAAGGGATACAGATGCGGCTACTGGGCATGCGCACATCAATAGCGTCATTTTTTCACACTGTACAACAATAATAATGTTTTTGCATTATTGTAAGGGGTAGGTTTAGGGTTGGGGTAGGTGTAGACATTAATAAAACACAATCTAATAGGTAGAAAATTCAATTTCATTGATAGTTTCCGGTCGGAGCTGTATCCCTTCTAGCCACAATACAGCTACAGCCACCTGTTGCATTTATAATTGCATAGAATACGTTAAACTGTGCTGAGGCATTCTTTAGTACTGTCTCAAGTGTCACATTTTCTGTTCAAAAGAATTTCTGTATTAGTTGAATTCGTTCTCTTTCATACACTAATAGCACATGTCCCACAGTCTCTGGTTAATTCCAATGACCCGAGTACTGAATGATTAAGAGCTTTATGACCAATATGAAGACTGGATATTCCTACTTCTAAAGCTTTTCCTTCCATTTCCAACATGTTTTTGAATGTTGTATAGATGATGCCCTTTAACCTCCCCATCCCACATCTCTTGTCATTTCCTAATAATAATAATATCTGAACATGCTTTGTAGAATATCATATAATATGTCTTGTCTGGATGTAGTTTATTACCACTTAATAAACTTGTTAAAACAGAATATGAGTCTGAGCAAATGACTGTTCTTAATGGCTGAATTTCCTCCATCTAACGAAGAGCCATTAGGATGGCTATCATTCCTGCTGATTAAACGGAAACGTGGTTGCTTGTCTTTTAGCAGTTCTAGTTTTAAAAAGGGGAAATGCAAACGGAAGCTGCTGTGTCCTGAATCAGGGTGAGGTGCTTTGCGTCGGTCGGTTGTGAAACACTTTGGCCCTTTTTATGGAGGCTTCAAAAAATTAAACATAAACATGTAAAAAGCATGTAATGTTACATAAATCTTTTATTGACATTTGCTTTTGAACATTATTGTAAAAATGCAGGTTATAGAAAAGACGTGTGTGGTTTCTATAGCAACAGACTGTAAATATATTGCTTTGAATCTCTGTCTTTTTTTAACATTAAGTCTTATATTCAGAGCATATCTATATTTACATTTGCAGATTACAACAACACCCCAAAACATCAGTCTTCTTCTCAGTGGCTTTCTGTGCTCCTGATGACCACGGCAGGTCAGATCAGCTTCATCCATACTGAAAATAATCTGCTCACGTTTACAGCACAAGACCAGCCGAAACCCACCAGGACCCTCCGAGTGAGCAAACCTCAAAATAACTCGCTGAACTCAGTGAATCTCACAAAAACTGTCCAAAAAAGGTATATATTCACATAAATATAATTCAGACTACATTTTCACATAAAATATTTTGTCACATTATGACATCACTTTCATGACAGTTAATCACATAAAAAACCCTCCTAAATTGCAAAAAATAATAATTATTAGAATTGTGAAACATGTCATGTAATTTTGTAAAAAAGGATAATGATAATAATAATTAAAGAAAAAATATAACTATACATAAATTTAAAAAAGGTCTAGCTCATATTTCACCCCAAATAAATAAATAAAACAAAATAATAAAATTAATAATAATAATAATAATAACAAAAATAATACAATTAATAAAAATATTTAAATTGTGATCCTTACATCATGGTAGTATTTGCTGTACTGAATTTAATTTCACAAAAAAAAAAAAATCAAACTTATTAAAAGGTATTTAAATTGTAAACCATACACGTAGTAGTACTGAATTAAATTTTATAAAATAGAATTAAAAATTTAAATAAAGAAACATTTTAACCTCTGACATTTTTCATTACTTATTTACTTCTTACTTTTTGGGGTAAAATGTGTGACACAAACATTTGTTGTGCTGAATTTAATTTTATAAAATAAAATAACAATAAAAGGGGGGAATTAAAAAAGTAAAAAAAAAAAAAAGAATAATTGTATTGGGTACAGGATGTTTCTCATTATTTGGTGACCCAGACATTTATTATTGACCCAATAATAAAAAAGAAAATAAACAGAATGTTTCTCATTATTTATTTACTTATTACTCTTTGAGGTGAAATGTGTGACTAAACATTTTTTGTGAGATTCACCGAAGCATCAGACAGCTAAACTTATGTGCCCATCTCTATCAGTGAACGGCACACAGTCTGTCACAAACTAACACAAGTGCCATAGATATATATAGATATCTATATAAGAAAAGCCGTGTGTGTTCAGTCACAGCACATTCTGTGTCTGTGAATGAAGGTGGCAGTGAAGAAACTGATGAAGTTCAGTATTTCACAAATACTGTCAAATCCTGCGGCCTAAAACTCACGCTTTCCTGAGCTGATCGTTTACAAACCCACAATTCCCATTAAATCAGGTATCAGAACGGATGTAATCAACTCAGATCCCATGGGTTCATAGCTGCAGCTAAAGGCTTTTACAAAACATTGGACAATATTAAAATCTCCTCGTATTGCATTGCTCTCCCATAATAGTGCTTGGCACAGAAACCCACGTTTCTTTACAGATATAAACGTATCTACATTCTTACACGATAATGTACAAACAGAGATGTAAGTGCAAATACAGATGCATGCATGAGCTTCAGCGCTGCGAGCGAGTGAAGGGCAAAAACTCCACGAAACGAACATCTTCAAGAGCCTCGGCTCCGAGGAAATAATACTGTCAGCTCACAGGAACGATCACGCCACTGCATGTCACTGGCTGGAGGAGCTCCAATATCAAACATCAAAGAAAATCACGGAGCAACAGGATTCAGTGGCTCTATATGACATCATCATGACCTTTGACCTTGTGTGTTTGTTCCTTCACTCTCAGTTCACACTGTAGGGCCGGGCGATATATATATATATATATTCTGTTAAGAAAATTTCATACATTTATAAAATGAAGCAATGCTATTTTACCTTTAAGTTTGTAATTTTAACAAACACACGTAAGTTTGATTCATTTCCATCAGTTCAAACTTTCAGTGAATTGATTCAAATGATTCAGTGATTTGTTATTTTCGTTTATGCGTTTACAATATATATCACATATTCATAAACTGAAGCAAAACTGCGATGGTTTTATTTGGCCGTTAAATTTATTTAGCGAAAATCAAATAAGTTTGATTCATTTCCATGAATCAGTTCAAACTGTCCATATCAATGAATCGATTCAAATGATTCAATGATCCGTTCGCATGTTATATTTGCTCTGGTGTTTATAAAATGTCATAAACTGAAGCAAGATAACTATTCAATTAAGTTTGATTCATTTCCATGAATCATTTCAAACTGTCACAACACTGAAAACTGAAACAACAGTGTGATGATATTATGTGGCCAGTAAGTTTCTAAGCAAGTCTGATTCATTTGAATGAATCAGTTCAATGAATCAGTTCAAATGATTTAATGTTTTTTTTTTTTTTTTGTATGTTAATATTGCTGTTTATGTTTTGTTATATCAGTTCACATGATTTTTACTGTATTTTCAATATTGCATTATACATTTTTAATCAAACTGGTTACAGATCCTCTGACTAAAATAAATCAGCCTTTAAATCCAAATATATAAATATACACTAAACATGGTCAAAAGGCTGAAAAAATTAAATATTAAAATTTAATATATTTTTACAAATTAAAATATCAATTTTAATATATTATTTTATGATCATATCGCCCAGCCCTAACAATCTGAAATATTAAATTCATATATAAATATGGTCCAGAGTGCTGGTAGACGTTAAATAACATTGACAACTGCATTTCAACAAAACAATGCTGAAAAAGTTCACATTTTTCCCACGGACAGGAAAAAGCTTTCATCGACCACCAGTCATTTTTTACATTAAGAAAGAAGTGTTGATGTCCGAACACAAGCAGTGTGCTCGAGCGGCTCCGAGAGAGTCACTGATTCAGTCTGAATCTGTCCAGCAGGCGGCGCTCTTTCTCTGTGTTTCTGTGTGTGTGTCTCAGACTCGGGGCTCCAGTCTGTGCGAGAGCTCGAACAGCGTCTGCTGATTGTCGATGATGTGAAGGTAATGGACGCTGGAGCGCACCTCAGGACTGTCACACGGAGAAAGCTCGTTCCCTGAGGAGACCAGAAATCAATGCAGTTCATAGATTCATTCAGCTACACTTCACACAGAGCCTGACCTGAGATATTCATTACAGCCTAATTAACATGAACGCACATACAAACGGCTCATACAAATAGCTGATAATTAGCAGTGTTTGCCAAGTCGAGCATCATTTTAATAATTTATAGCTAATCATTTTAAGAGACCTGAAGATTCATTTTTTTGAGTCTATTTTTTATTATAATTTTTTTTAATATATATATTTAATATTCTTAATTTTAAAATGTAATTAAGTAAATGTAATATTTTTATGGCTGGTAACCAATATGCTAACAGATACTGTACATTTTCTCTATATTTTTTAATAATATAATCAGACTGATAATGATATGTGAGCCTCGTGCACAAAAACAATCATAAGGGTACATTTTTTCAAAATAAGATCATCTGAATAAATAATCTTTCCATTGATGTATGGTTTGTTAGGATCGGATAATATTTGGCTGAGATACAACTATTTGAAAATCTGGAATCTGAGGGTGCAAAAAAATCAGAATATTGAGAAAATCACCTTTAAAGTTGTTCAAATGAAGTCCTTAGCAATGCATATTACTAATCCAAAATGAAGTTTTGATATATTTACAGTAGGAAATTCACTAAATATCTTCATGGAACATGATCTTTAATTAATATCCTACTGATTTTTGGCATAAAAGAAAAATCAATAATTTTGACCCATACAGTGTATTATGCTCCAGGGTCAAATATACAAAACACTAATATTGGGCAATACTATTAAAATGACTCGTATATATTAATCATGTATATTGCATAATAAATTTATATAAATAAATGTACAAAAAATATTTAGTATATGTATATGGTATATAAAATGGTATTATAGTATATTTAGTATATGGTATATAAAAACATATTATAATATCATAATATTATTATTACTTTTTTTTTTTTAACCAAACACCCATTTTTTCATAGAGATTTTTCATAATTACTAAGAATTACACCAAGAGAGTGAGGCAACATTGATTCTGTACCCAAAAGTCTCTGCAAAACATCTGCAGAAAAAATACGATCTCTGCTCAGAATAAACTAAAAATTATATTGATTTTGATCAAAAGAATGATTATGTTTCTGAATGTGTGAGTCTGACCTGTCTGATCCGTCTGACAGTGGCGAATGAGTCGGACCGTATCGGCGATCATGTGCTGAGAACAGAGATAAACGTCAGTAACACTGAAGATCTGACGAGTGATGAGTGACAGCTGTCAATCACTCACACAAAACACTCACCAGCTTCTCAAAGTTCACCAGGTTATCATGAAATGTTTTGTTCCCCTCGTGGATGAAGGTGATATCTGAAAACCATCACAGATCACAACATTACAACTCTCAGTTAAAGCATTTGTGTCAGGTGACAGGAAGTAATATGTAATATAAAACATTGTATTATTACAATTTAATAATAAATTGTCAACTAAAATAATAACAAATATCACATATATTTATAATATGTTCATATTATATTAAACAAAAATAATGTTATAAAAAACAGTATTATATTATTATAATAAAATATAAAATTAATTAATTAATTAAAAAATACAATTAAATAATAAGATTCAATTTTTAATTTTTAATATATTATTTTATTAAACATGAGAATAACCCTTTATTGGTCATAAAAAGCAGCATTAGTATATAACAAAATGTAAATAAATAATTTAAAATAAGCATCTGACAAAACAACAGCATTATATTTTAATAATAAAATAGCAACTAAAAATAATAAAATTTTAAAAAATAAAACACAGTAACATATCAGTATTGTTTTAATAAACAGAATCAGTAATCAGTAAAATATAAAACAGTATGTCATAAAACAGTCATTCTATATTTTAATATAAAACAAACTAAAATAATAAAATGTTATAGTTTTAATAAATATAAACTAAAGTAGTAATATATATATATATATATATATATATATATATATATATATATATATATATATATTATTTTAATAAACAGAAGAATAATCGGTATCTGTCATAAAAACCAGTATTATTGTATTTTGCTAAAAAATATAAACTAAAAAAGATAAATATACAATATTTTATATTTTAAAATCTCACTATTAACCATAAGAATATGTTAATAAACATGTTATTAAACAGTATCGGTCATAAAAGCAGTATTATTATATTTTAATGATAAAATATAAATTAAAATGAAAGATATTGTTTTAATGAAGTGGGTGTTTACCTTTGAGCAGCAGAGGCATGAAGGGGATTTTGGGCGGCTTCATCTTCTTGAACGCGTCTCTGTAGGCTTTGTGATTCATGGATGGATCCTGAGGAAGAAATCAGATGAATCTCTTTACGTTACTGATGTGACACGAAATCAAAATCAACGCTATTTGTATCAGGAAGCTGTTTTATGTTGTCTTGACAGACAGGGTTTGGCTTACAGTCAGCAGCTCCAGCTCAGAGAAAAGCTTCTTGAACTTTCCAGGAACTTTCTGGAGGAGCGAGACAGAAACAGTGTGAGAGCTGGTGAGCACCGGCTATAAACCAGCGTGTGCAGACTGAGCGGAGCGCGTTTACCTCCCAGGTCTGGTTGAGACGGCTGACGGCGGCTGTGTTTAGACCCATGATGATGGCAAACGAGGAGTTGAGGTTCCTCTGCGCTTTACAGCTGAAACACACACACACACACACACACACACATGACTCACAGTCTGCTCAGATCGTCTCAGACGGGACGCCTACAGTCCCTTCACTGGACGTCTGAGGAGTTAAATCAAACACCTCCTCATTCAGTGAGTCTCTAAACACCAGCTTTTAATTAACAACAGCTCAGTCTCCAAACTATTAGACATTAGTGCAATTAGACAGTCCTCAAAATCATTTACAAGCATTCAGACGGCAAAATAACTTACAATAATAATAATATAAAATATTTGATTATTACAATTTAATAAATAATGAAAAATAATGACAAATATAATGTATAATATATTATTGTTACTGTATCATACATAAATAATCAGTATCTGTCATAAAAGCAGTTTTATTGTACATGATAAAATATAAACTAAAATAAAATACGTTTAATATTCCAATATTGTTTTATTAAACATATGTGAATAACCAGTATGTAAAAAAGTAGTGTTTTAATAATAAACTAAAATGATGAAATATTAAATATTTTTAATATATCGATATTATTGTACTAAACAAAAACAATAAGTATCTGTCATAAAATACATTATTAAAATGTAATAATAAATAAAAACTGAAATAACAGAAAATAATATTTTAATATATTCCAGTTAATATATAAAATATTCCAGTTGTTTTTTTGTTTTTTTTTGAGTCTGTGTTTAACACTTTATAGTATTAGACCTAAGAATAACTCATATCTGTCATAAAAAGCATATTTTTGTAACAATAAAATAATAATAAAATTAATACATTTAATAAAATAATAAAGATAAAATATGTAATATTTTAATAAATCTTTTTTTTTACAAAACATGAATAATCAGTATCTGTCATTAAAAGAAGTATTGTTTTAATAATAAACTAAAATAAAATAATAATTTATTAATAATAATTATTATAATTTATTATTTTATTAACAAAAACAATCAGTATGCCTCATGAAATGCATTATCATTTAATAATAAAATATAAAGCAAATAAAAAAAATTCTTTATATATTAATATTTTATTAAACATAAGAATAATCAGTATCTGTCATAAAAAGCAGTATTATATTTTAATAATAAACTTCAAACTAAAACTATATATATATATATATATATATATATATATATATATATATATATATATATATATATATATATATATATAATTTTATTAACAAAAACAATCAGTTTGCCTTGTGACATGCATTATCATTAAATAATAAAATATAAACCAAAATAATAAAATAAAATATTTTTAATGTATTTTATTATTTTTAAATATTAGTATTATTTTTCTAAACATAAGAATAATGCGTATCTGTCAGCACTGGTGTGTTTTGTGATGTCTGTGACACTGCAGGGCAGACAGGAGCGCTGAAGGTGAAGCGAGACTCACTGCGCGGCGATCTTGATGAACTTCTTGAGGAGCTGCACTCGTTTGCTGAGCGAGGGACAGAGCAGCACCTCAGACATCACCCACTGCTGAACCTCGTTACAGCGCTGCAGCAGGAACTCCAGCGCCACCGTGTGTCCGCTGCTCGCCTGACGACTGAACGTGTAGAAGATCAGCTCTTGCTGCACACACGGGAGAGAAACGCTGAGCTCAGGGTGATGTCTTCAAAGAAATACATACTTTTATCCAACAAGGATGCATTACAGTGATCAAAAGTGACAGTAAAGACATTTATAATGCTACAAAGACTCTATTTCAAATAAATGCTGTTGTTTCTATTCATCTGTGAATCCTGAAAAATAAAATGCATCACTGTTTCCATAAAAATATTGTGCAGCACAACTGTTTTCAACATTGATAATAATCAGAAATGTTTCTTGAGCAGCAAATCAGTATATTAGCATGATTTCTGAAGATCATGTGACTCTGAAGACTGGAGTAATGATGCTGAAAATTCAGCTGCGCATCACAGAAATAAATTACATTTGAACATATATTCACACAGAAAACAGCATTTCTAAACTGTAATAATATTTTCTGTTTTTACTACATTTTTTAGTAAATAAATGCAGCTCTTGTGAGCAGAAAAAAATATATATTTTAAGAGATAAAAAAAAAAAAACCTTACAGAGGAGTTTTGGGAATGTTTTTAGAATAATTATTGTGCGAGAGAAAACAATAATTACGTTTAAAGGATCTTCAATGTTAAATGTTACAATACATTTATATTTGCACATTTTAATCATTTTAATATAATAAAATGTACACTTTTAAATTTTAAAAAACATTATAATAGTACTACATTTTCTTTACGCAAATATACATTTATCTTCTATACATTAAAAACAAATTATATAAAATATTTAAACACAAAATAAAGCATAACTCAATTTTTTTTTGCAATATATATTTAAATAAATAATAATAGATTTTTATCTTTTTTAATATGATAACATATGAATATAACCATATAAATGTAAGTGTTTCATCTGCTGGTTTCACAACCACAGCAGCATCTGAGGAGCTTCACCTCGTGGATGGAGTTGAAGAGACTCCAGTCAAAGTTTGTCAGAGCCACAGCGACGTCCCACGTGTTGATGCCCAGCAGTCTGACGGGCTTCTGTCCCAGCTCTGGACACTCAGTCAGCGGCGGCTGAGACACAAACACCATCACTGAGTTACGATTATCAGGCGCAGGACCAAAAACCAAACACGTTACACCAGTTTGTCATACCAGGATCTCGCTGAGGTCTCTGCGGCAGGCGCTCAGTCTTCCCGGCGGCACCAGAGACTCAGAGTAAATACTGTCATGAGGCTGAAGAACACGCTTCTCTGAGAGACAGAGCACAGGGTCAGTGTGTGTGTGTGTGTGTGTGTGTGTGTGCGTGTGTGTGTGCGTGTGTTTATGACATATGAGGACACAAATTTGACATGGGTATGACACAGGTATTACAAGGAGAAGGTGATTTATAAGGAGGCTTATAAATCATAGAGAGTGAGTTTTTTTGAGAAAGTAAAAATGCACAGTTTCCTGTAAGGGGTAGGTTTAGGGGTGTGTGTGTGTGTGTGTGTGCGTGTATGAACCTCCGCTGTAGGTCTGTGCCACCAGCATCATGTCGTCCTCGGATCGCTCCATCCGCTGAGAGACGATGTGCAGCAGCTCCTGAGCCACGACCGCAGGCTTCACCCGCATGCTCAGATACGAATCACAGCTCACATACACACGGCACATCACTGAAACAACTAACCAACACATTACATTCGATTTTTAGATTCATTTTTTATTCTATTTACATTTATATACTATTCTGCTAAAAATATGTATTATTTAAATGTACATTTTCATAAAGAAAATCGTTATATTATGCTTTTTTTCAATTATTATATTTTATTAACATTTTATTTGTTTGTTTATTTACATATTTTATTACATAAAAACATTTATATTTACAAAAATATATTCATTTTTTTCTATTATATTCTATTTACAATTTTTTTTACTGGACACTTGCATAAAGAAAATGTAGTGCTATTATTACACTTAATTTTTTGCAATTATTATATCTTATTAACATTTTATATTTTATTTACATATTTTATTGTATCAAAAAGATAAAAACAACTATTTATAATAAATTTATATTTACACAAAGAACATTTTGTGCTTATTAAATTTGTTAATTTTTTCTATGATTATATTCTTACATTTATTCATTTAAATTGATATTGGCATAAAGAAAATGTTTTTCTATTATTATATCTCATTTACATTTATATTTTATCAAAAAATAAAAATGTATATATAATACATTTTTATTTGCAAAAATAAAATTGCTCTTAGTATTTTGTTTCTATTCTTGCATGATTTTACATAAGTTTCATAATATGCATGTTTTCCACAAAATTCTCATCAACGTGATTATATATATATATATATATATATATATATATATATATATATATTACAATTAATTATTTTCTTTTGTTTTTAGGGTGAAACCTGACCTGGAGATTTCTACATGATATTTATCCACCCAAAATTTGTGTTTATACACTCAAATATATAATTTAAATAATATATATACTTACAAATATTATTTAATTTTCAATTTAGATTTAAAGTTTAGTTTTCAGCACTGGTTCTGTTAGCTGCAGCTCAGCTTTGATTTCTAATGTGTTTGTATGTATTTCAACAGATCACTGTCTGAGAACTGTATTTCAGTGCATGAGAAATGAATCAGAAGACCCCAGACATGAGAGGACAGAGGTATTACCGTCTTTGCTCTCGACCGGAGATGCTCGGAGAGGAACGCAGTTCTCCTTCAGACTCAGCTGCTGGTACAGCGCTTTACTCTGGAGGAACACAGAACAGTTCAGTATTTGTCCAGTAATCTCCTAAAAATAAGAAATGTATTTTCTCTATTTTAATGACTTTTGGAGAGAATATTCAGTCGTTTACTCCATTTCAGCAATTTCATTACTTCACTAAATGTTCATTTTTGGGCAAATTCTTCTTTGTTTCCACAGTGTCTCTCACCTTCTGGTGTGGAGAATAGTCGTCCACCGTACTGAGGGGAAGAAAGAGAGAGAGAGCAGCTTAGAGACACATGACGAGATGTTCACGACTGCAGAAACACTCAAACAGATGTGAGTCTGAGAGACGGCTGTCAGACAGTCACGAGTCCGGACAGTCAGAGACGTCTCCTGCGAGACTCGTTTGTCTCTGTCGCTGAACTACATCCATCTATCAGAAGAGCGCAGCTCTAACAGGAGGTGATAGACACATGATGCGCTGCAGAGCTCCACAAACCAGACAGTGAGAAGTCTGATTTCAGCAGGATAAATGAGTGTTTTAATCACGGTCTCGTACCTTGTTTTAACACAGAACCTTTCTGAGGAGAATAAAATTCTCACTTTCTTTTTTGTGTGGCTCAAGAGTTGCTCGTTTAGAGTTTAGAAGACTCCGCTATTAGTTTCCAGATGTTCGTCTCAGTTGTTTCTCCCAAAGTCCATCAGAAGAAATAAAAACAGACAGTTGTCGTCACAGAGCAAGCGCTATAGAGCTATAAAATTAATGCACATAACAGATCAGGTTGGTTTTGGGAGAATTTAATGGAAATTGTTTGAGATTTCTGACTTTTGATTACAGATTTTGGTATTGTGGCAAATCTGAGCACACTTTGAGACGTAGTTGAGATGTTTCTAAAACTTTGGAGAAGACAAATGAGTTTTTCTCAGATACAAAAGCAAAAGTCTCCATTTGATCCCATTTCTGTCCAGGAGATACAATTGAGACAGAGATTTGGTTGCAGATTTTGGTCAATCTGAGCACAGTTTCAGACATTGTTGAGATCTTTTCTGAAACTTCAAAGGAGTTTGAGTCTCTTATGAAATTCTAGAGCAAACCCAGTCTCAAGCAAAACTCTGAATTTAATCTCATTGTTGTCCATGAGAAACAAATTACTCGATGAGAAATGTCTGAGTTCACATTGAGATCTGAGCACAAGAGGTTTATTTTATTGAGATCTCTTATGAAACTCTGGAGCAAACAGACTCAAGCACAAGTCTCATCTCATCACTGTGTGCGAGAAACAAGTATTAAATACATTAAAAATAACTTGAAGAGAAATGTTTGAGTTAATTTCTGACTATTCTATTCAAATCTGAGCACAATTTGAGACATTATTAAACCTATAAAGATACTCCAGAGGAAACACGCCTGAGATTACTGGAGACTCGAGTCATGTGTCATTGCTGTCAAGGAGAAACATCTGAAGTGAAGGGTCTGATGGACGGCCGTTCTTGACATCAGCAGGGATCACACACACACACACACACACACACTGACACTATTTCCTTCTATTATTCATCTCACATACGCTTACGCCCCATTACCCATCTGCCCCGGGGATGCTGCTCGGTGAGCCAATCAGATCTCTTCAAATGGGCGTGAGCTCAGTAAGTCTCCACCCCTCGCAGCAGTAATTACACCTCTGAGCGTGTCAGCTCATTTAGCGGGATAACGAGCGTCTGCCTGCCAAACCCTGAGGATGAGAGCAGCTCCGGCAAATCAATGGGAACCTTTCCACGCTAAGCTGATCAGACGACAGATCGTAAGGAGCTCAGGAGAGGCGTGCACGCTCATCTGCATTTACGCTCATGTTTGATTTGTTTTACTCGTCAAATACAGAAAACCTGCTTAAAGGGGTCATCGGATGCAAAATTCACTTTTACTTGTTGTTTGAACATGAATGTGTGTTGGCAGTGTGTGTACACAACCACCCTATAATAATAAAAATCCACCCAGTGCATTTTTTCCCTGATAAATGATAACCCCTTTCTCAAATCAAGTCGTTCTCAGATTCTTGACTGTGTGACGTCACACAGGCCAAGGCCCCTCCCACGATTGCTGATTGACAGTAGCGTTTAACCTTAGACCCGCCCTGAGTGAGCCGTCAATCAGTCTGCCATTATTTCGATGTAGACAAGAATGTCTCCATATGCGATTGTGGTGTTCTGTTGTTGGATGTAATAATGAACACAGCATCTGAGCCGCTGAAGACGCAGTGGATTAACTTTGTTTTTGAAGCTTCACCTACAGAAGAAGTGAGTATAAGGTTTTTTAATGAATCTTTGCAAATCGCCTTTCCTAAAGTGCTAGTCAGCAAGTTTCACGGCTAAATCCGGCTAAAGTAAACATGAGAATGGCTAGTCACCCCACGGAAGAGAGGGGAGGGGTGAGCAGAGCTCATTAGCATTTAAAGGGACATGCACTAAAATGGCTTGCTGTGAACCGAGCTGATTTTGACAGGGTAAAAAGGGTGTTATATTACATGACCATTGAGAAATTTTAACCAAAGTACGTTATAGACTTTTCATTAAGACCCTAAAGAATCATATCAACTTCAGGAAAATGGGCATCTGATGACCCCTTTAAAACTGACTTTTGATTCTCTCCACTTGAAATGGCTCAAATAGTTCCTTATTTTAAAGGGGTCATATGATGACGCTAAAAATTATTATTATTTGGTGTATTTGGTGTAATGCAATGTGTTTACGCGGTTCGAGGTTCAAAAAACACATTATTTTCCACATACCGTACAATATTGTTGCTCCTCTCTGCCCTGCCTTTCTGAAACTGTGGGGTTAGATCTCTGCCACAATGCTGAGTGCGAAAGGTCATATTTTGAGCGTGCAAAAGTGCATTTTGCATGCGCTTGAACTGAGTTTTGTGGAGAAAATGTTAGTCTCTAATTTTGCATTTAAAATAGGTTTTTGGATGTGTGCAGACCTTCTCTTTTGCGCGTGCAACGTTTCACTAGCTTGCTCCCCTGATGTTCACCCTCCGTGCTCTCTAAATGCTGATGGCTTGCTTGCTCAACACAACCCAGTGTTACAATATGCCATAATTACAGATAATCACAGGCGAGGCTGCTAAATTCTGATTTGCTGCTTTGACAACCAATCACAACATTCCCTGCATTATCGACAACAGAGGAAGAGGAAAAATACAGTGCATGCATAATTATTAGGCAAGTTGATATTCTGATCATACTTTTTCCAAGCACAGTTTACCAATTCCAAACGACATCAATCTTAATAACTACTATTAATCTTGTACTTAATAATTTATAACTGATGTATAATTGTTCATGAAGGCTGGAAGTGAAAATGCCTTATTCAGGTGAGCATAATTATTAAGCACGTTTTCTTCTACAGGTAAAATCTTGAGATGGACTAAAAATGAACTCCCAGAAATTACTGCCAGATTCTGGAAGATAAATTCTTCAAACAGTAGTACAAGAGGATGTGGTGCTGGTCCCTCAAGAGTCACTCTCAACTTATCTGTCTTTAAAGCCTATAAAAAAATCAGTCTTCAAGTATTTTATTACAGTTAAGTATGTGATTCTTATTAAGTAGGAGTCATTTTTTAGGATTCTTTACTTAACCTAAGTCTCTGAGAACCTGATACATTGTACTTCTGGAGACTCCAGGAAGGTTGCAATTTTGGAAAATGGTGGCACTGGAGAAAATATTGGTTCTTGGTGATTTCACACCTAATTTTTCACCTTAATTCCTAAATCTTTTACAGCTAACATGCTTCTCCACATGTTTTTGTCTGACCCCGCTGACCCACTGAGCATTTTGCTGTCCAATGGTCATGTCTTAACTTAGCAATTTCTAGTATTGCATTAGTTTTGAATATTTCTCATGGGCATTTAATAATTTTTGACTTTCAGTCTGAGTTAAATCTCTTTTTTGGCTCATTTTATCTGTAAAAGAAACCCTGCTTAATAATTATGCACACCTGAATATAAGGCATTTTCACTTCCAGCCTTCATGAACAATTATATATCAGTAATAAATTATTAAATACAAGATTAATAGTAGTTATTAAGACCGATGTCATTTGGAATTGGTAAATTGTGCTTGGAAAAAGTATGATCAGCAAGCGAGCCATCGGCATTTAGAGAGCACTGAGGGTGAGCATCAGGGGAGCAAGCTAGTGAAACGTTGCACGCGCAAAAGAGAAGTTCTGCACACATCCAAAAAGGTATTTTAAATGCAAAATTGATTTTCGTGCGCTCAAAGTACTTTCTTCTTTGCGAGACGAACATTTTTTCCACAAAACTCAGTTCAAGCACGTGCGAAATGCACTTTTGCACGCTCAAAATATGATCTTTCATGCTCAGCATTGTGGCAGAGATCTAACCCCATAGAAACAAAGCTCATGGTTCTGAGAAGCACGGTGTGCTCTGATTGGCCAGCTATCCAGTGCCTTGTGATTGGCCGAATACCTCAAGCGTGTAACGGAAATGTTACACCCCTTACCAAATTTGGAAACACACAGCATCTCCACGACATGGCGGCAGCAGCAACAATACTACAGCGAGAATAAACGTTACGCCTTCTTTCTTTGTGTAAACATCTGTGCGGTGTTTTGCAAATCTTCCCACAACGTGATATAGACATGTGGGGGCGTGTTTAAATGAGCCGTTTTAGGAAGGCGTGGACTAGTCTTAACTTTTATAAAGAATATCTCTTTGGGTTTGAGACTTTAATCTTTGTGACTTCACAGATCTTATCTACGGATGAACAGCTTGCAACACTCTAAACACAAAGGA
Organism: Acrossocheilus fasciatus; assembly: GCA_036784905.1. Classification (NCBI taxonomy): domain Eukaryota; kingdom Metazoa; phylum Chordata; class Actinopteri; order Cypriniformes; family Cyprinidae; genus Acrossocheilus; species Acrossocheilus fasciatus. The sequence continues at coordinate 3,409,724 of CM071956.1, forward strand.
ATACATGAAATTGCATCATATGACCCCTTTAAATTAAAAATGCAAACGTGTGTGCAACTCACTGTCTCCGTCGCAGAAGTTTCTGGAACTCCTTCAGGTCCTTCTCCAGCGTGGGGAACTCATAAACGTCTTCCAGCACGTACCGATACAACGTCTGCACAGAAGAAGATGCATTTATATTAGTGGCTGATTGCTCTGCAGATATTTGGCATTTCACAGTTATTGGAATAAATTGCGTTTCCCAGTTAGATGATTATGTCACAAGCCAGACTTTGAAAGCAGAACTGCCTAAATAATGTTATTTTATATAATTTTATTAAGTAATAAAATAAATGAAATAAAAATTCTAATACATTTCTATATTTCGGCACTGCACATTTTAAAAATATACCAGAAATGTTCATATCATCAGATAAAAATCCAGATCTATCATTTGAAAAATAAAAAAAACAAAATATAATAATAACAAAAAAAAAAAAACATAAAATGTAAAAGTAGCATTTCAAAACATCATGATATCAAAACATGATATCAAAACAAGTCTTTCCATTGCGTTAGTGACAAAAAACAATCAAACAGTTTAACAATGTAATCATGAATCATGAATAAATTACTCTTATATGTGTTTTTAATGATTTATTCTAAAAGACTCAAACTATTATTAATTTTTTGAATGAACTTTTATAATGTTTTTAGCTTGTATATTTTCAGTTTTCATTTTAATTTTAATTAAAGCTTTAGTAATTTTGTTATTTGCTATTGTAATTGTATTGTTTTTTATTATTATTGGGGTTATTGTTATATTTCTATGTACATTTATTTCAGTTTTGTTTTAGTAATTTTAGTACTTCAGCTTATTTAAATTGCAAGGCAACATTTCAGATTTGTAAACTTTTAAGTAGAGGTTTTTCATTAAGTTTATATTTTATTTTATTTTATTTTATTTTATTTTATTTTATTTTATTTTATTTTATTTTATTTTATTATTTTATTTTATTTTATTTTATTTTATTTTATTTTATTTTATTTTACATTCTTTTACCTTAAAGATTTTTAAACATCTATTTAAATTAACAAACATCTTATGGTTTTAGTTACGTTTAACAATAAAAACACTGCCAGTTTGAATCAGACTGATGAATCCTTCACTGAATCTACATCTACATTGTGCACTTAAGCTTCATGAAACCTACTGACTCATGATTGTTTGTGGTAATGTGTGGTTAAAAATACACAACTGCAATGTTTTTTTGTGTTTAACACATTTTATTTTAATTAAAAATAAATATTATCTCTCTTCTCTCTATATAAAGGCAGAATTCTGAATGAAAACACGGTTGGATGCCGACTGAATATGTGTATGAGAGACTGTGTGAGTTTTGACCTTGCATGCACACTGGGCAGTCAAGAGGCAATTTATTACCCAGCATGCACTGGGGATGTACCTTATAATAGTGTGCATTCCATCAATGCATGCTGGACACTGTCAGTACACAAACGCACTGAGGGAACAGTGTATTTTTACTGTCTCAGTGCTGTAAAACAGCGACCACACACACACACACACACACACACACACACACACACACATACACACACACAAGCACACACACACTGTTCTCAGGGGCACTGTAGCGTTTGATGGAATCTGAATGTTTGTGTGTCTTCTGTGTAATTGAACACAATCTCTCACCCATCAACCCCACCGATCCTGCCTGTTACCAGGCAACCATCACCTGGGAAACGCCGCATTTAATGATCTATACGGGCAACCGTGAAACAGCCTCGTCACTGCAATGTCATGATGGTCGCCATGGAAACACTGCACGAGTGTGTGTGCGTGTGTGGGTGGGTGGGTGGGACAAAGGCAGGTAGGAACAAGATGTGCATTTGTGGTGTGTGTGTGTGTGTGTGTGTGTGTGTGTGTGTGTGTGTGTGATCTTGTGAAGATGACAGACTGAAATCTGTAAAACATTGACATGCACAAAAACATCTATATTCACATCATAAATACCTACACACAACTACACAAACACACTTTTATTGAGGCTTGAAAGTGTTTCTATAGTGTTCATCTACATGTGGCCTTCAGCAGCGAACAGAAGAGAGAAAACGTTCTCTGGAGCGAAAACAAGAGAAAACCATTAACCAGCTCAAGTCGTGACAAGTCGTGACTGAGCTAAAAATTTTACTGACAGTCGAAGTAAAATAGTTACAAATATATATTTTTTTAAATAAACATTTTTATAATTGAGTGAAAAATTTACTGACAGTCTTGAATTAAAACAATTAAAAATATAATAATACATTATAATAATAAAAAAATAAAATTTTTGTAAATATTGTGTAAAGTACCAGCAAAAATATTTAAAAATGCAAAATATTATATAAAAATAAATACGAAAATATATATAATTTTGCATAAAATATTCATAGAAATTTCACTGACAGTCTTGAATAAAAATATTTGAAAATATTAAAATAATACATGAATATTAAATATAATTTTTACAGACTTGCATATAATTGTACAATATTACGTCACTTTATTTTATGGTTCAGTTCTCGCTATTAACAAACCATTAGCAACGACTTTTGCCTCAATAAACTCCTAATTTGCTGCTTATTAATAGTTAGTAAGGTAGTAAGGTGTAGGATTGAAGTAGAATATGATCATGCAGAATATGTGCTTTATAAGTACTAATAAAAACAGCCAATATGTTATTAATAGGCATGCTAATAAGCAACTATTTAATAGTGAGAATCGGTCCCTAAAGTGTAACCAAATATTCAATCAATGTAAAAATATAAACATGATTTTTTTTTTTGTTAAATAAATATTTTGTAATAAGTGTTCATTTTACATATCTTTGCTTATATTAAACTATCAGCAATGCATTAGCCATTGCACATGTTGCTTTCTAGAAATCATAATCCACTTTTGAAGGCACACATCAGATGATCGCTATTAAAAACCACACAGCAGACAGACGTCTGACACGGTTCTCATGTCTATAACACTTTTGCATTTGTGTGTGCAATTCTTGGATTTGTGTGTAAAGTTTTGAAAATGTGTGTAAGCAGTTGTAAATGTAATGTTAGGTTGCCAGAGCGCTGGTCTTGTGCTCTGACCTTCATGAAGAGCTTGACGTTCTCCTCCTCTCGCAGGAAGTCCTTGTAGAGCGTGCTCCACTGAGACACCAGGTGCAGTACTTTCCTCTTCCTGTAGAGGGCCTCCTTCCCCTCCTCTTTCCCTCGGCAGCGCTTCGTACAGTAGGTGAGATCAGGTTAAAGACCAACAACCAGATGAACAGACACAGAACAGCCTCTCTATACACTACAGATCGCAGATAAAGATAATATATTCAGTCAAGACACAACTGTCATCATGCATTAAAAATATTACAAATATTTAGTGAATACAAAAATATAAACAAAACATACAATTTTTAAGTTTGATTAATTGTATTGTGTAAAACACTGGTATAAATTGTAAGGCCTGACAATAATAATAATAATAATAATAATAGCAAATATTAATTAAAATGTTTATTAAATAAAAAAAAACATTTATTATATCTAATATAATATTTATTATGTTTTTTTATTTACTTGTTAATATATTAGAATTTTGCACTTTCTAGGTCAATAATGATAAATTTTCCTTTTTTCCAACCTCATTTGAACATATGATTAATATTTTTTGCACAATTTTGCACATTTCTTTTAAATGTAACATAATATTATATGTATTTGTATATGTTGAATATTTGTTTCTCTCTCTCTATATATATATATAGAAAGAAAGATTTAATGTTTTTTATATATTTTAATAATATAAAATAATATATAATGATATAATTTACTACAAATAAAAACATTTACTATATCTAATATAATAGCTATTATATTTGTTAAATAATTTTTTCAGTAAGCAATTAGAAAATATATAATATATTGGTACAAATAAAAAACATTATATCTAATTTATTATTTATTACATTTGATTATATTTGCTTAAAATTCTGACTTTCTAAGGCCACAAATGAAAAACATTTTGGTTGTGTATTTTAAACTACACATTAGCAATGTACATTTTGACGGCCTTTAGCTGTGACTATATGTGACCCTAGACCACAAAACCAGTCATTTTAATTTTAAAATTATCATCTGAAAGCTGAATAAATAAGTTTTCCATTGATGTATGGTTTGTTATGATAGGAAAATATTTGGTTGAGATACAACTATTTGAAAATCTGGAATCTGAGGGTGCAAAAAAATCGAAATATTGAGAAAATCACCTTTAAAGTTGTCCAAATGAAGTTCTTAGCTATTCATATTACTGATCAAACATTAAGTCTTGATATATTTACGGTAGGAAATTCACTAAATATCTTCATGGAACATGATCTTTACTTAATATCCTAATGATTTTTGGCATAAAATAAAAATGGATCATTTTGACCCATACAATGTATTTTTGGCTATTGCTACAAATATACCCCAGCGACTTAAGACTGCTTTTGTGCTCCAAGGTCACATATTTACAACACAGCAAGGCCATACTGCTTGATTATAAACACACACACACATGTGCATCGGTCGTGTGAAAAGGCTCTCAAGGTCTGCTCTGAAGGATATTGTCCCAGCAGGGCCTGGCAGAGCTCGCTGGTGGACATGAACACTAGATACGTCAGCAGGAAGTCATCCAGAAGCATTTCTGCAAGAAAACATCAGCAGATATGAACACACACAAACACAATTCATCAGACGCGTACGCAGCTCTCCTGCAAGGCATGTTTAATGAGAGCTTTAATGAACGCCGGGCTCATTAGTGCTGTTTGATCAGGCAAGCGACACTATTACTACTGCTCATACTCGGCTTACTGAACAAGATCCTGACGGCAAGATCTCAACTCTGATACATAACTGTGTTTCTGGTTGAGGAAAAGAGTCCAGATGCTGAATGAATCTGAACTTCCAACAAAGACCAAAACATCTGGTCGAACCCAAAACAGTCTCCTAACGGATAGGAATATGCAAATCTGCTCCTGAATGTCATTAGTAAAACATTTTCTGGTTCATCAGCTGGCTTTTGTAAATAATCTCACTCCAAACCATCAAGACATTCTAGAACTTAAAAAATATTTAGTATTTATTATTAATATTATATACATATTAAAATGTTAATATATGAACTTTTTAAATTGTTTATTTATTTATTTGTAAATATAGACATAATAAAGCTATTATATTCAATATAAAGTTATATTTTTCTATATATATATATATATATATATATATATATATATTAGGGCTGTCAATCGATTAAAAAATTTAATCGCGATTAATCGCATGATTGTCATGAGTTAACTCGTGATTAATCGCAATTAATCGCAAATTTTTTATTTGTTCTAAATTTACCTTAAATTAATACTTTTCAAGTTTGTAATACTCTAATCAACATGGGCATGGATAAATATGGATGCTTTATACAAATGTATGATTATTATTGAAACCATAGTCAACACAGTGCATGAAGAGGAGAGATGTTTCAAAGGTCATAGATGTTTTTCAAAGAACTTGTTTATGTCTATTAGACACATGAAGAAAGAACAAAGAAATACCAGGTTCCCATTACTTCTCTATCTTTGCACTGAGCAATTTACTAACACAAACATGTTTAGATTTTTGCATGACAGGGCAGCTCTTCTGAAAATGCTAAATGTACATTTATTATTTATTATTACATTAGTTTGTCTCTCTCTGTGCCCATTTTGATGAAGCTAAATTCTCAATAAAACTGTTTTCATTGGTATATTTTACTGTTTCTGTTGTCAAACAACAATGAATATGAAATAGTGACTGAAACGCAACCCATTAAGACATAACCAGCTCTCCCTTCCAAGATGTTAATCTGCACAAAAATCCTGATAATCGAGCCGTCGTCTGATTAAATAAAATACACATAAGATAAAGACACATAAGACATATCTGTGCTGTGATTTCGGATATACTTGCATGTAAAATTAGAGAAACAACATAATATCTGTGTATCACTGAATTAAAGCGATGCTCCTCTCTGCCGCGCGAGACGCAGAGAGAGAAAGAGAGAAAGGTGCGCGCAAGTGCTGGGAGAGCAGTACCGGCGATTCTCAGAAACTAAATAAGGTTTGGGCGCTTTTTTGAAGGGAAAAAAATCGCTAAAGGGGCCTGAAATGTCGCTAAATTGGCAACACTGTGTATCTCCATTTCTCCAACTAGGGGTTGGGCCATGGGTCAAAACAGAAAATACGCGTTGTGTTAATCGCGCGTAAAAAAAATTAGTGTCGTTAATATGATTTTGCGTTAACGCGTTATTAACGCGTTAACTTTGACAGCACTAATATATATACACAGTAAATAGTAATACTGAATAATAAATAGTAAATATATTTTATGCATTACGCACAACTCCACCTAACATTAAAGTTGTTAAATATACTTTTATATTGCAATAATTTCACATTCAATCTTCAAATTAATGTACAAACAACATAAAGACAGTATATATTTTTTTTAATATTTGTTTAATGGCATCTTTATCTTTATCTTTTATGACTGAAGGCCAGTTTCTACCAATACTACTGATTTCTCTATAAAATTGCCCCCCCCCCCCCATGAACTATTGCCATTCAACATTACAGTATAATTGAGAGATATACATTTTAAAATTTATTAGACTTTTAAAAAATAACTTCTAATTTAAGTGAATTTTTAAAAAATTCTCACATAAACCCATTATAATAAATGTCATATTTACCTGTGCCCTTCAGCAGAAATATACAGAAATTGAAGTTATCAAACACTACATTTTAAATGAATCCTTAAAGCTTTAAAAGTTCTTTTTTCCTCTATTTTTTTTCTTTGTCCTTTGATTAATAGACATCACATCACCTCTTTTTACAATTTCTGACACATTTCAGGTCATAAAGTCTCTATTAAAGCGAGTTGAATCGGGTGTGTTAGATGAGGGAGACAGTGCTCGACTGCTCCAGGACAGTTTTGAAAACCATTTCAGAGACATGTTCTTAAATGTGGCTCATAGCCTATAAAATATATTACATGCACACACAGTTTTAAGGCAGCTTTAATGGCCTTTTTGGTAACATCATGACTTAATTGACCCTGACATTGCATGCACGTAGTTTATTTCGCACTTTGATATGAAATGATACAGGCTACAGCGCGCCGGTGTCTTTGTGTGTGCGTTTGAAGATCACGCGCTACGAGCACAGTACAGTTTCCGCACTCGTTTGACTCGAGCCTGGCGCTGAAGTGAAGCTGGAGCGCGTGTCAGAAACGTCTCCGGTTTGATGTGGTCGTAAAGACGTTCTGCGGCTGAACAAATGCACTTCTTGTCAAGAGAAAAAGTGACAGAAGCAGCAGTTGTGAGTGGGTTGGCCAACTCTAGGCCCCGCCCCTGCGTTAATTGCGTTAAATATTTTTAATGCATTAAACTGAAAAAAAAAATGTATCGCCTGCGTTAACGCATTCATTTTGACATCACTAATATATATATTATAAATGTACACATATTTTACATTTTTATAGACTCTGTAAAGTCTTGAATTAAAAAATACTTAAAAATATTAAAAGCTTATATAAATCTTAAATCTTGAGTAAATACTGTGTAATACTGGTAGAAAACTGGTAGACCGTCTTGAATAAAAAATAAATATTGAACCTATGAGACATTCAGTGCAGTATTCCTGCTCTCTACCCACAATCCCCTTCTTCCTCTCTGTTTGTCTTCTCTGCGTCTGCTGATAAATATTAATTTCCATTTTTATCGGTGGTGCCTGTGCGAACAGAACGCCGACCCACAATGCAGCGCTGCACCTTCACCTGCTGCTGAGAGACACAATCACACACCAGTCAGAGGAAGCAATGTGCGTGTGTGTGTGTGTGCGTGTGCGTGTGTGTGTGCATGTGTGTGTATGTGTGTGTTATACAGTGACTTTCACAGAGGTCAGTGGTTAAAAGCAGTTTCTTCATTAGCTGAGTTTTGTTTTCTGACGCTTCTAGCACAGCTCACCAAACATTTACTATCTTGAATACAATTTTATACTAAAAATGTATGTATTTGTGAAATGTGAATCTAGTGAAAAGTGATACTGACAGAATTTAGATGATGCATGATGAAAGTGTTTTTATTAACGGATGAAGAAAATAAGTGCAACCCACTTACCAAAGGAAAAAAATACCGATAGAGATTAAAATGTATTCAAATATTTGAAAATTTTATGAATGCAAAAATATAAACTTAAAATTTCAACATTGTGTAGAACACTGGTAGAAGTTTTACTGACAGCCATAAATATTTTTTAGATATTAAAAATATTACATAAATAAAATATATACATATATTTTAATTTGAGGAAATAAATTCAACCCACTTGCCAAAGAAAAAAAACTCAATTTTTTAATAAGCATATTTAAAAATGCTAAAATATTATTAAAAAACAAAAACGTTATTAAAACGTATATTTTGATATTTTAGAAATTAGAAATTTAGAAATTTAATATTACAATATTGCAATAATTTTAAATCTAAATAACAAATACTTTTTTAACTAAAGTAAATACTGATATATACAGTGGTGTGAAAAAGTGTTGGCCCCCTTCCTGATTTTTAATTTTTTTGCATGTTTGTCACACTTTAATGTTTCAGATCATCAAACAAATTTAAATATTAATCAAAGGTAACACAAGTAAACACAACATGCAGTTTTTAAATGAAGTTTTTTATTATGAAGGGAAAACAAAATCCAAACCCACATGGCCCTGTGTGAAAAACTGCTTGTCCCCTAAACCTAATAACTGGTTGTGCCACCCTCAGCAGCAACAACTGCAATCAAGCGTTTGTGATAACTGGCAACGAGTCTTTCACATCGCTGTGGAGGAATTTTGGCCCACTCTTCTTTGCAGAATTGTTTTAATTCAGCCACATTGGAGGGTTTGAGCATGAATGGACTGTTTAAGGTCATGCCCCAGCATTTCAATTGGATTCAGGTCAGGACTTTGATTTGACCACTCCAAAACCTTCATTTAGTTTTTCTTGAGCCATTCAGAGGTGGACTTGCTGCTGTGTTTGGGATCATTGTCCTGCTGCAGAACCCAAGTGCGCTTGAGCTTGAGGTCACAGACTGACAGCCGGACGTTCTCCTTCAGGATTTTCTGATAGGGTGCAAAATTAATGGTTCCATCAATTATGGCTCATCCAGGTCCTGAAGCTCAGACCATCACACTACCACCACCATGTTTGACTGTTGGTATGATGTTCTTTTTATGAAATGCTGTGTTGGTTTTATGCCAGATGTAACGGGACACACATCTTCCAAAAAGTTCAACTTTTGTCGCATCAGTCCACAGAATATTTGCCCAAAAGTCTTGGGGATAATCATGATATTTTTTGGCAAATGTGAGACGAGCTTTTGTGTTCTTTTTGGTCAGCAGTGGCTTTTGCCTCTGAACTCTCCCATGGATGCTGTTTTTGCCCAGTCTCTTTCTTATTGTTGAATCATGAACACTGACCTTAATTGAGGCGAGTGAGGCCTGCAGTTCTTTAGATGTTGTTCTGGGTTCTTTTATGACCTCCTGGATGAGTCGTGTTTGAGCTCTCGGAGTAATTTTGGCAGGCCGGTCACTCCTGGGAAGGTTCACCACTGTTCCATGTTTTCTCCATTTGTGGATAATGGCTCTGACCATGGTTTGCTGGAGTTCCAAAGCCTTAGAAATGACTTTATAACCCTTTCCAGACTGATACATGTCAACTATTTTGTTTCTCATCTGTTTATGAATTTCTTAAGATTGCGGAATGTGTTGCTCTTTAAACATGCTTCACTTTGTCAGACAGGTTTATTTAAGTGATTTCTTGATTCAACAGGTCTGGCAGTAATCAGGCCTGGGTTTGGCTTGTGAAATTTAACTCAGCTTTCTAAAGTAATGTGGTTAATCACAGTTCTTTCATGATTTAATAGGATGGGGCAATTAATTTTTCATGTAGGTTCAGGTAGGTTTGGACAGCTTTTTTCCCTTAATATATGAAATCATCATTTAAAAACTGCATTTTGTATTTACTTGCATCATCTTTGAGTAATATTAAAATTTGTTTGATGATCTGAATCTTTTAAGTGTGACAAATATGCAAAGAAATGTAAAAATCAGGAAGGGGGCCAACACTTTTTCACACCACTGTATATATATATATATATATATATATATATATATATATATATATATATATATATATATATAAATAAATTCAACAGTAAAAAAAAAAAAACTTATATAAATACAAAAATATAAATCAAACACTGTTTTAAGAGTTTTATAATTTTAAGTAAATATACAAAATCCCAAAAAATATGCAATCTGACTTGCAATCAAAAAGTGGTTCGCAAAACAATTAAGAATGCATTTCATTTACTGTAGATTATCCGTTTCATTATAATACCACTAAAGGTTTATTTGGACATTTTTTTACGTTTCTATAGTCAGTCTGCAGCACCCACGGAAGCAAAAGCCAGCCTCATTCAAAGTCCTAATGATTTAATTTACACCTCTTTCTTCTAAAAATACAATGGGCTTCTCTGAACGGCCGGGTTCCCGCTGAGAAACAGCATCACCAGAAGATTTCTCACACACAATAGAGAGTCTCTGAACAATTATCACCGAACACCGACGCACGTCTGAACACTAACACTGGCTCACAGTTATTCTGACATTTTACATCAATACTGTGCTGCTCATGCATTCAGTGTTTAAACACAATAGTGTAATATCAGTACACTGTGGGAGTGTCTAATGAGAAACGACCTCAAAAACACATACGTCTGAGGAAACAGTGAGACTGCTGGCCTTTAACAAAACGCAATAAGTCTTTCTCTCTTTTTGTTGGCGTGAGGCACGGTTTAATGCTAAACACAGCTGCCAACACACCGGTAATTACCCAGGATGCACTGCACTGTGGGGCTAATTTATGGCCTATGGGTGTGTTATACAAAACACAAGGGTCATTGAATTACACTCACACATTAAACACACGCATGCACAAACACGCATGCACACAGAACAACTCATTATCTGCTTGCTTTTCTCTGTTTTTGTGTCTCCCTCCTCATCTCACATCATCACACAGTGTTTTCTCTTTATCTGAGCTCTGTAATTCAATGCAAACACTAAAAACACTGCTAAATGCAAACTAAATGCATATTAACTTCTAAAAAGAGACTATATTGCATTGAATTTGCATTGCATGTTGAATTAGATATTGCAATGCATTGATTAAATCACCTCATCTGAGAATCTAAACACATACATGCTATCAGCATGCACACATTGTGCAAACACACTCATGAATATTTATGCTTCTGCAAGAATAAAAAAACAAGCTGTAACCAATAGGTTTTGCATGCACAACTTCAAAAACCTCCTCAGAAATCATCTTGTGTGACTTCATAGAGTAAAGACACCTGGAGGTACAAACTCCACGCAACAGAAAGCAAAAGAAACGCTGCTGGTGTTAAAACACAAAGCATTCCTGTCGTATTTGTGGATGGAGTAGTTCTGACATGCCATGCGCTAAAATAACTGACAGCTGGAATGTGTGTATTCACCTGATGACTGACCACAGAGATCACAGAAAATCATCAGCGTTATGCTTCTAAATTAGTTCTGACGCTACTGTATTCAACTAGAAATTAAATGTTATTCAGCCAACTAGTTTAGGCTGGTAAGAGAAAACCATAATTATGCCACAAGGAGTGATTGCTGCAGATATTTATCTAAATAGATGTAATAGGTTAAAAAAACATTTTTTATATATATATATATATAAAAGTATGGTTATTTGGAACAAAATCCAGGTTTCTCTAAAACAAAAGTTTCAAACAGTTAGCTTTTATTATATTATTTTATAGTATATATGAATGTATAATTATATTCATTTAATAATTATCAATTGTGGTGATATAATAATAAAAATAATTACTTTATATTTTAATTTATACATTTAATATAAAAACACTGTAAATATAAATCAAATATATGCATAAAATATAAAGTAATTATTTTTTATTATAATAGGACTACAACGGATGATTATTTTGTACTTGTATATATATATATATATATATATATATATATATATATATCAATTGTGGTGATATAATAATAAAAATAATTACTTTATATTTTAATTTATACATTTAATATAAAAACACTGTAAATATAAATCAAATATATGCATAAAATATAAAGTAATTATTTTTTATTATAATAGGACTACAACGGATGATTATTTTGTACTTGTATATATATATATATATATATATATATATATTATATATATATATATATATATATATATATATATATATATATATACATACATATATATTTGTGTGTGTGTGTGTATACATACACTAAATGAGTATATATATATATATATATATACACAAACATATTATATTTTTTATCATTTACTTGTATAGTATATATACATACTATATAATATACTACTATTTAATATATAAAATTAATTAATAATATATGTATTGGTAAAGTATTCTTTTTATAGCATTATATTTACTTGGCATAAGTTTGTGTGTGTATATATAAATCAGTAAGTTAATTATTAAAATGATATATTACATAGAAAAAAATTATGCATTAAATAGACAGATATACACATTAAATATACATTTATTATAACTGTAATAATTATAATTATTTGTTGTATGTACATTTATTATATTATGTTAACATAGGAAAAAGAAAGATAATAGCTCTTCCATGATACATTTGAATAATTATGAATTATTATTAATAATAATGTATTTAATGCGTAATATAATTTAATTATAAGTATTAGCAGCAGTAATAGTACATCTTGCCTTATTATACATTGTTTATAATATCACAGACTATCCATATCAAACTAATCAAATTCTGACAAATTCTATATATATATATATATATTCTGAGGGTGCAAAAAAATCTAAATATCGAGAAAATCACCTTTAAAGTTGTCCAAATGAAGTTCTTAGCAATGCATATTACTGATCAAAAATTAAGTTTTGATATATTTACGGTAGGACATTTACGAAATATCTTCATGGAACATGATCTTTAATTAATATCCTAATGATTTTTGGCATAAAAGAAAAAACGGTAATTTTGACCCACACAATGTATTGTTGGATATATACCTGTGCTGCTTATGACTGCTTTTGTGCTCCAGGGTCACATATGTGTTTCAAACACACAAATACGGATCAGATTTTGGAGTCACTCACCCGCCTCTTTGCTCTCCGTCGCCCCCTGCTGCTCGTCCAGACGCAGGTCGCTCAGCAGGTGCTCCAGGATCTTATGGGGCGTCCCGGACACAACCACGTACCTGCGGGACAGAGAAGAGGAAGACTCGGATGGGTAATCGTCCTCAGAGGAGGAACACGTCGAGCAAGAGCCGGTGTTAACAACATAACCATCATCATCCTCTTCCTCATCCTCATCAATGTAACGAAAATGAGGAATGTCAAACGTGGGCATTTCATCCTCATCCTCCAGACTGTTGCTGTACTCTCCGTCTTCATCATCATAGTCATCCTCCTCTGCCTGCACCAGCGTGACGGGTCTGAGTTTGAGGAAAGTCTGCCGGTCCATTCCAGGCAGCTGCGTGCTGCGTCATGCCCAGCGCAGGGGTCCGATCCCCCTGAGCTGCTGGACAAACTCACACCAACCTGACAAACACGGCCGATGCAGCAAAACACACAGATTTGCACACAAACACCAACTAAGAAGTCATTTACAAGCACACACAAGTTTTAAGCTGTCAGCGGTTCCTGCTCAAACTGTAATGAGGAAGAAAACATCAGGAATGTGTTCGAGAGAGAGAGAGAGAGAGAGAGAGAAGCCAGACTCCACCCACCACCCTAACATTCAATAAGCAACTGACAAAAACCTAAAGTATAATGTTGATTTAAAAAAATAAAATAAAAAACGAATTTGAGCTCCAAACCAAATTATAGTGTTAAGGTCATTGCAAGTTTCGTCCGAAGTTTTTCGCACGTTGAAAAATAAATACGACCTTGCGTTATATTAATCACGTTAAAAGTCTTTGTCACAATGAGTCAGAAATTTTCATATGCATTTTTTTCATATTCTTCATCCTTTCCTATCAAAATGCTTGCTACGAATGTGAACACGCAGAAAATCAAACCTGATCCGAATTTTTTGACGGACGAAAGTTTCAGAGGCAGCGTGTAAACGTGACTGACATAATGCGAGGTCGTATTTATTTTTCAACGTGCGAAAATTTCGGACTCAGTGTGCAATGACCTTTACACACTGCCTCCGAAACCTTCATCCGTCATAAAAAAAATACGGATGGGGTTCGATTTTCTGCGTTTTTCGCATCTGTAGCAAGCATTTTGAGAGGTGTTTTGACAATTCAGAGCCAGCTTACAAGCGAACGCCAAAATCCAGAATGGTGATTGTCAAGTTCATCTACTTCGTCTCGCAGCACAAAGCACTGTATATAGATCCTTGCACACAGAGTTCACAGAAATTGTTGGTCTTCTTTTTAATATGTGGCTCTACACTTTAAAAAAAAAATTGTTCCAAAAAAGTTGTTTCAACTTAAAATAATTTGTTACTGCACTGACTTAAAATGTTTAGTTTAGTCAACTTGAAAATTTAAGTTACTCAATGTTAATTTAAGGGACAACTGGAATAATTTAGTTAAAAATTTTAAGTCAGCTGGGTAACAAATTAAAGTTGAAACAATCGAAATAACCTGACTGCAGTTCGATTGAGATTAATTGGAATGCACAATGAAAAAAAAAACGATTTTTGAAAATATCTGTTTTCGCAAACGAACTCTTCAAATCCTTTCAAAATATCGACTCAGTGACCAAGACTTAGAGAAAGGAAAAAAATCCTGGATTCCTAGAGAACAGCGACTATGCAAACACTGATTTAAATCAAATAGAGGATGAGAAACACTTTCTTCTTGTCTGCTCCAAATACAACACAAGGCAGATATTCTTTCCACAATTTGAAGCATTGAATTGTTAATTATTTTTCTTTAAATGACTATGTATACACCATACACACCATACAAAATGCTTAATTCAGTGTATTCATTTGCTTTATTTTTCATGTTCTTCATTGTATAAAATTTTAATTATTATAATTACTATTAGAAATACTGTTTGCTGTTGTTATGTTTTATTGTGTTTATAAATTTATTTACTCTCATTTATTACTCATTTATTGTCTCCTCTATTACTTTGGTGGTGTAATTATATTCTGTATCTAAAATGCTTTGGCAAAACTGTAACACAAACGTCATGCCAATAAAGCAAGTTGAACTTGAAGAAAGAGAGAGATTGATTGGAGGGGGCGGAACTTAAGGATATGTAAATACATGGGAGTGGTTATATAAAGGGGCGTGGCCTCACCTCTTATCGCTGTCCTCGTCTTTGACTCCGGCCGTTTGCGGAGACGCTGGATCTGATGGGACTCTCTGGAGCACCAGCACGTCTTGACCCCTCTCCTTCAGACAGACGCGCACAACGCCCTCGCCCTGCGCCTGAGAGAACCACACACAACCCAATCACTCACTGATTCACAGCAAAAACACTCACACGTCTTACTCAAATAGACACTGAAGAAATTCATTCAAACAAATGAACATTCTGTCATGTGAACTGAATCAACAATCAACTCAAAAGAATGAGTCATTCATGAATAATTCATAATACTCATGAATATGTTAAGAAAAACTAGAATGAATACGGAGATCTTCAGTGAACACATTAAAACACAATGGCTTTCTTCCTCAAATAGACACTGAAGAAATAGCTCATCCGTCATCATTTAGACTGGATCGATTGATTCAATATCTGACTCAAAAGAATGAATCATTCATGATTTACTCATAATTACTTCTCACGGACAACCAAGAAAAACTAGGGCAAATATTAAGATCTTCAGTCAGTGAACAGTGACTTAAAATTCAACATGTTTGCCATGCAATACTACTTTTATGGTGCTTTTAATGGCACTTTTTTTGTCATTTCTGAACTTTGGCAGCAAAGCATCTAAGAGACAGAGAACTGAATCATTTACTGATTCACAGAAACATTGAAAAAAATCAAAACACAATCTTACTTAAATAGACATTAAAGGAATATTTCACTTAAAAATGAACATTGTCACCATTTAAACTGTCTTTGTGAACTGAATCAACTCATAAGAATGAATCATTCATGAATATGCTAAGAAAAGCTAGACCGAATCTCAAGATCTTCAGTGAACAGCGACTTAAAGTTCAATTTTTTGTTTGTTGCTTGAAGACATGGAATAAAGCACACAAGCCATATAAACTACTTTCCCGGTGCTTTTATGATACTTGTTTTCTAATTTCTAGAGTTTCACTTACTGACTGACACCAAAAATGAAAAATAAATAGATAAATAAAACAACAACAAAAACAACGACACAATTACACATCAAAACAGTTATCTTACATATATAGACAGTGGAGAAATAGTTCACTCACAAATGAACAATCTGTCATCGTATAGTCTGGCTATGTGAACTGAATCAACTGAATCAACTCAAATCAATGAATCAATCATTAATAATTCAGAGAATAGAGACTTTAATTTCATAAATTATTATGCTTTTATGATACGTTTTTGTCATTTCTGGACATTGGCAACAAAGCACCTGAGAAACGGAGAACCAAATCAATTACTGATCGATGCCAAAAATGAAAAAATGGCATAATTATACACACAATATTTATCTTAATTAAACACTGAAGAAATTTCAGTGCATTAAAAAAAACGAACATTCGGTCACCTTTTATACAGGCTATGTGAACTGAATCAACTGAATCAATATTCAACTCAAAAAAATGAAACGTTAATAAATAATTCATAAAGTAATGGTCCATTTTAAATTATTTTAAAACAGTATACAAAAAAGACAATAAAATATTGATTGGAATATGGCAAATTCTTTGATTCTTTCATTAAAAAGCAAAATTATTCAGTTACAAACTACACAAAAACGTCTTCTATTGGAAAAAAACAGTAATGTATTTTTAAAAAATGTGTATTTCTGTTGCCAAACTCGACAAGTTTCCACATGCATTTCTGTCACACTCAAACTCTCACTCTCAGTGTCAATTAAGCAGCACGTCATTAGGGAGAAACGAGAGTCATTACACTCAGAATCACAATCCTGCCCACAAAAATGCTGCAAAAATATACTCTTTAAAAGTGCTTCATCAATCTTACAACTTCAAATCAATTCTTGCTAAATGATCTTTGCATTTACAAATGAATGAAAGGCTAACTCAGTGTCTGAACAGCGTCTCGTGACGTGTTCGTGTGTGTTTCAGACGAGTCTGGACAGCAGTGTTTGAGGAAGATAAAAGGCAGGAAAAGGATTAGGAACGTCGGTCTCTCTCTCTCACACACACACACACACACACACACACCTGCTGCACAGGTGAGAACCACGACACACACATTCAGATGCACAGCGGTTTGTTGCACAAAAGACAGACGCACATCCGTGGCATCAGAAGGCTTTGTGTTTGAAATCCGGCTCGCATCACAGTGTTAATGTGGCCTGCAGGTGCAGATACTTCAAATACTGCACACTGAAGACTATTAAAAAACCTGCTCTATGACATGTTGAATAATCACATATAATCACAATAATTTTGCAATTAAATCAAGTGACATCTTGAACATCTGATTAATCAGTGCACATCATTTTAAGTAAATAAAAGACTAATGCAAAAAGTAAAATACAGTAAAAATCTATTTGAATATAAGTTTTTACTTCACACAATGATTTAATCATTTTCATTTATATATATTCATATACCATAAACAGCATTTATCTGCATACTCTACTGTTGAAAAGTTTAGGATTTCTCTTCTGCTCACCAAGACTGCATTTGATTAAAAATACAGTAAAAATTGTGAAATATTATTTCAATTTAAAATAGCCGTTTTCTATGTGAATATACGTTAAACTGTAATTTATTAAAGCTGAATTTTCGGCATCATTATTATCAATGTTGAAAATACTTATGCTGCTTCATATATTTTGTGTAAACTTTGCTACATTTTGTTTTTCAGGATTCACAGATGAATAGAAAGTTCAAAAGAATAGCATTTATTTGAAATAGAAATCTTTTATAACATTATATATGTCTTTAATGTCACGTTTGATCAGTTTAATGCGTCCTTGTTGAATAAAAGTATTCATTTCTTTAAAAATTGGTGGTGTATATTTTTACAGTGTTTTTACTGAAATAACACTGCTCTGTCGAAGCAAATATATAAATATTAATACTGAAACTTTTTTAAGCTACATAAAAATATCCTGTGCTGATAAATCACAATGACAGCAGGTAAATTCAGAACTGACATCAGTCCAGATGTCTGTAGATACTGGTGTGATCAGAATGAACAGGAAAACAGATGTGTCTGTGAGCATCCGCTGACCTGACTCATTCTCTGACTGAACACCTTCACAGGTGAAGGAGGTCATAAGCTCCGCCCACGCGTGTGAGTCTGTCTGGGAGCAGGTGGGCGGAGTCAGACAGGTGATGACATGCTGTAATGCAGGACTCAGAAGTAGGTCAACCGAACTCCTGAAAGGGTGTAAGTTTAACACAGTTTCGAAAGAACTGAGAATATTTGATGTTGAATGACACAGTATCATCCAAAATAAAGACTTGAATTAAATGAAAATGAAAATTTTGTGGCTTTTAGTCAATGTTTGTTAGCTTTGAGTGCATCTACATGACCGCTCAAACATTTGGGGTCTGTGAGATTTTGTAATGTTTTTGAAAGTAGTCTCTTCTGCTCACCAAGGCTGCATTTATTTGATCAAAAATACTATAAAAACAGTAAAATTGTGAAATATTATGCTAATTCAAAATAGCTGCTCTCTATGTGAATATCTGTTAAAATATAATTTATTTCTGTGATGCGCAGCTGAATTTTCAGTATCATTACTGCAGTCTTCAGTGTCACACGATCTTCAGAAATCATTCTAATATGCTGATTTGTTGTTCAAAAAAACATTTCTGATTATCATCAATGTTGAAAACAGCTGTGCCGGTGAAAATTTTTGTGGAAACTGTGATGCATTTTATTTTTCAGATTCACAGATGAATAGAAAGTTCAAAAGAACAGCATTTATTAGAAATAGAAACCTTTTCTAACATTATAAATGCCTTTACTGTCACTTTTGATCAGTTTAATGCATCCTTGACAAATAAAAGTATCCATTTCTTAAAAAAAAAAAAAATATATATATATATATATATATATATATATATATATATACATATATACACACACACACTACAAAAATTAAAAATGTGTAGCTTTTAAACAAATACCTGGGTCATATTTCATACAGAAAATCAAAAAAAGAAGAAGAAAAAAAAAAGAAAAGAAATTATAATTGGCATAAAGAAAATAATAACTTGTTTAGGACCTTTAAAATGTAATGCACTGTTCTCATAAATATAATGTTTCTTGTACCAAACTTAATTTATGGTGACTTGAATAAAAAAAAAAGATGTGTCCTATTCCTAACCGGTTTTATCAGCTTCACTTGTTAGTTTTGGCATCTGTGATGTAAACTAAACATTATTAGCCATTTTAAACACAGAACAAATCCTTCAAATACATTCCAACCCAACTTCCTTTCCTCATCAAGAAATACATCAACATGAAGCAGCAAGCATTTCATGCTGTCAAAATCCAGTGAAACGTAAGAAATGAGCCCTGTGTGTGACAACAGCACAATGCTATCGATGCAGCCGTCCTCGGCTCTGTTCAAACCGCCACAGGCTTCCAAACCCTGGACAAAATGTTCTGGAACATGTTCACTAAAATATACAACACCCGTCAGCAGCCCAAACTCTCTTCCATCCCTGAACGACCTTCAGTCGAGAGTCTGCTGCCTGCAAAACGGTGAGCGATGATTGGTCACTTCAGCCGCCCTCCCGCGGAGCAAAGGATGCTGGGACGCCGCAGGAGTCATCTGTCAATCACCAGACCACCAGGACGGGAAACAGATGGATTATCTGCGTCCAGACAGACACAAACATGACCTTTGACCTCCTAACTCAGAACTCACTGTTACATCACTGCAATTCGAATTCCAAAAAAACTCCTGAAGATTCCAAAAATACTTCCAGTCTGACCACAAATTACTCAAACCGGAACAAACACGGAGTGTCTCCCAAACATTCCCGAAACACTCCAAAACAAGCGCGGATATCAGATGGAGTCTGTGCTGCTCCTCCCTGCAGATGTGTTTATAAAAAGCAACGCTAATAAGATTTTACTGCAGTTACGCAATTCCACAGAAAAACACCTACATTAACAAACACTATAGGCCAGAGGCTGCTGGGAAAAAATGTTGGCGATGCAAACGATAACAAACTGTTTATCTGCAGTTTCTCTCGAGCCTTTCCAAAATCAACTACATATTTAAATGTCAATGCTGATGAAAAATACATTTTTCCATTTTCAAGCTGGCAGTGAGAGCGTTACATAACAGAAGCAGTACATTGTGAATGACTGAATGAGTCTCACAGGATCTGCAGGGACACAATAATAAAATAAAAATAAAACAAGTATGTGATGATGAATCTGGTCTGAAGATGCAACAGGAAAGTCGATTATGCTGCCTGGCGTCATATTTAACCACAAAACGATGGGACTGACCAATCAGAGCGAAGTATTTCAGAGATAATGAAGGTTCAGCGCTCACCCAGAACCAGCAGCTCAAGCAGATTATATCATAACCACATCAGACCACAGCAGACGCATGAAACCAGACCTTCCCATCCTCCGGTTCCTGTAGGAAAACCCCATCTCTGCTTCTCCAGGATATTACCTCATGACCTCACCTCCCTCGGCTTTCTTCTTCCTCTCAGCCTCACATTTATTGTACATTTATGCATTTGCCAGACGCTTTTACCGAAAGCATTCAAGGTTTGCATTTGATCAGTTCATGCATTCCTTGAGATTCAAAACTATGATCTCAACGCTATTCTTCAGATCTAGACCAAACACGATCCTTTTTCAACATCAGTTGAAAAAAAAAAAAAAAATAGAAAAAGTCTTTAAAAAATCTTTTTAAAAAACGAATAATAAATATATATATATATATATATATATATATATATATATATATATATATATATATATATATATATATATATATATATATATATTACATGCAATCTTAAAAAAAAAAAGTTGTATTTTTTATTTAGAACATTTCTTTGAAAGAAATAAAAACTTATTCAGCAAGGATGCAAAATAGTGCATTAATAATGCATTATAATGTTAATATGGATTGTTAATTAGGCATTATAATGCATTATAATGTTACAATTTATATAATAAAATATATCATTACACAATATTACAAATATAATGTTACAAAATATATTATATACATTATATTGCATTAGAATAATGCATTATAATTAGGGTTGTTCCGATTCCGATACTAGTATCGGAAATCCCACCGATACCACAAAACATTCTGGCATCGGTATCGGCGAGTATACTTCAGAGTTGCTCTCTCCGCCAAGCGATCTATTTTTCAGATCATCTGAATGGATGCGCAGTGCACCTGTATTTGACGTACCGTAAGCTCTAGTGTGAAGCGCATGCTCGCCGTCGCTTTGCTTTTTTCCTCACACGCAGAGAGAGAGGGAGCGAGAGAGTCTTACGTGTAGCGCGTCAATGCTGCATGGTCAATGCTGCACGTTATTCTTTGTTGTATTTTCCTGTCAAAATAACGGAGTTCCTTTGGAATTCTTCAGCTTTTAAGAACTGCCGGGTTCTCCGGTAGTGGGCGGAGCTAATGCGCAAACGACAATCTCATTGGCTGGCGCTCACCTATTATCGTCCCTGTTTTGATTTCAGCAAATAAGTTCGAGCCAATGCAGACAACCTGATTAATATTCATGAGCAGCTCGTTAATCCTTAGTGCGTTTTATATTGTTCTTAGCAGAATTCATAGTATGATTATTATCTTATCAGTATTATTGATAGTTTTCCCCCATTTTTACAGAAACACTGAATGACCAAAAAAGCACCACCACCGGTCCTAAATTCAGTTAAAATTACTTGCCACACTATCTATCTATCTATCTATCTATCTATCTATCTATCTATCTATCTATCTATCTATCTATCTATCTATCTATCTATCTATCTATCTATCTATGGTGAAGCACACGATAAAATAATTGTATCAAATCATACAGGTCTAGTAGTACATACAGCTGTATAACCAGATACACACCCAGGTATCGGATCAGTACTCGGTATCGGCCGATACCCTGAGCCTAGGTATCGGAATCGGTATCGGGAAGGGAAAAAGGGTATCGGAACATCTCTAATTATAATGCTATAAAATATTTATATTTCAAATAAAATGCAGTTCTTTTGAACTTTCTATTCATCTATGAATACTGATGAATCCCAGTTTCAACAAAAATACTGTGCGGCACAACTGTTTTCAACATTGATAATAATCTGAAATGTTTCTTGAGCAGCAAATCAGCATATTAGAATGATTCAGCTTTAATCACAGAAATAAATGACATTTTAACAGATATTCACATAGAAAATGGCTATTTTAAATTGCAATAATATTTCAAAATTTTTACTGTATTTTTGATCAAATAAGCGCAGCCTTGGTGAGCAGAAGAATCTCTTTCAAAAGCATTAAATTCACTTTTAATTGCATGCTTTTTTAAATGCTTCATAAGCATAATGTTTTTTTTTCTAAGAAAGCGTCACTAGCTTGAGCGGTTGTGTTTAACTACAGACCGCGCTGCTCTGTTAATGACAGTGTGTGAGGATCAGTGGGACAGAGGTGTGTGTTTAAGTCTCCACCTGTCCTGCGGGTCAGGGGTTGAGGTTGGTTCTCACGCTGGGTGTGGATCGAGTCCAGAGACCTCGCTGATGTACAGAGAGCACAGGAAAAGCCAGAGGAAGCACTCAGTGTTCCCTTCCTGCGTTTCTGCACAGAGAGCGATAGTGCGTGAGAGTGTGTGTGTGTGTGTGTGTGTGTGTGTGTGTGTGTGTACTGCGTTTCCTTAATTACATCAGAAAGTTGCACAGAAAACTCCCATGATCCTGGAAAAACCAAAGGACATGATCTTTACTCTAGACAATGCAGCAGAAACGAAACACACCAAACAAACTCCACCTAAATTCACAGCACAAGCCCTGCTCTCCGTAAGGAAATCCCGTTATGTAATTGTGGGTATGATTTGATCACAAAGATCTTTTTAGGAAAAAGATGGATGAACGAATTAGGAATTGGGCTTCTGTGAGCAAAACTGGAGTCTCCGCGTCTCCAGACATCATCCTGCTTTACGTAAGACCTGAAACCACACGGTTCCTCAAGAGGGAAAAGAAACAATGCCACACTTCTGTCCAAATCAAACACGAGATGTATCATGTCAGTCCAAAAACAGATCTGGAGAACTTTGTCGCTATTACTTAAACAGAAAGCAGTTGGTATTCTCTCTTTCAGAACGAAAGCTATGCTTGATTTACAGGTGCTTTCTAAATTCATTTTCAATCAAAACTAATGCCATTTTTGCTTATTTAAGACTAGGAGTGCCCCTTCAATTTATTAATTATTTAAAATATATATATATATTTTTTTTTTTATATGAGGGATGTTATTCTTAAATAAGTGAAGGTAAAACTTTTTATTTGAAATAAAGATTAAATAAAATAAAATATAAATATTAGTTGGAAAACTTAAAGTTCAAACTTTAGCGAAAATGAGGAATGTTGCCTTAACTGGAACGAAATTATTTTAAGATGAAATACTAAAATTACTAAATGCAAACTGAAAATATAAAAATAAAAGATAATTCAAAATGTGAATAAATATTATAAAAATACATTAAAAAAACTGACAAAAGCACATAAAATTAGTAAAACTAAAACTAAAATGAAAACTGAAATTCAAAATTCAAAATGTGAATGATTGTATATAAAGTAAATAATACTAAAAAAAACATATTTATGATATTTATACACTAAAATTAAATCTAAATACATAAAAAAACTAATGAAAATGACAAAATCACATACAAATTAATAAAACTAAAATGAAAACTGAAAATATAAAAATAAAAGCTGATTCAAAATATGAATAAATACTATATTAGTATATAAACAATACTAAATTAGCACTATTATTTACACACCAAAATTGATATAAAAAATAATATAAATAACGAAAGCACATAACAAAATTACTAAAGCTAAAATTAAAATATTAAAATAACCGCTACTTTAAAATATTAATAAAGTCTATAATATTATAGAAATAATTGTAAAATAACACTAATATTTAAATTAGTGCTGTCAAACGATTAATCGTGATTAATCACATCCAAAATAAAAGTTTTTGTTTACATAGTATATGTTTGTGTACTGGGTACATTTATTATGTATATATAAAGACACACATACAGAATGTATATATTTA
Source organism: Acrossocheilus fasciatus (assembly GCA_036784905.1). NCBI lineage: Eukaryota > Metazoa > Chordata > Actinopteri > Cypriniformes > Cyprinidae > Acrossocheilus > Acrossocheilus fasciatus. Next base: position 3,434,357 of record CM071956.1, read on the forward strand.
TAAAATTTATATTATATATAAATATATTTAATATATAAACGTAACATATTTTCTTAAATATATACTGTATGTGTGTGTGTGTGTGTGTGTATATATATATATATATATATATATATATTAGTGCTGTCAATCGATTTTAAAAAATTAATTGATTATATTGATTAAATTAATAAAAAATAATTAATTTTTTAACATTTTTTTAACATTATTCTGAAATGAATCGCAATTAAAAAGTGACAGAAACAGCAGTTGTGAGAGGGGTGGCCAACCCTAGCCCCGCCCCTGCGTTAATTACGTTAAATATTTTTAACGCGTTAAACTGAAAAAATTACTGCTTTCGTTAACGCACTAATTTTGACACCTGCACTAATATATATATATATATATATATATTTATATAATTTAAACAAAAACTTTTATTTTGAATGCGATTAATCGTTTGACGGCACTCATTTAAAAACTGCATTTCAAATATTTGATTAGTTTATTGTTAGTTGTATGTAAACAGCATGTGGAATGGAGATGGGCCACACCTTCAGCCGTGTGATCTGTGACACCAGAGCAGCGAATCCTACACCAGATCACACACTCGTGAACATGAGCTCAAACACTACAGGAGTTCATCCATCAACACCTCACAAACACTTTCAACACGAAACGACACGCACGGTCCATTCTACCTCCTTAAAGTCATGCATTTCTGAGAGAAAAGGAAATAAAATGAGGGGAAGGGGCGGGGCTTAGTTTTATATGAGGCGGAGCTTGATTTCAGTCATCAGCAGCTTCAATCAACAGCTTATGACAGACATAGTTATGAGAAATGTTTAATCAGAGCAGACGGAGACTGAGCTCCGTCCTCAGACAAGTCCAGCCACGCTGAAGATTACGCTGGGATTCACTCAACAATCATCTCATCTCAACATCTCAGTATATGTTCATACACACTCTTAAACACGCAGCTTCTTCTGCGGCTCCTGCTGATCACTTCTGGCTTCTTGAGCTGCTTTGTGGTTTGTTAGAGATATAAAAGTTTAGCTGTTTCAGTATATGTTCATCAGAGGTTCCTAGAGACTTGATAATCAATTAGATCAATACTTTTGTAAAGGATTCAACGGTAAGCTCACAGATAAAGTGACATACTTATTTCATGTGTAATTTGCATAATTACTTTACTTAAGTATTGAGAAACGTATAGCATTTTAAGTTAGACATAGCCCAAAAAAAGACAAAAACATATTGCTTTTTATTTTTGCAAAATAAATTTACATGAATACAATAATGTGAATAATAATAATAATAATAACTATTATTATTATTATTATTATTACTACTACCACCATTTTATTATTCTTTGCACATTTATTATTATTAATATTATTATTATTATTGGAAATATATTGGAAATATTTATTTAGAAAAATAAATTTTCATAATTACAATGGAGAATAATAATATAACTAAGACATTTTCATTATTATTATTGAAAATATTGCAATTATTTATTTTGCAAAATAAATTTCCATGAATACAATAGTGCAAATAATAATAATAGCAACAATAATAATACAACTATAGCACATTATTATTACTGTAAATACATTGCAATTATTTATTTAGGAAAAAATTGCATGAATATAATAGTGCAAGTAATAATAATAATAACTATATCACATCATTATTATTGCAAATAGATTGCAATTATTTATTTTGCAAAACAAATTTGTATGAATACACTGGTGTAAATAATAATACTAATAATATAACTGTAAAATATTAATAGGAAAATAATCCCAATGAATATGAAATACTTATAAATTACTATAGCATAATTATTATTATTTAACTATAATTGTGCCAAAACTCAGTTATCAAAGACTAAAGTATGAAAATGTTCAGTAAATCTATAATAGGTGGTTTTCTTTATGAAACTTAAAATTTTTCTCCTGTCTCCCTGGTTCTTTATTTCAAGAGTGTATGAGCAGGAGCTTTAGAAAGCAGGGCTCCAGAAGTGTTTTAGAGACACCTCAACAAGTTGATATCCGGTGAGTTTGACCTCCTCGTGTGACCCCTGACCTGCTGTTGCCATGCCAACAGGCTCGGATGCGAGCGAGGGGCGTCCTACCTGAGCGGAGCGGTCCGGGACCCGGTAGTTCTGGTTCTGGAGGAAGCGATAGCCGTCTTTGGCCAGCCGCTGGACCATCTCCAGCCGCGAGAAGTCATCCGGAGCCCGGAGAGCGCAGACGCCCGCCTGCTGCAGAGAAAACAGATACTTCAGTCCACAGTCCCACGACATCACAGCCGAGTTACTGCCAGAGACACGGAGAACACACATCCATGCTCTCGCTCGCTCATCTGTGTGAGTCACTTTCCTCTGGAAGAGACTCTGAATGCACTGAGAGTGTGTTTGAGGGACAGAGGGGAGGGGCGTGGCTGTGTGGCTCCGCCCACAGGAGGCGGGGACAGATGATTGACAGCATCTACAGCACACCTTAGAGAACGAGAGAGACTTTGTGTGCTTTACTACTTGTAATCATATTTTGTGTTTATATCATTTGCTTGCACTTCACATTATTTATGTTACTTAAAGTAACAGGTTGTAAAAAAAACAAAAAAAAAAACTAAGCAACCAGCATTGCATTTTGTACAGAAAAACACCAGTATTGTGGTCATTAACTATAGATAAAACAAACTAAAACAAACTCAAATTAAAAACTGAAGTGGACATAAAAAATATATATATAAATATATATAAAAAGTAGATGAACAACTTGAAGTGAATAAAAATAAAAAATGTGTCCTTGCCAACTAACTGAAATAAGTTTAAGCTGGAGCACTTAAATTACTAATTGGAAATAAATAACAACTAAAACTGAACTAAAACTAAACCAAAACTGAAATAAATAAAAAAATAATAAAATTTAAACAGTTAAAAAATAATAATAAAAATGACAAAACCACAAAATTACAACAAATTGAAATAAAATTAACTAAAATTGAAAATATAAAAAATCGAATTCAAAAATCGAATTCTGTTCTGTTTATTTTGTTTTGCATAATACTGTAAATACTGTAAAAACTGAATCAAAACTAAAAATTAAACTCAAATAAAAATAAATTAAACTTAACTAGTAATATTTAAAAAAA